>CM028920.1:0-382500 GCA_016801845.1 Polydactylus sextarius
AAATTTGTTTCCTTAGTTTTCCCAAGGTAATCGGTTTCCTAAATTTCTTTAAGTAAATTCAACTTGTTAGAATTTGCAGTGCAATTAGTGACATTTGTGTTGTGTGCTTTAATGTGTAATAATTGTATTGTGTGTTTTTCTGCACAGGTGGAACAACAACAACAACAACAACAACAACAACAACAACAACAACAACAACAACAACAACAACAACAACAACAACAACAACAACAACAACAACAACAACAACAACAACAACAACAACAACAACAACAACAACAACAACAACAACAACAACAACAACAACAACAACAACAACAACAACAACAACAACAACAACAACAACAACAACAACAACAACAACAACAACAACAACAACAACAACAACAACAACAACAACAACAACAACAACAACAACAACAACAACAACAACAACAACAACAACAACAACAACAACAACAACAACAACAACAACAACAACAACAACAACAACAACAACAACAACAACAACAACAACAACAACAACAACAACAACAACAACAACAACAACAACAACAACAACAACAACAACAACAACAACAACAACAACAACAACAACAACAACAACAACAACAACAACAACAACAACTCCACAGGGTGGCTGAACCAACAACAACACCAGGCGGCCCACAGCACCAGAGACCAACAACAACAGACCAGGGCGGCCTGGGCGGGCGTGGCTCCACAGGGTGGCGGGGCTCCCAGGCAGGGCGGCGTGGCTCCACAGGGTGGCAGGGGGCCGAGACCAGGGCGGCCTGGGCGGGCGTGGCTCCACAGGGTGGCCCAGGGGGGGCAGAGACCAGGCGGCCTGGGCGGGCGTGGCTCCACAGGGTGGCGGGGGCAGACCAGGGCGGCCTGGGCGGGCGTGGCTCCACAGGGTGGCGGGGGCAGAGACCAGGGGCGGCCTGGGCGGGCGTGGCTCCACAGGGTGGCGGGGGCAGACCAGGGCGGCCTGGGCGGGCGTGGCTCCACAGGGTGGCGGGGGGGCAGAGACCAGGGCGGCCTGGGCGGGCGTGGCTCCACAGGGTGGCCAGGGGGCGGGGGCCTGGGCAGACCAGGCCCAGGCGGCCTGGGCGGGCGTGGCTCCACAGGGTGGCGGGGGGCAGACCAGGGGCGGCCTGGGCGGGCGTGGCTCCACAGGGTGGCGGGGGCAGACCAGGGCGGCCTGGGCGGGCGTGGCTCCACAGGGTGGCGGGGGGGCAGACCAGGGCGGCCTGGGCGGGCTCCACAGGGTGGCTCCACAGGGTGGCCTGGGCGGGCGTGGCTCCACAGGGTGGCAGGGGGGGCCGAGACCAGGGCCGGGCCTGGGCGGTGGTGGCTCCACAGGGTGGCCAGGGGGACGAGACCAGGGCGGCCTGGGCGGGCGTGGCTCCACAGGGTGGCGGGGGGCAGAGACCAGGCGGCCTGGGCGGGCGTGGCTCCACAGGGTGGCGGGGGCAGAGACCAGGCGGCCTGGGCGGGCGTGGCTCCACAGGGTGGCGGGGGCAGAGACCAGGGCGGCCTGGGCGGGCGTGGCTCCACAGGGTGGCGGGGGGCAGAGACCAGGCGGCCTGGGCCTGGGCGTGTGGCTCCACAGGGTGGCGGGGGGGAGACCAGGGCGGCCTGGGCGGGCGTGGCTCCACAGGGTGGCGGGGGCAGGGGCAGACCAGGGGCGGCCTGGGCGGGCGTGGCTCCACAGGGTGGCGCTCCAGGAGACCAGGCCAGGGCGGGCGTGCCTCCACAGGGGCGGGGGCGAGACCAGGGCGGCCTGGGCAGGGTGGCTCCACAGGGTGTGGCGGGGGCAGACCAGGCGGCCTGGGCTGGGCGGGCGTGGCTCCACAGGGTGGCAGGGCAGACCAGGGGCCAGGGCCGCCGGCCCTCTGTGGGCCGTGGCTCCCTGGGGGTGGGCCCACAGGGGCAGAGCCAGGGCCCTGGGCGGGCGTGGCTCCACAGGGTCCAGGGGCAGGCTCCAGCAGCTCCGCCTGTCCCTCTGTGGAGCCCGCCCCCCTCGCCCCTGTGGGCATCCTGGGCCAGGCGTGGCTCCACAGGGTCCAGGCTCCAGCAGCTCCGCCTGTCCCTCTGTGGAGCCCGCCCCCCTCGCCAGTGGGCATCCTGGGCGGGGCGTGGCTCCACAGGGTCCAGGCTCCAGCAGCTCCGCCTGTCCCTCTGTGGAGCCCCGCCCCCTCGCCAGTGGGCATCCTGGGCGGGCGTGGCTCCACAGGGTCCAGGCTCCAGCAGGCTCCGCCTGTCCCTCTGTGGAGCCCCCCCCCCTCGCCCGGTGGGCATCCTGGGCCAGGGCGTGGCTCCACAGGGTCCAGGCTCCCTCTGTGCCCGCTCCGCCTGTCCCTCTGGGTCCAGCCCCCCCCCCCTCTGTGCCCCCCCTGGGCATCCTGGGCGGGCGTGGCTCCACAGGGTCCAGGCTCCAGCAGCTCCGCCTGTCCCTCTGTGGAGCCCGCCCCTCGCCCGGTGGGCATCCTGGGCCAGGGCGTGGCTCCACAGGGTCCAGGCTCCAGCAGCTCCGCCTGTCCCTCTGTGGAGCCCGCCCCCTCGCCCGGTGGGCATCCTGGGCCAGGCGTGGCTCCACAGGGTCCAGGCTCCAGCAGCTCCGCCTGTCCCTCTGTGGAGCCCCCCCCCCTCGCCCGGTGGGCATCCTGGGCGGGCGTGGCTCCCACAGGGTCCAGGCTCCAGCAGCTCCGCCTGTCCCTCTGTGGAGCCCCGCCCCCTCGCCCGGTGGGCATCCTGGGCCAGGCGTGGCTCCACAGGGTCCAGGCTCCAGCTCCTCCGCCTGTCCCTCTGTGGAGCCCCGCCCCCTCGCCCGTGGGCATCCTGGGCGGGCGTGTGGCTCCACAGGGTCCAGGCTCCAGCTCCTCCGCCTGTCCCTCTGTGGAGCCCCGCCCCCCTCGCCCGTGGGCATCCTGGGCGGGCGTGGCTCCACAGGGTCCAGGCTCCAGCAGCTCCGCCTGTCCCTCTGTGGAGCCCGCCCCCTCGCCAGTGGGCATCCTGGGCGGGCGTGGCTCCACAGGGTCCAGGCTCCAGCAGCTCCGCCTGTCCCTCTGTGGAGCCCGCCCCCCTCGCCCGGTGGGCATCCTGGGCCAGGCGTGGCTCCACAGGGTCCAGGCTCCAGCAGCTCCGCCTGTCCCTCTGTGGAGCCCGCCCCCTCCCGGTGGGCATCCTGGGCGGGCGTGGCTCCACAGGGTCCAGGCTCCAGCAGCTCCGCCTGTCCCTCTGTGGAGCCCCCCCCCCCCTCGCCCGGTGGGCATCCTGGGCCAGGCGTGGCTCCACAGGGTCCAGGCTCCAGCAGCTCCGCCTGTCCCTCTGTGGAGCCCGCCCCCCCCGCCGGTGGGCATCCTGGGCGGGCGTGGCTCCACAGGGTCCAGGCTCCAGCAGCTCCGCCTGTCCCTCTGTGGAGCCCCGCCCCCTCGCCAGTGGGCATCCTGGGCGGGCGTGGCTCCACAGGGTCCAGGCTCCAGCAGCTCCGCCTGTCCCTCTGTGGAGCCCCCCCCCCCATCCTGGGGGCATCCTGGGCCCGCCTGGGCGTGGCTCCACAGGGTCCAGGCTCCAGCAGCTCCGCCTGTCCCTCTGTGGAGCCCGCCCCCTGCGCCCGGTGGGCATCCTGGGCGGGCGTGGCTCCACAGGGTCCAGGCTCCAGCTCCGCTCCGCCTGTCCCTCTGTGGAGCCCCGCCCCCTCGCCAGTGGGCATCCTGGGCGGGCGTGGCTCCACAGGGTCCAGGCTCCAGCAGCTCCGCCTGTCCCTCTGTGGAGCCCCCCCCCTCGCGCCGTGGGCATCCTGGGCGGGCGTGGCTCCACAGGGTCCAGGCTCCAGCAGCTCCGCCTGTCCCTCTGTGGAGCCCCCCCCCCCGCGCCGGTGGGCATCCTGGGCGGGCGTGGCTCCACAGGGTCCAGGCTCCAGCAGCTCCGCCTGTCCCTCTGTGGAGCCCCGCCCCCTCGCCCGGTGGGCATCCTGGGCCGGGCGTGGCTCCACAGGGTCCAGGCTCCAGCAGCTCCGCCTGTCCCTCTGTGGAGCCCCGCCCCCTCGCCAGGCGGGGGCATCCTGGGCCAGGCGTGGCTCCACAGGGTCCAGGCTCCAGCAGCTCCGCCTGTCCCTCTGTGGAGCCCCGCCCCCTCGCCGAGCCCCGCCCCCTGCCCCGGTGGGCATCCTGGGCGGGCGTGGCTCCACAGGGTCCAGGCTCCAGCAGCTCCGCCTGTCCCTCTGTGGAGCCCCGCCCCCTCGCCGTGGGCATCCTGGGCCAGGCGTGGCTCCACAGGGTCCAGGCTCCAGCAGCTCCCTGCCTGTCCCTCTGTGGGCATCCCCCTCCACAGGGTCCAGGCTGGGCATCCTGGGCCTCTGGCGTGGCTCCCAGGGCCAGGGTCCAGGCTCCAGCAGCTCCGCCTGTCCCTCTGTGGAGCCCGCCCCCCTCGCCCGGTGGGCATCCTGGGCCAGGGCGTGGCTCCACAGGGTCCAGGCTCCAGCAGCTCCGCCTGTCCCTCTGTGGAGCCCGCCCCCCCGCCCGGTGGGCATCCTGGGCCAGGCGTGGCTCCACAGGGTCCAGGCTCCAGCAGCTCCGCCTGTCCCTCTGTGGAGCCCGCCCCCTCGCCGGTGGGCATCCTGGGCCAGGGCGTGGCTCCACAGGGTCCAGGCTCCAGCAGCTCCGCCTGTCCCTCTGTGAGCCCCGCCCCCCCGCCCGTGTGGGCATCCTGGGCGGGCGTGGCTCCACAGGGTCCAGGCTCCAGCTCCGCCTGTCCCTCTGTGGAGCCCGCCCCCCCCGCCCGGTGGGCATCCTGGGCGGGCGTGGCTCCACAGGGTCCAGGCTCCAGCATAAAAAAAAAATGTATATGAACACTTGACAAACTAATTTTTTTTTTTTTTTTTTTTTTTTTTACAGGTATGATGCAGGGAATCAAATGAGACCATCCAGTTGGTGCTTCACATCAAACAACTACTGTCAGTTTCATCACAGAATTTAGAGGTTAGTTGTGAATTGCTAAGTATCACTGGACAAAATACAAGGGGCAGTCAGAAATCGCTTTGTTGGCGGAAGTCCTACAGACCTGCTTAATTTCCAGTAGATTTAGTGAAGCTTGTCGTGTTAAAGGGAGTCATCTGGTCAGGCTCTGGCAGTCCGGATCACGAAAGGGTTAAGGCAAAAACCACTCAATCAATCAGTTTTTATTTATATAGCACTTTTCATACACTATCTATAGCACAAAGTGCTTTACATATGCAATGAAAAAGCCCCCACAACAGTCATACCACCCTAACCACCCATGTGCACACCAACACACCCCAAACCCATTATTTCTTTTAAATTTTGTTTTCTTATCTCGTGGTTTGGAGCAGGAAAACTAATTATTAGTAATTTGTGATTTCTTTATTATAGTATTTGTGATTTCTTGGGCTTAAATATATCAGTTGCTGTTTCCATCTATCATTGGAGAACAGAAACACACCAGTTTAATGAAATTGGGACCCTAATGTGACATTGAGCGTTGAGTGTGTGAAGGCTTCAGTTCTGTTTAAAACTCCTTGACTTGTAAACTATATTACTTTCAGGCTTCATTATCTGAGCAATACGATTCAACCTTAAAAACCTTCTCTTTACAGATAAGAAAGGACACGGCTTTTATCCACTTGGCTGATAAGCAATCCTTGCTTCCTACCTTGTGTCCAGCCGTCTGGCTGTGGGACACCAACCGTCTGGCGTGGACGGTTTATAAAATTAACAACCTCTCCCAGTAGCTTAGAGGAAAACTCACCCCACCTGTTGTCTTTCCACTGGATGTTCTCTTGCGCGACCAGGAGGGACTTCAGCGCGAACACATCCTACCTCTGCAGGTTCAGGTAAAGTGTGTCTTTCTACTGAGAGCACCACATTCTCCAACAACACCTTCTCATCCCTTTTCACAGTGACAATTCGTGTGGAACTGCTGCAGCCCTGTGTTTAACAAAGACTTCTTCTTTGTGGAGCTCGAGTCAGCAGGATCTGCTGGAACTGCAGCTAAGATTAAAAGTGGTGAATAAACCTGCAGCTGGAGCACTGAGGAGAGGGACAGCGATTGGAATGATCATCAAACCACTGTCTCAATTACTCCCTCTTAATAAATGGGGAAAAAGAATGAGACAAATAGATTCCCTCTTTACAAGAAATAAATACATCTATAATTATGTTTGTATAATTTTGAAATGTAAGGAGACCACAACTTAAATTTAAATTTCTATATTGCATCATATGGTACATGGCTATGGCTATCTTATATGAACAAGTATTAGCTAATTGGTGCGACTAAGCGTGTTAAAAAATTTTGTTTGTTTTGTTTGTTCTATTTGTTCTCTTGGATCTCTGGCACATCACATGAATGTGCCAGAGATGATGAACTCACACGACAAACATGATGTATCTTATTGCAATAAAATAAATCGCCTACCACTGTTGTTGAGATTGATCATGTCGTCCTCCTGTCTGAGTAGACCACTTGATATTTGTTCTGATAGCTTCCGGCTGACTAATGTTACTCATTAAAAACCTGAATCAAAATTTGATTACGCTGGCAGAAAATCCTGTACATAATGATAGCAAGGACATATTAATCGTATTGGTCTTTGATCACTAAGAGTTGCAGTTTTAGAGTTTCCCTTCAGGTAATATTCGAGTCCACATTACATCTAAAATGGTGTGTGGTTTCACGGCAGTGCATGTTGACCTCCGACACCTTCAGAAGTCAAAGTTCATTACACCTTAATTGCAGGATAGCAAAATGAACACAGAGGGCGCCCCAATATCTTTCACTTCAAGGGCCGTTAACTGAGAGCCCTTAGTATACAGGGTTTGGCCAACTCACCAACAAGGCACCATATTGTATAACCCTTAGTCTGAGAATTTTACTGATGTCTGCTGACACCTAGTGGATACATATGGAAACTGATCTGTGGAAAAACTTCAGTCAACAAGTCTGACCTCTGTGCAGAGTCAATTTAGTTTAGTTTAGTCCAGTTTAACCTGGTTGTCTAGGTTTGCCCAAAAAAAAAAAAAACACACACACACACACACACATCATGGAGTGTGTTCTTTCTGTCTTGATGCGCGTGCTTGTGTAATTGAGAGCAACACACACAATAATTATTAGTACACATAACACAATACAAATGTCAGTAATTGTGAAAAACGCTTTTCTAGTTTGGACAAAAGAATAGCATCACCTCAAACTTTGTGGAATGTTTGACTCAGTATGTCTAGATGTTTAAAAACAAATAAAAATCATCACACATTTCACACTGTACGATCTATATGAATAAACTTTAATCTACATCACAGTGCAATTCAAGGGTCAATATTACCGCTAATTAAATGGGACAATAGCTTTAAATTAATACCACAAGTGTGCTGACATCTCTGTGTGTTTCATCCAACTGTCATGGTGAAGACTCCTACCATAAGGCTGATCCATCCATCCATCTTAGTTATGAAGTTTACTATGCGAGTCAATGAGTTCCTGTTTAGACTGATCGAATGTCTACCCGATCTTGTTCAAGGCCACAGATTTAAGTAGCATAAAGATTAACCATTGGTTGCTATTATACACAGAAAAAAGTACTGAAGTAATTGATCACATGAAAGATTTGATATTGACTTGACATTTAGAATCCATTCAGTTCAAACTTAAACTGATGCAAATCAATCAATATTTCAAATTGTCCCGCATAAAAAAAAACAATTTAAATGTTTGATGAATGACCCAGACCACACTTTTTTTCTCTTTAAGTATTTATTTAAAATGTGTTTTATGAAAGTCAATCACGTTTGAAAACACCTCGTTTAACCCTTTTCAGCCTACTGTATCACATTTGCTACATGAGTTTCTGAGACGTCTATTTTATCAACATGATCAGCATGCATCAAACAAAAAAAATAATAAAATAAAGACAATATATTCAATTATAAAATAAATAAATACAAGACTACTACAGCAATTTATACTCACATGAACAAAGTATTGTCTGCAAAATAAACAACACTGTAAACTGTTAAGAGAAATTTCAATATATCTCATTCACTATATGACAAAAAATAATAATCTGATTCAGTTTACACTCACAGGAAGAAATACTGTTTGTGCAATGACAAATATCAAAAACAAATAATCTCAGTGCATCCAGTGTAACATGAAATTTACAACATGAACACGTTCGGTCTTCATCAAAAACACAACAACAAATATCCACTTATTATTATTATTGAGATTTTGTTTATGCTTTTATGAGAGACATTTTGCCACCTATCGGGCATTCTGAATTCAAACTTACTCCAAGATTATAGGGAGTATGCATGGTGCACCTTTAAGTATTACTGTGACAACATACACAAAAATGCTGATATTAAATTGTATCGTCTGAATATTTTTTAGTAACATCTTCATTATAACGTCAACATCATACCAAGTTGCCCTGTACAAACCTAATCTAAAGCCTTTTTTTTTGTTAACCTTGTTCCTTATCTGTACAAGTTTAGTGGAGTGCTTGTCCAGCTGCTGTATTATTTCAGTCTCTCGGGGCGCCGTCATGATTCTCAGGTAGTCAGCATTGATCTAGAAAATGAGAACAGGACATACAAAGAGGAGTTTGAGATTAATCAGGGTGCCTACAGGAAGTTAAATTTAAGACTTTTTAATACCATCTCAAAATTTAAGACCAAATGTAAAGATTTAAAGCTGATGGTGGCGTGCATATGATGATTGGATGATTGGCAAAGTCTATGCCACCCCATCTGTTGCTGAGGTTACAAAATATGGACTAGCTGTGGGAAGAAATCCAGAGGTGAGGTGTTGCTGCGCGTTTCTAGCGGCGGTAAGCAGATTTAGAACATTTAGAACCTCAAAACCATAAGTGTGTAAAATCTTGTAATGATGACTGGAGAAATTTGCTCCATAATTGATTGAAAATTTGAAGATTAAAAATTTAAGACATTTGGATTGAAATTTAAGATAGATATAGAAAACTTTATTGATCCCTTTTGGAGGTTCCCTCAGGGAAATTGAATTTAAGACCATCTTTTTAAGGCCTTTTCTTAGGAAAATGTATTTAAGACTCTTAAGGACCTGCAGCCACCCTGCATGAATAGTGGAATAGGTAAATAAAAAAAAAAAAAAAAAAAAAAAAACCTTCCCTTCTTGGTCTGCATTTGGTGGCTTTATAACGCATGACCACCTTTTGTTGCCTTTGTTTAATTCTTGAGGAGCCACAGATTTTCTCCCAAAATATCATAATCACTTTTTAATTCTTAATGAACTTACATCTCATTAACATCATTGCAATTTCTAACAAATTTGATAACAGATCAAGAGACACTTGCAGTTGTGACATTAATGTATGGGATGTGATCCACTGGATGCACAAACCTCTGACTGCAGACGGAGGAGGCATCATCTCAGGTTCATTATTTTCTTTTGTGGCCTCACGGACAAGAGACAGCAACGGTGCTGGTTTGCTCTCATTCTTTCTGTGTTGCCGGTAGGAATCACTAAATAACAAAATAAGGCAGAAGAATGCGCTCAGTTTTATACGGTGATAAATGTTACCACAGTTATAGTTACCTTTAACAAAATCCTGAATATTACAAAGCTTATAAAAAAATAAACATGCAAGACAAATACAAAAGAATACTTCATAAAGCAAGTGCCATTAACTTGGGCACAAAACCTAAACCCCCACACAACAGAAAGATTAACTGTGTGTAGTTGTAGGCTGTCAAATCACAAGAACCAAGATTCTTTACTCTTGTGACAGAGAAGTGAGCTAGGAGTGAGAGAAACAGCAACAGACAAGTGGAAGCTGAGTGTCAGTGAAATGATGAAAGCTTCTAATGAGAGCACATTTGAGCATTAAAATGTTACTAAGGGCACTGTAATAGTGATACTGTAAGCCAATTTTATAAAATAAAAAAGCTGTAAAATCCTGTAAAAATGCTATATCCTTACTTATCCAGTGATAATATATGCCAGTGTGTGCTCCTTTAAATTCTCTTTGTCCAATGTTTCTTTCTCTTCTCACCCAGAATTTAGAGCTCAGAAAAGAGTGAACAAGGACACATGGTTCTATGAGCCCAGAATTAGTCAATTTGTGCCATTTATTATTAAAATGAACAAATTTAGACAAAAATCCTCTTCAGGATGACGAGTTTGGCACATACAACCTGATCACTTTTAGATAATGATTTGTTTGCTTAAGAAGAGAGAGTCCTCAGCCTCGATGAGAGCTGCGGCAGAGGCTTTTTGAAAAGAAACAAGCCATTAAGTGACAATACTGAATGTGGTAATCAGAAAGAAAATCAGTTCAATTCATTTACTATGAGGTTTTTTCACGTTTTTGACGACATACTATACAATGACTTTTTGACCACTTTTTGACAACATACTATGACGTTTTTGACAGCATATACTACTTTTTGTTTTTTTTTGACACATTTTATGACAACATACATACTACTACTATGATGTTTTTTTTTGACAACATACACTATTTTTTTTTTTTCACGTTTTTGACAACATACTATACAATGACGCCACCATGTGGTCAACGCTCAAATTACAATTCTAAGCTGCCTTCACCTGTGACTTTAGATATTTTTCTTGGCCTACCACATCTTTCTTTCACAAGGACTGTTCCTGTGGCCTTCCATTTCCTGACTATATTTGTGACTGGAGAAGATGTAGAAAAACTCAGAAATATAGAAAAAGAAAAACAAAGCGATGCACATGGCGTGATTGGCTACTCACGGTTCATACTAAGTTATGCGTTCTAGTTGTACTGTTTATAAACCAGAGACAGGGTATGAAGATAAAACTGTTCTCAAAAAACAGAATCTCTCAAAATGGAAAAGTTAAACATTACAGAAATAAGAGGAAAGCTGAGCATATAAATACAGTACATGAAATAGTGCAATAAATAATCAAAGTCTTATTGTCAGTTACAACTTACATCTGATCAGATGATGGACACTGTTCTTTACGGTTGTGATAGCACCCTTTGACCTGTCACTCTTGACAAACACACAGCTGGGTTCTGGTTCTTCCACTTTCCTCCTGAAAGACACAGATTATAATCTGCTTTGTGACCAGAACAAACCAGTTTCACTGCTGTTTTGTTCTGAACTATAAGATAAGTGTGTTTTCTTGAAGAAACAACATGTTTCATTAAGTACAGAGTGGATCAATGTGAAAACAACACAAGATAATAAAACCATCAGAGCTGCTTTATGTGTGTGTAGACTCTCAGCAGTGACATGATACGATGAAAAAAAAAAAAAACTTGTAAGTGAAGAAGATTAATGTTGTAAATAAACTCATTTAATAAACACGTGGATAAACAGCTGTATAAATAACTGTCAGTAACATAACGTTTGTGACACGTTAACTCTTTGTAGCACAGGAGTGTTGATTTACTAAAAATATTGGGGTGATCACATGCATACACATAACTGAATCCGGGTCCAGGTCCTGGTCTTGGCCCTTGTCCAGGTTCATCCATGTTGCTGAATGAACCTCCACCTGTAGAGGAAACACAAATCATTAATATGCACATCAGCTGAAATCTTCCTTTACATCATTTCTGCTGTACAAATATCAGCTGTGATTGTCTCTTCTTCTCCGTTTCCTGTCAGTGTCAGTTAAATACAATCACACAGTATGCAGCAGAAAGCTGCCATCAGCTGCTGTGCTTCTATCAGTCCACTAGATGGCAGTGTCTCTGCAGTGTCTAACTTTACTTGATGAAACAAGCTGCAGTTGATTCTTTCACTCACAACACCTGGGCCCGAATTTATTTCACCTCAAAGCTCCAGTGACATCCAGTCATTTCACTGCCACGGAAAATCATCTGAACACATTCTGTCTGCAACACCTGCGCTCTCATGATGATAAACCATGAAAATGTATTATCAACTGGCTGAAAGAAATAGGTCTATACTGATATTACCTTTCAGTCTTTTTCTTTATCTGCCTTTCATCTGCATCTAGCCAGCGTTACTGCTGTGGTGGAAGGTGTCCACGTTAGCCTCAATATACCTTGAGAGCCAGGAGGCTGCCATTGATCTCCACAGTCTCCACCAAAGTGCTGAGGTCGTTGCCAGCCAAATCAACCAATGAAAATTGGCCGTGTAGCGAGGCAGCGCGATTATTGCATCACAGAACAATTTGGAGGATTGCGTAAGAGCGGGACAAGTTGGTGTTTGCTGAGGTTTGGCCTGATGTTCTGGAAAAACACAAGAGAAGGAAAGACACATTTATGTTACACATATGTGTTTGAAATGAAACAATAGTAGTTTAAAGTTTTCATTTTTAACTGCCATGTTAAAAGACTTCAACTAACTTTTAGTGCTCCTTTACTCAACAGTTCGACAAAGTCTCTGCTGTGAAATTGCAACACACAAACACGTTCCTGTCACAATGGTACCTGAGTGCACTGCCCATGTGTATCGTATTGATGACTTCCTCTGGACCGTGAACCGTGGACCTCCTCAAGGCCGACTACCTGCACCTGCAGCGCTGTCATTCTCCAGAGCACGGAGCTTGGCCTTTTTTTTGTTCAGCAGGTCATACACCTGTCCAAAAAGTAGTTTTCATGTCAAGAATAATGTAAAAAACATAAATTTGTCAGATAAATATTCTAAACAAACATGTCCATAGAGTTAACAGAGGAAGGTTTTTATTACCTTCCCATTGTAAATCTCAAAGAAGCTGGCGTAAGCAGAGAGATCCAGGCTACTATACCTCCTGTGGTCGAGTTAGGCCAAAACATCCTGGGCTGAAAGAGATTCAAACCAATACCAGCGGTGTGAAATTTTCATTTCCCTCGTGAGGAGGAAGAATTACACAAACACCATCAATTAATGTATCCCTGGATACATTAGCACTGACAACTCAATTCCACACAACAGACACTTACATGAGTTTTTCCATTTCCTGTCCTGTCCGTAGGCAAAGCATGTTGCCGTGCAACCTTGAAAATGAACTGTACCGAACCGGCTGTGAATCTGGAGAAGAAGAAGAAAAAAAAAAAAAAAAAAAATAAAAACAAACTTAGGTGTTTACTTGTGGACCAGGTCACTGGTGTGTTACAAACCCCGGCTCATAGGGAAGCAACACAAAAGGGTAGACCAAAAAAAAAAAAAAAAAAAAAAAAAGATAGTTTCAATATGTTTATTATCTGATGTCTAGGGTCAGGAACAAAAAGGGTGGGATAAGCAGCAAAACCTGCTGCCTGGCACACAACAGCAGGAAGAATGAGAGAGACTGAGGGCAGTAGGCCGGCCTTTGTAGACTGCTCACACCTGCAGGTAATCAGGAGCTCAGGTGAGTCTACCTTGAAACAAAAAAGAAAGATCACCGCCACAACTGCAAGGCCTGTAACAGGTCTTGTTTTGGCTCATGGACCACCAGTGAACCTGTCCCAGGAACAGACACCACGTCGATCTGCTTCTTATTAATGTCTGGGTGACACAAGAATGACAGCATTCGTGAAGAAAAACAAGACGGCTGACATTTTAGTGATAACGTTGCATATAGGAGATTCTTCTGTGTCTGCACAGAAGGCACATTGCTCTGTGTTTCTCCCCAGAATGCTTTCACTCATAGTATAAATGGGAGAAGGCCAAGTGAAAAAAAAAAACATGGTTGATATTATGTCTGTGTGAGCACAGTGTTATATTACTCCAAATATACCTTGCTTGTTAAGGGGCCGCTTGCGAACACACACACAAATCCTGTGGGATTCAACCTTATTGTCAGTTACAACTTACATCTGATCAGATGATGGACAGAGATGATGATCTTGACAAACACACAGCTGGGTTCTGGTTCTTCCACTTTCCTCCTGAAAGACACAGATTATAATCTGCTTTGTGACCAGAACAAACCAGTTTCACTGCTGTTTTGTTCTGAACTATAAGATAAGTGTGTTTTCTTGAAGAAACAACATGTTTCATTAAGTACAGAGTGGATCAATGTGAAAACAACACAAGATAATAAAACCATCAGAGCTGCTTTATGTGTGTGTAGACTCTCAGCAGTGACATGATACGATGAAAAAAAAAAAAAAAACTTGTAAGTGAAGAAGATTAATGTTGTAAATAAACTCATTTAATAAACACGTGGATAAACAGCTGTATAAATAACTGTCAGTAACATAACGTTTGTGACACGTTAACTCTTTGTAGCACAGGAGTGTTGATTTACTAAAAATATTGGGGTGATCACATGTATACACATAACTGAATCCGGGTCCAGGTCCTGGTCTTGGCCCTTGTCCAGGTTCATCCATGTTGCTGAATGAACCTTCACCTGTAGAGGAAACACAAATCATTAATATGCACATCAGCTGAAATCTTCCTTTACATCATTTCTGCTGTACAAATATCAGCTGTGATTGTCTCTTCTTCTCCGTTTCCTGTCAGTGTCAGTTAAATACAATCACACAGTATGCAGCAGAGAAAGCTGCCATCAGCTGCTGTGCTTCTATCAGTCCACTAGATGGCAGTGTCTCTGCAGTGTCTAACTTTACTTGATGAAACAAGCTGCAGTTGATTCTTTCACTCACAACACCTGGGCCCGAATTTATTTCACCTCAAAGCTCCAGTGACATCCAGTCATTTCACTGCCACGGAAAATCATCTGAACACATTCTGTCTGCAACACCTGTGCTCTCATGATGATAAACCATGAAAATGTATTATCAACTGGCTGAAAGAAATAGGTCTATACTGATATTACCTTTCAATCTTTTTCTTTATCTGCCTTTCATCTGCATCTAGCCAGCGTTACTGCTGTGGTGGAAGGTGTCCACGTTAGCCTCAATATACCTTGAGAGCCAGGAGGCTGCCGTTGATCTCCACAGTCTCCACCAAAGTGCTGAGGTCGTTGCCAGCCAAATCAACCAATGAAAATTGGCCGTGTAGCGAGGCAGCGCGATTATTGCATCACAGAACAATTTGGAGGATTGCGTAAGAGCGGGACAAGTTGGTGTTTGCTGAGGTTTGGCCTGATGTTTTGGAAAAACACGAGAAGGAAAGACACATTTATGTTACACATATGTGTTTGAAATGAAACAATAGTAGTTTAAAGTTTTCATTTTTAACTGCCATGTTAAAAGACTTCAACTAACTTTTAGTGCTCCTTTACTCAACAGTTTGACAAAGTCTCTGCTGTGAAATTGCAACACACAAACACGTTCCTGTCACAATGGTACCTGAGTGCACTGCCCATGTGTATCGTATTGATGACTTCCTCCGGACCGTGAACACGTGGACCTCCTCAAGGCCGACTACCTGCACCTGCAGCCGGTCATTCTCCAGAGCACGGAGCTTGGCCTTTTTGTTCAGCAGGTCATACACCTGTCCAAAAAGTAGTTTTCATGTCAAGAATAATGTAAAAAACAAATTTGTCAGATAAATATTCTAAACAAACATGTCCATAGAGTTAACAGAGGAAGGTTTTATTACCTTCCCATTGTAAATCTCAAAGAAGCTGACGTAAGCAGAGAGATCCAGGCTACTATACCTCCTGTGGTCGAGTTAGGCCAAAACATCCTGGGCTGAAAGAGAGATTCAAACCAATACCAACGGTGTGAAATTTTCATTTCCCTCGTGAGGGAGGAAGAATTACACAAACACCATCAATTAATGTATCCCTGGAATTGATCGATTTCTTTTTTTAAGACTATAATCCTTTCGGTGAACGTTGAGGTAGTATTAGAAACTTAAACACAGCACCCATCCAGGGTTTGTAAAACCATTCATTATTGCTTAACATTAAAACACACCAGATAGCAGATTTAAATCTCTTGTGTACTGTGAAATACAGTTATCTGCCACTGATTTGGTGAAAGCTTAAATGTATTGGACACATATTCAAGTCTCACACTCTAATTTCAAGTTCTCATGTAAAGGCCACCTTTAACAAAATCCTGAATATTACGAAGCTTATAAAAAAATAAACATGCAAGACAAATACCGTAAATTCCGGGCTATAAGCCACTACTTTTTTTTTTTCCCACACTTTGAACACTGCGGCTTATACTACGGTGCGGCTTATTCTTTTTTTTTTTTTTTTTTTTTCCTTGGCACCAAAAACATTTTGCCAAGTAACAGCTGACCAATAAAATTAACGAGTACTTGTTCAGAGGTCCAATGAAATTGCATGATAAATCAAGCGCACTTTCACAGCTATTGTAAATCAGTCATTTGTACTCACCCTCATCAACATGGAAAATACTAGAAGAAAAGCATATGATGCGGCTTTTAAGTTAAAGGCGATCACTCTAGAGGTTGAAGAAGGAAATCGACCCGCTATCAGTGACTCACTTCTTACAGCAATAAGAAGACACGAACGTCTTTAAAATAATTTTTCATATTACAACATTGGAGACCTGCGGCTTTAAATCCGGTGCGGCTTGTACAAGTACAAACTTGATTTTCTTTCTAAAATTAGAGCATGCGGTTTTTAATCAGGTGCGCTCTGTAGTCCGGAATTTACGGTACAAATATGGATGAATCAAGGGAAATGAATGAATGCCTCAAACTTATCTTACCTCTGATTACCACTTCTGTGAAAATCCAGAGATCTTACCTGCCAAGGCATAAATCCCTTTGGAAAATGTTCTGCTGCTTTCCAGAAAAACCACCTCCCATTGTCTAGTGAGAGGAAAAATAAGTTAACTTAAATAAACACATTATTTTCTTCATGCAAAGCACTGACAACTCAATTCCACACAACAGACACTTACATGAGTTTTTCCATTTCCTGTCCTGTCCGTAGGCAAAGCATGTTGCCGTGCAACCTTCGAAAATGAACTGTACCGAACCGGCTGTGAATCTGGAGAAGAAGAAGAAGAAAAAAAGGGTCAAAATTGCAGAAAAATTGCACCTAAATAATGTTCTGGCTGCACAGTTTCCATTTGAAAAGAAAAAGCTCAAAAACTAGAGCACAATCTGATCCTTATCATCCAGGAGGAAATTCTTAGTCGGAAAACACTGCTGCAAATGCAACCTTAAAAAAAAAATAAAAAAAAAACTTAGGTGTTTACTTGTGGACCAGGTCACTGGTGTGTTACAAACCCCGGCTCATAGGGAAGCAACACAAAAGGGTAGACCAAAAAAAAAAAAGATAGTTTCAATATGTTTATTATCTGATGTCTAGGGTCAGAAACATAAGGGTGGGATAAGCAGCAAAACCTGCTGCCTGGCACACAGCAGCAGAAGGAATGAGAAAGACTGAGGGCGGTAGGCCGGTCTTTGTAGACTGCTCACACCTGCAGGTAATCAGTAGCTCAGGTGAGTCTAGCTGGAAACAAAAAAGAAAGATCACCACCACAACTGCAAGGCCTGTAACAGGCCTGTCCCAGGAACAGACACCATATCGATCTGCTTCTTATTAATCTCTGGATGACACAAGAATGACAGCGTTTGTGAAGAAAAACAGGATGGCTGACATTTTAGTGATGATGTTGCATATAGGAGATTCTTCGGTGTCTGCACAGAAGGCACAGGGCTCTGTGTTTCTCCCCAGAATGCTTTCACTCATAGTATAAATGGGAGAGGGCCAAGTGAAAAAACATGGTTGGTATTATGTCTGTCTGAGCACAGTGTTATATTACTCCAAATATACCTTGCTTGATAAGGGGCCGCTTGCGAACACACACACAAATCCGGTGGGATTCAACCTGTAAAAAAAAATAAAAATAAAAAAATAAACACAAAAAGAGCTCCAAGTCTGTATTTTCAAATTTTGAATATTAACATTTTTTTCATTTTAACTATGAACATTATATTATATTAATTATATATATTTATATAATTTATTTTACTTTAAGATAGACAACAACAGCTTCTCAATTCTAAGAAGATGTTTCAGTGTCAGTCTTAAAAGTCAAGTTGAGTAATTTACATTTCTGTAATGTGGAAGAACAGTATATGTTCAATTAATATGGAATAACAGTATAAGTCCAATGTATCATATAACTTTCAGCCACTGGAGATCAGATCCCTTTATCTAAGTTTTAATACATTAACAGGACATTCAAGAAAAATATTAAGCATTTCTTCTTCGTTTCAATTTATTATTATTATTATTATTTTGCTAACATATCAGAATAAAGACAGACAATACAGAATCAGAATCAGAATCAGCTTTATTGGCCAAGTATGTGAACACAAACAAGGAATTTGGCTACAGTTCTTGCTCTGGTGTAATTTAAACATACAACCATAACAACATAGTATAAACATTATATATAGAAAAAATATAAACATTATATAAACAATGTGTGGATTGAGCTGGAGGGCTGCAGTATAGAATAAATATGAACGAATGTGAATAGTGAGTAGGAGTGTGTTGATCTGTCTGGTCTATTTAGATATTAATTAAATATATATTTATGTATATTGTTGGACTGCGGGCTTAGGCTATGGAATTCTTCTGGCTATGTGTGAGCTCAGTGTTTGTTTGAATTGAAGGACTAGGAGAAGATATTTGGTCTCAAAGTTATGTATTTAATAGGCAGTAGATAAATAAAGCAGTACAGAACTCTGGGTCAGCGTGTGTCAGTTCACAAAGTCTGACTGTCTGAGCTTTCCCTGGCCCAGTAGTTTTATACAAAGATAAGAAACGCATTGCAGAAAGACAAAACTGCTTATTCGGATTGGTTTGCAGGTGATTCGTGATAGTTGGTCTCCTGGGTGGGTAGGCTCCAAGAATCATGTGCGTGAACACAGTGACCGTTATCTTCCAGAGAGCGCGCAAGATGTTCCGTGGTGCTATCAGTGTTTCTGTCCCCATTAACGTCATATCATTCGTCATTCAGCTTAGTATAGACTATATGGCAGACGTGTCCTTGTGGGGCCTGATCCCACAAATCCCCCTTTTGGTCTCATGTAAATGAGACCAACAAAAGGATGTAAGACAGAGCTAGAAAAGGTTATGCAGGTAGGAGCGAAAACCCATGGGAAAACACTGTCAAGAGTGAAAAACCCACGGGGAGAACTCTCCTACCACCTCTCAGAAACTTCAGGGGAAGTTCAAGATGTTAAAAATTGAGGTGGCGATTATAAGAATTTGCATAACAGCTCAACAGTTCTTTTTTTTCAAAACACTGACCCTGCTCTAGGAAGGAGAGGTTGCCAGCATTTCACTTCCATCAGACGTCTTTACCACGCCTGTCCCTCAACATGTCCCTGTGCACATGAGCCTACTGCCACCCACATAAGAATAAGAAGACAATGCAAAAAATATCAATTACTAAACTAAAAAAAAAAAAAAAAATGATAATCCTAATGATTACTGTAAATGAATAAGAATCAAAATCAAATTGAAAATAAAATCAACACATTAAAGGAAAAAAAAGAGAAAAAAAAGAAAAATTAAACATCAAAACTAAAACATAAGACAAAAATAAAAACAACAAATAAAACTGAAACCCTAAACCAAATGAAAACTCATTAAACACAAAAAACTTAAAATAAATTAAAAATATGAAGCAAAGCTGAAGCCTCAATGAGGATACTAAGTAAAAATAGAAACTAGAGACAAAAGTAAATAAAATAAAATAAACACTCGACCCAAAAGTCATTCAAAATAAAAGTCAAAGTAAAATTCAAACAAAACTCAACAAAAATAAACACTAATAAAAATGAAATAAAAATAACAATAACAATAAGTAAAACTCAAAAACTAAATCAAAACATAAAACAAAACTAAGAGTCAAAACATAAATCAAAACAAAAAAAGAAAACCAAAAATGTCAAAGATCACAATCAAAGGTAAAATGATCAATATCTCATTAAAAATTAAAACTACATCAAGATCAGTAAAATTCTAAGCAATGAAAGCATAAATCTAAGAAATCATCCCTTTCTCAAATACAGATCGAAACAAATCACTGTAAAATTAACATCAAAATATTCAAAGAATACCAGTGAGGAAACAAAAAAAAGTTTAATTGAAATAATAAACTGAAAATCAAACAGCAAAGAACATCAAACACTATAAGTTGTAAAACAAAAAAATAAATAAATAAAGAAGTCAATGATGCATAAAAACTATAAATTGCAAACATAAACTTAACAGAAAATCATATCTAAATTAACCATTAAAAGTTCAAGATAAAACCTCAAGAAAATATCAAACTAAGTATTTGTCTAAACAAAATTAACAGTTAAGAAAATCAACTGTCAACAAAAATCATAAATGTCAAAAAGGTAAACATGGAAAAAAAAATGTGATTTAAAAAATTTAATCAACTTAACCTGAAATCATCAACTATGGGTATGGAATCAGAATTAGGCCAGTGATGAAGTGAAATGGCATTCCACTTCAAACTCAGTCTCCCCTATGTCAACTAAGGCCATAGACTCTCCAGCCACCAGAGGCATCTGGTATGCAGTAGGGGTCCTCCCCTTAAGGGCAGCGAAAATAATCCTGTTGAGGAGAGATCTAATACAAGGGATGCAACAACAACCGCACAGTGCAATAAACACCATTGCCCCCCCCCACTGGCCATGAGTGCAGACACAATTAACCCTTTCCACTGCCCAAACCACTTCTGAATAAACCCACCCCCATGTCGTGAATGCCTGAATGTTCGTGCATCTCCCCAGACAAAGTACGCAAGCCTTCCAATGCCTTAGCCACTAGGCCATCCGGAGCCGTGTTATTGGGGATAAAAGTACAGCACTGATCGCCAAACATAAAACAAACACCACCTGTCTCTGCCAGTAACATATCCAGAGCCATTCTATTCTGCACCGTCATAAGGGAGGTCGGGAACAGTTGTTCTGACAGGCCAGCCACTGCATCCCTGGTTTTATTCGCCAATCTAAGGACATTATAATGGATATAATTGATGCGGTCCACATTTTTGTTAGGTGTGACAGGGAACAATGCACTAATGACTGGGAGGTTTTCAAAACCTGCTGCAACATGATCAACCAACTTATATTCATCTAGTACCCCTCTAGGAACCCCAATTGCATCTATGTATGTCGTGGACCCGGCAGAAACATCAAAAGTGTGTCTCTTAACCTAATTGCTACTGCGTCCCCCACCCCATCGATGGCCCACCAGAGTCAAAGGCAAACCTAATCTAACCATAGCACAGTAACCTGCCCACGTAGGTGGCAGGCTGACATACAGTGTGCGTCCACCACAGTACCAAAAGAGATCCGCCCTTCCCCACACCATACTACTGGTGTTCCTCCAAGATGTGACGTTGAGAGTGAGCCCACACCAGTTGCTGTCAATGTTACCTAGAAAAGTCCCATGTCTCAAAAAACAAGTGTAGTTGTTAGCTGCAGGGGTGAAAACTGGGGGCACGGTATTATTTTTAACCGGTGGATATAAGGTGCTTAAAGCGATGCAATTAGGAGGATTCTCTTGCATAGTGAGTAGCATCATACAGCGAAATCTGGATGGGTCAGTATCTGGGAATAATGGAGCAGGAATAGTAAACAATATCGGTCTCGCAGATGAGCAGGCTACACAGTTACTGAGGTTCATGGAGGTAGCTGTAGCAGCTAGCCAGTCCAGCCACATTTTCTTATCTCTGTAACCTCTGGTCAGTTTAACGACATCTGAGGGAGAAAATGGTCCTAATTTAATTTTTACCAGTTGGCCTTTGTTGTTGAAGGAAACCACCTGCTGAAGGGGAGTCTCAGGGATGGTTACAGCCAGAGGTGAAGATGGAAGTAAAGTAATTTTCACTAAACCCATTGTATCTACTCTGCTATGATCTACTTCTAAAATTAAGTAAAAAGATGCATTATTACCAGGGCAGGTCATCCTTTCGATGATGTTAGGGGACCAGGGGTTACTGTATAAGTTCCTGATGGTCAATGTCAGGGGGTTGTTCCCCCAAGTCCCAGCCCCAGCCCTCCTATAGAGGGAGCCTGCCCTTTGGAGGTCACCTGTTAAACCTGTGTGTATAGTTATGAACCCCCTTTGGGAGTAGTGTGGGCTTGTACCCCACAAGGCATGATTCCAATCCCTGCACCAAAGATTGGGTGTGGGTCCACAGTAATCAAAATAATACAAATAAACATCATATCCCCTCCAGAAAGATGGGTCGTGGCCACAGGATATCACACTGCAGAGGTCAAATTCAAATGTTGTTATTGAACCCAGAGTATAGTTAAAATGAATTCCCCCGTAATCTGTCAAACACTGATCACGGGCCCCCACTCCTCGTTTGTCAATTAATTGCTCCCTCTCATAAGCCTCCCACCAGAATAGTGGTACAATTACTGCCACTACCCCAATGATCGCTAGCCCCCACCAGATGAGGTGTCTCTGATGATTCCAGCGTAACATATTCAAATCGGATTATTAGAAATCACAGTGTTCAGAGTTAAGCTGCAATGTAAAACGTGTTAATCAAAGAATAAGAAATATAAGGAACAATAATAAGAAATGTAATGCAATGAAGAAGAGAAAAGAAGTAACAACAAAAAAGAAAAGGAAAAAGAAAAAAAAAAAAAAAAAAAAGTAAAAATTTACGGCACGTAGCACTCCATTGTATCCCAGGACCTAGTGCCCGGGAGAGCTTAAAACCTTCACACCCTTATTCTGCCAATAAACCATCTATGAAACCTGTCACCCCTCCCACCATATAATGTATAACCCCCTAATCAAGAATCACAAAAATAGCAAATATCTCTGTATAAATAAAGATAATTGTGCCCCCCCGATTGTGTTTTTCCCCAAAAGGTATATACATACATACACACACACACACACACACACACATATATATATATACACACACACACTCACCGGCCACTTTATTAGGCACATCTGTCCAACTGCTCGTTAACGCAAATTTCCAATCAGCCAATCACATGGCAGCAACTCAATGCATTTAGGCATGTAGACATGGTCAAGACAATCTGCTGCAGTTCAAACCGAGCATCAGAATGGGGAAAAAAGGTGATTTAAGTGACTTTGGTCAGACGGGCTGGTCTGAGTATTTCAGAAACTGCTGATCTACTGGAATTTCCACGCACAACCATCTCTAGGGTTTACAGAGAATGGGTCGAAAAAGAGAAAATATCCAGTGAGCGGCGGTTCTGTGGGTGAAAAATGCCTTGTTGATACCAGAGGTCAGTGGAGAATGGCCAGACTGGTTTGAGCTGATAGAAAGGCAACAGTAACTCAAATAACTACTTGTTACAACCAAGGTATGCAGAAGAGCATCTCTGAACGCACAAAACATCAAACCTTGAGGCAAATGGGCTACAGCAGCAGAAGACCACACCGGGTGCCACTCCTGTCAGCTAAGAACAGGAAACTGAGGCTACAATTTGCACAGGCTCACCGAAATTGGACAATAGAAGATTGGAAAACATTGCCTGGTCTGATGAGTCTCGATTTCTGCTGCGACATTCGGATGGTAGGGTCAGAATTTAGCATCAGCAACATGAAAGCATGGATCCATCCTGCCTTGTATCAATGGTTCAGGCTGGTGGTGGTGGTGTAATGGTGTGGGGCATATTTTCTTGGCACTCTTTGGGCCCCTTAGTACCAATTGAGCATCGTGGCAACACCACAGCCTACCTGAGTATTGTTGCTGACCATGTCCATCCCTTTATGACCACAGTGTACCCATCTTCTGATGGCTACTTCCAGCAGGATAACGTGCCATGTCATAAAGCTGGAATCATCTCAGACTGGTTTCTTGAACATGACAACGAGTTCACTGTACTCAAATGGCCTCCAGAGTCACCAGATCTCGATCCAATAGAGCACCTTTGGGATGTGGTGGAATGGGAAATTCGCATCATGAATGCGCAGCCGACAAATCTGCAGCAACTGCGTGATGCTATCAAGTCAATATGGACCAAACTCTCTGAGGAATGTTTCCAGTACCTTGTTGAATCTATGCCACGAGGGATTAAGGCAGTTCTGAAGGCAATAGGGGGTCCAACCCAGTACTAGCAAGATGTACCTAATAAAGTGGCCAGTAAGTGTATATATATATATGTATATATATGTATGTATATATATATGTATATTATATGTAATCAGATGAGGGATCGCCTCAATTACGCTTTTCTTATCGGTTCCAATGTCCTTGTTGGTGCCTCAGCTGCAGCACATTGACTCCAGTGGTACCAGCTGTCTCCTTTGCCCTGTAATCGGACAGCGTGAGATGTCCTCTCCACCACCTTATGAGGTCCTGTCCACCTTTGGGTCTGACCACTTTCTTTTGATCACTTTCAGCAGGAACCACACAGCTGGGGGTGGGTTTTGTCTTTCCACCTCCCCTTTTGCTGCAGCCACCTGTTTAGAAAAAGCTGAAACCAAAGCCATTAATTGGTCATAGTAAGGTTTATACCTTACTAGCACATTTGTCTCTGCAGAGATCTGTGTTCCAGCTCCCAGTCCCGGGAACTGGTGTCCTGTTGTTAACTCATATGGGGTGAAACCTGTAGTGGAGTTCACTGAGCTCCTGATAGACATGAGAGCTAACAGTAAAGCATCAACCCAGCTCAGTTTTGTGTGTGCGCACACTTTCCCTATCTTGCTTTTTAGTGTTTGATTTATTCTTTCCACTTTCCCTTGAGACTGGGGGTGATATACAGTACCAAATGAGTGTTTTAGCCCCAACACTTTTTCCACCGTTTGCAGGTCTTTGTTTTTAAAGTGTGTACCATTGTCTGATCGGATTCTCTTTGGGAATCCATTCATGGGGATATATTGGTTTATCAAGAATTTTATTACTGTTTTTGCATTTGTATTCCTTTTTTGCAGGTATTGCTTCAGGCCAACCAGTGTATGCATCCACTGTGACTAGAAGATGTAACCATTCACCCTCTCTATCATGTCAGTATAGTCAATGATGATTTCTTGACCTGGCATTCGTGGAAGTGGAAACTTCCCCTCATGCGGTTTTATAGTGCTTTTTGTGTTGAACTCTGTACATATTTTACACTCTCAGATATGGTTTTCAATCAGCGCAGGTAAAAAGGGATGCCACCAATATGTCAGGTGTCTTTGCATCTGTGTTTTTCTGCAATGTGTTACACCATGTGCCTCTTGAAGTATGGAGGCTATGAGACCTGGAGGCAGTACCGGTCTCCCATCAGGTGCTATCCATGTCCCGTCTCGCTCAATGGCTCCCCTCTCTTTCCACACCGTACGCTCGTGGGGAGAGGCTTTTTGTTTTTCTGTTATTAGCATATTCACATCACACATGGGCAGTAGATCATGTACTGTTTTTTCAGCCTGCAACATCATGAACTGAGGGGAATATTCTGCTGTTTTCTTAGCCACTGTATCCGCCTCTTGATTACCTTGTGCTATTTTTGTATCTGCTTTGTCATGTCCTTTACATTTGATGACCGCTACCTCTTTAGGTTTTATTAGTGCCACCGCCAACAGTTTAACATATTTCTCTTGTTTAATCGCTGTTTTTGACGCAGTCAAGAATCCTGATCGGACCCATTGACTGAGTTCCACATGTACTGCACCTACGACGTAGGCCAAATCTGTGTAGTTGTTTACTTGTTTTCCTTCTGCCCATTCGAGGGCAACTGTCATTGCTTGTAGTTCCGCTAGCTGTGCTGATTCTTTCCCTGTCACTTTCCCTGTCACCACTTTCTCAAATCCCTGATCCGTCTGTCTCACCACTGCGTATGCTGCTTTCAGTCCTTCCAACGGGTGCCTGAAACAACATCCATCCGTGAACAACACTTCTTCCAGATCTGATTTTGGGTTCGCATGCAAATCTGGTCTGACCTTTACGTCTTTCTGAACTTTTCCCTTGCACATATGTGGTTCACCCATCCCCATGTTATCGGCCATGTTTATTCCCTCATGTGTGAATGTTATGTGTGGTGCATTTAGGATCTTCTCTAGTCTGGTTTGTCTCAGTGATGTAATTGTAAACAACGCAGAGTTCACATATGCTACTATAATGTGTGTTGTTAGTACAGTTAGCACATGGCCCATGACTATGTGGGCTACTTTTTGGATTTTTGCCACTCCTGCTGCATGTCGTGTGCACGGTGGATGTCTATTTTCAACGGGATCAAGAGTTATGCTCAAATACATCAATACCCCCCTCCCCTTTTTTTTTCTGAAAAAGAACACCATTTACTGTGTGTTTATTTTCAGAAACATCCAAGAAAAATGGTTGTCTGTAGTCTGGGATGGCCAAATCAACTGCATTTGTTAACGCTTGTTTCAGGGTGATAAAACTCTCCTCTGCTTCAACAGTCCACAACTGCACAGCTGACCTATGATCTATGCGACGGTGAAACTCCTGTCCCTTTCGCAGAAATTACCCTCCACAAAAAAGAAACGACCCATCTGCAGCATTGCAATTTGGATTTTGAAACCTTAAAGCCAATGTCAAACAATTTGTGCAATTTTGTTGCCGCCAAACACGCAGAGGGATCAGGTGCTGCCAATAGGATATCATCTACGTACTAGATCAGGATTACTCCTTCTGGGAGTGTGAGATCCGACAACTGTTGTTTCAAAACCTGGTTAAACACGCCTGGGGAAAGAATGAAACCTTGAGGGAGCCGTGTGTATCGCAACTGCTGTCCTCTTTAGGTAAAGGAGAATGCATCTCTAAGATGGTCAGATAAAGGCAAGCAAAAGAACACATTGGCCAGATCCATGCAGGAAAACCACTTATGTTCAGGGGTGATTACAGACATGGCGGTATATGGATTTGGTACAGGAACATGTTGTTAATACGTCTTAAATCAGGAGCCATTCTGTATTTGCCCGTGTTTTGTTTCTCCACAGGTAAGATGGGAGCGTTTCATGGCGACTGGGAGTATTCTAACACTCGTGTCAAGGAGACCATCGATGGTGTCAACTTTCCCTGTCTCTGCTTGAGGTTTGTGTGTGTATTGTCTCTGCCAAATAGGAGTGAAGTCTGTGAGATCAAATGTGATGGGAGAAATGTTTTACAGAAACCTTCATCTGCTGGTCCTGTTAACCAAAGTGTGTGTGGAAGTGTGTCAAGCATGCGAGCTGCGTCCAGATGGTCAGATTTTTCTCTGCTATGAAAATGTTCAATTTGTCTATGTTCTAACCGGACTGCATCAGCTGTGTTGTGTGTGATTCTGTATGCGTCTTCAGATGGAGAAAACTGCAACTGAGGTTTTTGGGTACTAACCCAATCAGTTGCTGTCATGCGACGTTTGCACATGGGTCCCAAGTCTTTAGCCTGGTGTTTGGTATGTACTGCCAATGTTACATGTGGTGTTGCTTCATCAGTCATTTTATATACCATTACAATTGTTCTGCGGAGAGGTCGACAGCCGCCGCCACACCCACTTTTCCCACCAAAATCTATTTGGACGAAATGTCCCAAGTAGTATCCTGTATTTGATCATAGAATTCCTGCAGATAAATGTTATTACCGTCGTGGTCATAGTAAAGGGAGGAGGGTCATGGAGGAGGGTCATGGAGGGGGTGTGAGGGGGGAGCAAAGGGGTCTAGCATCTGCACCCCAGGCCACCACTGATTGTATAAGGTCTGTATGCCTTGGTGTCAAGTGTCTTCAGGTTCTAAGAGCCCCCAGAATATGTCTGCCCATAGTCCTTCAGCCACTGGAGACGTATCTGCTGACAACATCATTTGTGAACTCGGCTGGACAGTGGTCAAGAGCAATTCACCGAGTGTCCATTTGGAAACGTAACAACCAATCCGTCTGGATTGCCCCACATTCCACAAGTAAATCTTATCCCATTAAGTTGATCGGACATGCGGATGACGCAATGTACTGGTGGTTAAAAGTCTGTCCTGCTACTGATGTGGTCAATGGCATGGTCAAAGGCAGCTCTTCTGGTATACCCGAGAACCCTACTAATTCGACGTTGGAGGTGGACATTTTCGAATGGGGGATATAGCACGTAAGAGTGGAAAATGTGGCCCCCGTATCAACCAAAAAAGGCAGAGTCTTGCCCATCACAGTCAATGGCAGGTAGGGGTCTGCTAGTCCCGTCTGCCCTAGGATTCTCGGGCCCTGTCAGTTATCGTATCCCTGGTTGTTGGGGATGGCGTGGAGGTACTGTCCACTGGGTGCCACTGCTGCAACATTTGGGGCAACATGTTGTGGACCAATCTGTGGGTGTTGTGGATAGCTCAGCGGGTCTTCTGAGTTTTGCACACCATCCCTCCCACTTGCTCCCCACGTACAGGCAGTCACGATACCAATGAGTAAACTGACGACACACATAACAGTATGTCCTGTATGTCCCTCTTTGTGCTCCTATACCCCTGCCCCTACCATGTCTACCCCCTGCAAACCTTACTTAACTGCTAGGCTGAGTCTGTGGACTCCATCCAGGTGGTGGTGCTAATGGCGGGTTCAGAGGTTGGGGTGGCCGCACCTGTTGAATCATCTGAGTGATTGTTTTGTTATATTTGTTTTTAGTGTCATTACATCTTTCTGAGCTTCATCGAGTTGTATTTTTACGAGTTGTATTTGGGCCATTTCGATGCTTTTCTTTCCGTCATCCAATTTTGTCATGTGTCACCTCATGTGATGTATTAATTGTTTCTCTCATTGCTCAGTAGAGCAGCCTGGGATATCGGGATTGCTTTCCATAGCTTCTCTTACAGCTTTGGGCAACCCCGCAATCACGGCATTTCTGAAGAGTGAGGTATGTAATGCATTTGAGCCTGTGTGGCATCCTGTAGTGTCTGTCCATGTCTCTTTACATCTAGCCAGAAAAGTAAACGTATCTTCTTCCTCCTTTATTGAAAGGGTGAGGGAGTGCAGAGCACCAGGTGAAACAGGAAATCTGTCCCTTATTGGTTTCCCTATTGCCGTCGCATGAGGTGTAAATTGAGTCTGGTCGCGTAGTTGTGCCAGCTGCTGCTTCAATCTGTTGTATCTCCCATACACCTAGTTGTCTCCCTACTAACGCTCTCCAATCCTCCAAAGCCAGTGTATGACCAAACATAACCTGACAAAACTTTGTCATCCATCCTTTCTTTCCCCTCCTGCCTATATCAGTCCTGAAAGACATCCTCAGGTTGCTGAGTGGCTTCCTTCGGGCCCTCAAAGTAAGGGCTTGCTGCCATGGCAAGAGGTGCAGCGTTTGTCTGACTCTTGAGGCACATACTGTGTACTACTGCTACATCTATCAAGTTGCCCACCCCCTGTTAAGCTTCGATGCTTTCAAACCTTTAGACAAGACAATAGATATATAACCAAGGATCCCTTTTTTTTCCTCACGTGTTAACATCAAATGGACATTTTCTCAGGAAATTTGCATTGTAACCTAAATTTTTCACTCCGCCACCTTACATGGCCATGCGTTAAAGAGGACTCTAAACCTCTAAACCATGACCAGAGAGGACTTGAACCTCCTGTGTACAAGGGGACTCTAACCCCTTGATTTTCCAGAAGAGGAGTCAAACCTCTTTTTCAAAAGTGGATTCTAATCCCTCTTGTTTACATGTGTTTGTTGCTTTTGGAAAAACACTAATCTTTCTGGGACTTCAAACCCGCATGCACAAATTGTAGCTTTATTCACCTACTGTCGACTAGGAAATCTGAGGCTGGATGACAATAATTTAGAATATCCAATGGCAGAACTTTTGATAGAACAGGTGTCTGCTTACCTTTTAGTTGATTGGTGCCCTTTTTTGCTGTCATCCAACTGCAGATGTCCGCTGTGGCAAAAACGTTCTCCGTCACTCCTTTTCCAATCATGTCGGGGTCACCGATTGTTGGGCTGTGGGCTCAGGCTATGGAACTCTTCTGGCTATGTGTGAGCTCAGTGATGATTGGTCTCCTGGGTGGGTAGGCTCCAAGAATCATGTGCGTGAACACAGTGACCGTTATCTTCCTGAGAGCGCGCAAGATATTCCGTGGTGCTATCAGTGTTTCTGTCCCCATTAACGTCATGTCATTCGTCATTCAGCTTAGTATAGACTATATGGCAGACATGTGTCCTTGTGGGGCCTGATCCCACAATATGTATATAAATATCAAATATTATTTACAGTGTGTTTTTTTTTTTTTTTTATGTACATAGTGCAAAATGCAGATCAGACAGTCGGAATGGCAGAGTTTTGTCCCATGTGTTAGTGTGAGTTAGGTGGGGACAGTAGTGTTAATCAGAGTGACGGCCTGGGGGAAAACACTGTTCTTGTGTCTGGCTGTTTTTGTATTCAGTGATCTGTATTGCCTCCTGGAGGGGAGAAGTTCAAACAGGTTGTGACCAGGGTGTGATGGGTCTGCAGAGATGTTTCCTGCCCGTTTCCTGACCCTGGATGTATATAAATCCTGGATGGTGGGCAGATTAACACCAATGATTTTCTCTGCAGTCCTAATTGTCTGTTTCAGTCTGTTCCTCTCCTGTTTGGTGGCAGAACCAAACCAGACGATGATGGATGTGCAGAGAACAGACTGGATTATTGTGGTGTAGAACTGGATCAGTAGCTCCCGGGGCAGGTTGAACTTCCTGAGCTGACGCAGGAAGTACATCCTCTGCTGGGCTTTTGTGATGATGGAGTCAGCTGTTGGGTGTCCACTTTAGGTCCTGGGAGATGATGGATCCCAGAAACTTGAAGGTTTCTACCGTGGTCACAGTGTTGTTGAGGATGGTGATGGGGGCTAGTGCAGGGGGGCTACTCCTGAAATCAACTGTCTTCTCTACAGTTTTGAGCGTGTTCAGCTCTAAGTTGTTCTGGCCACACCAGGGGGCCAGCTGTCCCACCTCCTATCTGTATGCAGACTTGTTGCCATCCTGGATGAGGCCAATGGCAGTTGTGTCGTCTGCAAATTTCAGGGGGTCCAGCAGGGGGCCTGTGATGTCCTTCAGATGGCCCAACACCAGTCTCTCAAAGGACTTCATGACCACAGATGTCAGGGCCACGGGCCTGTAGTCATTTAGTCCTGGGATTGCTGGTTTCTTGGGGACTGGGATTATTGTGGAGCGTTTGAAGTAGGAGGGGACTTCACACAGCTCCAGTGATTTGTTGAAGATCTGGGTGAAGATGGGGGCCAGCTGGTCAGCACAGACTTTCAAACAGGAAGGTGACACCCCGTCTGGACCTGGAGCCTTTCTGGTCTTTTGTTTCCTGAAGAGCTGACATACATCCTCTTCACAGATCCTGAATGGTGGTGGGGGGTTAGTAGGGGGAGGTGAGGGTTGTCTGATGGAGTGAAGGGTGGGTGTAAATGTTGGCTTATCAAATCTACAGTAGAAGGCATTCAGGTTGTCAGCCAGTTCACAGTTCACTGCAATGTGGGGGCATGGTCTCCTGTAGCCGGTGATGTCCTGTAGACCTCTCCACACTGACGCAGGCTCGTAGGCTGAGAAGCTGTTTTTCAACTTCTCAGTGTAGCACCTCTTTGCCACTTTGATCTCCTTCATCAGTGTGTTCCTGGTCTTGTTGTACAGGACTCTGTCCTTGCTTCTGTAGGCCTCTTCCTTGGCTCGACGGAGCATCCTGAGTTTTGCAGTGAACCAGGGTTTATTGTTGTTGTATGTGCAGAAGGTTTTGGTCGGCACACACGTCCTCACAAAAGCTAGTGTATAATGTCACAGTGTCAGTGAGTTTGTTTAGGTCTGTAGCAGCAACCTCAAAAACACTCCAGTCGGTGCAGTCAAGGCAGGCCTGTAACTCCAGCTTTGACTCAGTAGTCCATCTCTTCACAGGCTTCACTACAGGCTTGGCAGATTTGAATTTCTGCCTGTAGGCTGGGAGAAGATGAACCATGCAGTGATCAGAGAGTCCCAAGGCTGCACGGGGGACAGAGCGATATGCGTCCTTTAAAACTGTGTAACAATGATCCAGAATGTTTTTGTCCCTGGTGGGACACTTGACATGTTGTTTGTATCTGGGCAGTTCATGGCTGAGGTTTGCTTTGTTAAAGTCCCTAAGAAAAATGAGCAGAGAGTCTGGACGTTTCCTCTCCATGTCAGCTATCTGGTCAGCCAGGTGTTGTAAGGCTTCACTAACACAGGCCTGGGGTGGGATGTAAACACCAACCAGAATAAACGAGGAGAACTCCCGCAGTGAATAAAATGGTTTACAGTTTATGAAAAATGTCTCCAAGTGGGGGCTGCAAGATTTCTTCAACACTGTGACATCTGTACACCAACCTTTGCTGTTAAAGAAGCAAATTCTACCACCTCTCCTCTTCCCTGAGAGTTCCGTTATGCGGTCCGCTCGGAGAAGGCCCGGCAGATAAAGTCCTGTGTCTGGGATGTGTTCACTGAGCCAGGTTTCAGTGAAACACAGGGTAGCCGATCTGCGAAAGTCCGGATTTCTGCTGTTGAGAAGCAGCAGCTCATCCATTTTGTTGTTTAAGGAGTGGACATTTGCCAGGTGTATAGACAGGAGTGCTGTGCGAAATCCCTGCTGCCTGAGCTTAACAAGCACGCCGGGTCATCTCCTGAATATCCTATAGAGAGCTGCTGCTCCTCCAATTAAAAGTTCCTTGAATATGCCAGAATAAGTGGAAAACGGCAAAAAAGTGTGACCAGTTGAGTGCTCAGTCCTTAGAAGTTCCTCCTAAGTGTATTGGATGATGGAAGGACAACTTATAACAACACAAATAAACAAAGACAAATAAATTACTACGGAGCAAAGCATCGAGGCAACCGTACATGGCGCCATCTTGATCTTGAGTTTACAGTACGAACAATGAACAATACATAGGCCTACTTATGGTGCAGACAGTAAATGTCAGTGCAAAAAACCATACATTCTTACAAAAAACAATACATACAAACAAACAAACAATAAACAACAAGAATGGTAAACAATACATTTCAACAATACAGTTACACATCATCATCATTAATAATAAAATGACTAATAATAATATCATTTTACACTACGTTATTAGTTATTTTACTAATTTTGGCATTTTTACATGGGTGTATTTTTATCGCATCGTATCGTATTTTATCTGAATAACATCGGTGACGCGGGGCACCCCTGCCGCACCGACCAATGTCAAAAGTGTCTGTCATCCTCCCGTTTACTTTTACCCTGGAGTGCCCCTTTGAATAACAACCTCTCCATGTCTATGAATTTTTCCCCCGCCCCCATTCCCTTCAACACTGCAAACAAAAAACTATGGCTCACTCTATCAAAAGCTTTTTCTAGGTTGAGGCTCAACAAAATGGCCCCCTCCTTGCTAATACCCCTTACGACGCTCAATGTGAGGATTGAGTCACCGATGTCCCTCCCCAGCAACCCGTACGCCTGCAGGCTCATGACCACCTCCCCCACTACTGACTTCAACCTGTTCGCAAGTATTTTCGCATGGATTTTATAATCCATGTTGAGGAGGCTAAACGGTCGGTAATTTTTGATATCCTCTTTCGCTCCCTTTTTAAAAATGAGCATCACAACTCCGTTTGTGAAACCCCTCACCCCTTGTTTTCTCTTCACCATCTCATTGTATTAGGTGCATAACAATGGCGCCACTAAATCCTTCAGCTCGATGTAAAATTCCACCGAGAGGCCATCTTCCCCCTTCTACGGCTCTGGTCACCTCCTGCTCATTCACGCGTTAACCTAAAATAGCTGCATCCTGCATGCTCAAACTGCCCTCCACCCCTTTTATTAGTTTCTCTCCGAACGTCTTGTTGACCCCTCCTCTGCGAATAACCCCTTAAAATGACTCGTCACTATTTCAATTTCAATTTCGTTTCTGTTCCATTCTCATACTTTACCATACTAAATTTTGTTATTTTCTGTCTTTGAGTCTGCTTCTCCAGCCCCATAAAGTAGGGCGAATAGGAATCACTGTATTTGTCTGCTGCTTCAGCTCTTAGGGCTGCCCCCCTACACTTCGCCCTTTGCACTGCGGCCAGTCTAACCTTCACCCTCCCGTACTCAACCCTGTCATCGTCTGTGGCATTATCCAAATTAGGTTGAATTGTGTAAATAGCTCGACAAGTACCCACCTACTAACGTTGTTTTTTTAGTTGTTATTGTGGGATCAGGCCCCACAAGGACACGTCTGCCACATAGTCTACACTAAGCTGAATGACGAATGACATGGCATCAATAGGGACAGAAACACTGATAGCAGCACTGAACACTGTGCTCATGTACATGATACTTGGAGCCTACCACCCAGGAGACCAATCATCACGAATCACCTGCGACCAATCTGAATAAGCAACTTATGTTTTGTCTTTGTGCATTGCATTTCTTATCTTTGTAAAAAACTACTGGGCCAGGGAAAGCTCAGAAATTCAGACTTCGTGAACTGACACACTCTGTTGTTAGCAGGGACCGAACTCTGACCTGGAATTCCGTACTGCTTTATTCATCTACTGCCTATTAAATACATAACTTTGAGACCAAATATCTTCTCCTAGCCTTCAATTCAAATGAACATGCAGAATGGGCTCACACATAGCCAGAAGAGTTCCAGTTGCCTGAGCACGCAGTCCAACATTGTCTATCTAAATAGAAAAACAAACAAACAAAAAAAAAACACTCTCCACAAGTAGAAAGAAAGAAACCTCACTTTAAAACAAACCTAATAATCAATCATACATATTTACATCTGTTATTTACAGCATCCCAAACATTACATTTTTACCAAGACAATAAAAACCAAATTGAAAAAATAAATTAATTTGACCAAAAAGGAAGACACTGCCCAAAATCCCCTCCTCCCCGCTACCCTACCCCTTGAATTGCCACAATCCTAAAAAAGTTTTCAAAATAACTTTCAAAATAATGGAAGTGAAACAATTTACTATAGTGCACAAACAGGTGACAAACAAATCCTCATCTTGTTTGTGGCACACTGCACAGGTCCTGGAGAAGAGCTCCAGGGCCAACCACCTCCCCCATTCTGCTGGCTATGATTTTGGTCAATATTTTATCATCTACATTTAGTAAACTTATTGGTCTATCATTTTTTTGTTTTGTTTTCACACCTTGCTTGTGAATAAGCACAATCACCCCCACCACAAAGTCCCCTGGGGTTTCCTCCCCATTATAAAATTCAGCAGTTAGCCTATCCTCCCCTGGACTTTGGCTATGGCTCTGTCTAACTCTCCCTCCAATATCAGTCCCTCCAATAGCGCTGCCTTCTCTCTATCCACCCTCTCTTTCACGCCCTCAGTTAACCTGTCCCCCAGTGCTGCATTCACTGGCTCCCTTGCAAACAGTTTTTTGAAATATTTTTTTTAAAATACTATCTCTACACCATTATTAGTTTAATCTCTAAAATATTTTATTATGTTGGCCATCTTTTTGCAGAACACCTCCTCCTTTAAGAGACCCGCATTAAAAGCCCACAAATCCCTCCCCCTCCTGCCGCCTGCATGCTAGGAAGTGGTGGTCACTTCCCACACAAGGCGCGTAAAGCACCGTCCCAACTTTGGCGACCAACCCCCCCGGAAGCCAGGAGAAGGTCAATTCTTGATCTTTTACATTCTCCTGCACCATCTACACCCTGCTATACATTCTTGCTCCATGGTTCAGCATCTGCCACACATCATTTAAATTATGTTTTTTGCACAGATAAAAAAAAACCCTCTACTGACATCATTTTTTATTAATCTTCCCTTCCACCATACCGCCTACACATTCATAATCAAACATCATCCCTTCGTGTCTGAATACACCTCCTGGCAAGACACTCCTGCTGCCTCCCCGACTAGCATGGCTACCCCTCCAGAGGTAACACCCCCATTGTTGTGAGCCATGCTGCCTCCCCACAGTCCCCGCATCCTATTCACACACTCCTTGTTTCACCAGGTTTCCTGCAGGCACATTATTCCATCTTTCAGCGCTCTTTCTAGTAAGGTTTTCATTTTGTCACAAGTGCGGAGCCCACAGGTATTCAGTGCCACCAGGGAGGCTATGTTGTGTGTTCTGGGATTATGTTATTTTCTCTGTTTCTTTTTGGCTTTCATACTTAGAGGGATCCTTCTAATCTGTTTGATTCTCTCTATCTCCATGTCTATCTCAGAGCTCTCATCTGTAGCTATGAGGACCTCTTCCTGCCTCCTATCAGCTCGGGGTTCTGCGCCTGTTGAGCCCCCTCCACCACCTGGAACCTGGAATAAGGGCTACTCCGGGCTCAGAACTCAGAATGTGCCCTGGTTGAATACATATCCTACACACTCTAACCTGCCGGTCATGATTGACCCTGAAGTATTCTGGCCTAAGCACTGTTTCAAATTTTGCCGAGTATGGCAGTGACCAAACTTTATCGTTAAATTTTACTATGAGAAACCTGGTGCCATCAGCTACATTTGTTCCCGGCCACATCCTTCTGCGTATCGGGAAAACGGCCCCCACACCCCAGCTGTCCAGTTTCTTGATAATTTCTTCGTCAGTTATATAGTATGTTGTATCCCCTGCAACAATGCGTGTTCAGGGTGGTATGGCCAAGGCGAGAGCATGAGGGACAAACGCAGCTTTTACACATGCTGATCAAAACCATTGGCACTAGTCTATGCAGACACTTTTAAAACGGCACCTTATCTGCTCTTTGATAAATGCTCATCAGAAACACTAGTGTTGGCTTAAGGCCAGACATTGACTTTTTAAAGCTGCTTTTATCCTTTTGTGGTTTGATGTCGAGTGACGTCATTGCCATGTGCTTTGACCCTTGGGAGGGGTGCTCGTCTTGCAACGCTGCCGTGCAGGCTGTTTTTGCCCAGTGTCTTTCCTATGGTGGAGTCATGAGTGCTGACCTTAACTGAAGCAACTGAGGCCTGCAGTTCTTTGGATGTTGTCGTGGGGTCTTTTGCGACCTCTCGGATTAGTCGCCACTGCGCTCTTTGGGTAATTTTGCTTGGACAGCCATTCCTGGGCAGGTTCACCACTGTTCCATGCTTTTGCTATTTGTGGATAATGGCTCTTCACTGAGGTTCACTGGAGTCCCAAAGCTTTAGAAATGGCGTCATAACCTTTTCCAGACTGATAGATCTCAATTACTTTCTTTCCCATTTGTTCCTGAATTTTTTTTTAGATCTCGGCATAATTTTTTTTCTCCCTTAATAACAAAATCCTTTCTTTAAAAAATGCATCACCTATTAATGTTATAACATCACTATCACCTGTTAATTTTACATCGTCACTATCACCTGTTAATGTTGTAACATCACTATCACCTTAGTGTTACATCATCACTATCACCTGTTGATGTTGTAACATCACTATCACCTGTTAATGTTACATCATTACTAACACCTGTTAAAGTTGCAACATCACTATCACCTGTTAATGTTATAACATCACTATCACCTTTTAAAGTTGTAACAACGCTCTCACCTGTTAATGTTACATCATCTCTATTGCCTGTTAATGTTACATCATCATGATCACCTGTTAATGTCATAACATCACTATCACCTGTTAATGTTGTAATATCACTATTACCTTTTAAGGTTATAACATCACTATCACCTGTTAATGTAACATCACCTGTTAATGTAACATAATCACTATCACCTGTTAATGTTATAACATCGCTATCACCTATTAATGTTGTAACATCACTATCACCTTTCAAGGCTATAACATCTCTATCACCTATTAATGTTACATAATCTCTATCGCCTGTTAATGTTACATTATCACTATCACCTGTTAATGTTGTAACATCACTATCGCCTGTTAATGTAACATCACTATCACCTTAGTGTTACATCATCACTATCACCTGTTGATGTTGTAACATCACTATCACCTGTTAATGTTACATCATCACTATCATCTGTTAATGTTGCAACATCACTATCATCTATTAATGTTATAACATCACTATCACCAGTTAATGTTAAACCATCACTGTCACCTGTTATTGCTATAGCATCACTATTAACTGTTAATGTTACATCATCACGATCACCTGTTAATGTCATAACATCAATATCACCTGTTAATGTTGTAATATCACTATTACCTTTTGTAACGAAGTGCATTTCGTTACCCGAGACTGATGGCTTTGGCCTTGTAAATATTACAAATAAATAATGTATTATTTGCACAATAATGTACGGACTATAAAAAAAGAGATGGCACTTTGCACTTTAGCTACGATAGCACTTTATTTACCAAAGTTTGCACGTTACATTTTGCACATTGCGTATTTGCACATTTTGTACTGGATATTTAATTTGCTATTTATTGAACCTTACGACCGCGGATGGTTGCGCGTCTTCAGGCTGGGGTGGGAGTAGGTGCTTGGCTCCGTCTGTAAGAGGAGAGTGACGTTAAGATCTGATCAGACTATGTAAATTATTGGAAATGATAGTAAAATAGCAAGAGTCGGTAGAGATTGGTTGGTAAATATGTGTAGAGGAAAATCTTGTGGTAAACATATGGGTAGTGCTGTAGCTAGTGCCGTGGTTCGAGTACGTTGTTGGTGTGAACACTTACCTGTCTGGTCCGGTGTCTGCTCCAGGGTGTGTCGCCAAAAGGATTCCTCCAGGGACATGGGCACCTTGATAAACGTTCCGGAGAGACCAAGGGGCAGGATAGGAAGGGGGAGCGGTTCAAAATTTTGGTGTTTATTTTTATATATTCTAAATATGTTTTATGGGTTTATTTGAAGAGGAGAAGCAGGAATAGAATTATTATAAATATTATCTGGTAAATTTATAAGGTGAAACTGTCATGAATAAAATAGCCATTTGATAATAGTTCTATAGTACCTGTGGGTGGAAGTGTCCAGTGGTGAGGACCAGTGGCACAGTATATAAGGCGCCAGTTAAGATCAGTCTGTGGAGCTGGTTAGATCTACGCAGATGCTTGTCTTCCATCCTCTGACTGCCATGATGAGTTTCTTTTGCACAATAAACACAAGGTGAACTGGGAAACCTGATCGTTGTCTCCTACCTTTCTTTGGCATCATCCAGCCGCATACACGTCCGCCCGACACCTTTTAAGGTTATAACATCACTATCACCTGTTAACGTAACATCACCATCACCTGTTAATGTCATCACAATAATAACATCATCACTATCGCATTTTAATGTTGCAACATCACTATCAACTTTTAAAGTTGTAACAATGCTCTCACCTGTTAATGTTACATCATCTCTATTGCCTGTTAATGTTACATCATCACTATCACCTGTTAATGTTATAACATCGCTATCACCTATTAATGTTGTAACATCACTATCACCCGTTAATTTTACATCGTCACTATTACCTATTAATGTTGTAATATCACTATCACCTGTTAATGTAACATCATCGCTATCATCTGTTGATATTGCGACATCACTATCACCTGTTAATTTTACATTGTCACTATCACCTGTTAATGTTGTAACATCACTATCCCCTTTTAGTGTTACATCATCACTATCACCTGTTAATGCTATAACATCATTATCACCTATTAATGTTGTAACATTACTATCACTTGTTAATTGTATAACATCACTATCACATGTTAATGTTGTAACACTATCAACTTTTAATGTTACATCATCACTATGACCTGTCAATGTTATTCAATTCAATTCTGTTTTATTTATACAGTGCCAAATCATAAAAACTTTTATTTCAAGGCACTTTACATAGAGAAACCCAACATTTCCACAATGAGCAAGCGCTTGGTGACAATGGAGAGGAAACAATCCCTTTTAACAGGAATAAACCTCCAGCAGACTGGTTGGCGTGAAATGAAAACAGAGAAAAGAGAGAGAGAAGACACAGAGGAAAGGGAGGGGAAGAGGATGAAGGAGAGGGGAGAAAGAAAAAGAGGGAGACCAAGAAGAGACATTTGAGTCTACATATTTAGAAGTAGTTTTTAAAGCCAAATTACCATTACAATTACTATTACAATAATAATAATAATAATAATAATAATTAGATAATAACAGATAATTAGATAATTTAGCAAATTCACAAAATGTTCGCTTAGGGGCCTTTAATGGGATGATCTGCAGCATCAGCAGAAATGAGAATAAGATAATTTATCAAATTCGTGAAATGTTTGCTAAAGGGCCGCCAAAGGGAATAATCTGCACTATCAGCAGACATGAGAATTAAGTTGAAATCTAAACCCATCAAGAGAAATGAGCCAAAACACATAGTTTTGCTAATTACAGCGTCCCCTAGTGGCTAAATGACACCAAATTGATTGGATCTACTCAGGACGGGTTTCCGAGTCTGTACAGTGAGTTTGGTTAAGATAGATTGAGGCTTTGCTGAGATGAGGCTTTGCGGCTACGCTGCCAAACAGGAAATTTGCGTCACGGACAAACGCTTTGGTACAAAAATAAAATCATGTGAGGCTTTTGTCAGGCGTGGTCTGAAGATAATCTGTGTCATCTGTGTGTGACCTGTAAAGAGTTAAGTTTCACTTGCGATAAATTCCAATACGGCGGCTAGTTTTTATGATTTTGTAAAAAGTTTTCACTGACTATTGACAGGTCAACTCAACATGTCAGCCAGCATCAAAAGTGAGTTAAATTTCCAAACGCATTAAGAGATATGGGCCAAAATATGTATTTGATAATTACAGTGCCCCCTAGTTGCCAAATGACACCAAATTGATTGGGACAACAACAACAATGGGGAGCACCTGAATGGCCAAGCGGCTAAGGCGCACCACGTTGGCGTATATGTCGTGCAGTTGTTTGCCGGTTCGAGTCCCAACCACGTTGACCTTTCCTGCATGTCCTCCCCCAACTCTCCTGTTTCCTGTCTCTCTACACCGTCTCTGATTAAAGGCAAAAAAAAATGCCCAAAAAAGGTATAAAAAAGATATAATGATTGATTCGATATGATGAAATGATTCATGATGCGATATAATGAAATGATTTGATATAATTAAATGAATCATTTCATTATTGATCAGCACGAACACACCCATCATAAAATCTGAATATCTCCAGAATTGATTATGGCCATTGATCTGTGACTGATCAAAAAGTACAACCTAGCAAAAAAGTTGAATGACAAGACAAGTCAACACAGGAGAATTTTATCTCCATTTAAAAGTTTTAATGATGTCTCTAAGTGAAAGTACGCCAGAGCAACAGATGTTTGAAAAACATTGAAAATTTGTGTGTTTCCCCAGTAGAAATGAATGGGAAAATTTCAGTGAATTATTTGCAACTATGTCATGTTTTCTCAGTTATAAATAATAAAATAATAGCACACCGAGTCACCGATTGAGCTGCATGTTTTGGTGTATTATTTGTCTGTGTGCGACAAATGTTATTCGAGTTAAAAAGTTTAAAAAAATGTATGGAAGATGAAGTAGTAAGAAGAAGAAACACATAGAAAAATAACAATTTTCAGTGTGAAGCACTGCATCACTAATAAGAAAAAGAAACGTGGTTAAGAACAATAGATTGCAGTGTGAAGCACTGCAAACTATTTACCCATAGCTTTGCTATAGGGCAATAGTTTGCAATGCGTTGCACTGCATCACTAATAAAAAGAAGGGACACGTAGAAGAACAATAGTTTGCAATGTGTAGCACTGCATCACTATTAAGAAGAAACGCGGTGAAGAACAAGATTGCAGTGCTTTGCACTGCAAACTACTGACCCATAGCTTTGCTATGGGTCAATAATAATAATAATAATAATAAGAATCCTTCCAAAAGCAATTGGATCCTCGCATACAGCATACCAAAATATAAAGTTATGGGGGTAATCTGCTGGACAAAACCTGAATGTCAATTATTACTAGAGCTGTGATGAATTGCCACAGACATCAGTAAACATGACATTTATTTAACTGAACTCAGCAGCTGGTAATTTAAAGTATTAGTAATTTTAAGTCAAAGTGAAGCAGCTGGTGGAGAAAAGCAGTTTGGGTGAGAGTCTGTAGAGGAAATGGAGAACAGTCTCAGCAGCTGCATCTTCTTCACCTTAAGTATGTAAAATCAGGATACTGCTGGTCTGGGCAAGGGCTCATACCTAACCCTGGGCTACTCTGAGTTAAGATTAGTCAATTTCCTATTCTATATTGATCAATTTAGAAAAACAATTAACCATCACAGTTCATTACCTACTTTAAAGGTATTCATAATTAATCTATTTAATTACAATGTAATTAAATATGATAGAATTAAGGGTGATTCAACACTTTGTAACTTTCTTCGGTGTGTCCATAAAAAAGACAAAGCAAATCATTTAGATTAACATTTATTCATGAAAAAGTCATATAATGACCGCTGTGTATTAATAATGAATGGGTAACACTAGAGGGTAAATATAGCACACAGCTAAACCACAGTCTTAATGAAAATAAAATCAGTGAACAGATAATCTTACAAACATTGCATAATATAAAGAAATAGTATAAAATTTCCCAGAAATTGTGCAATTTATACCACCACCAGGAAAATTAAATTAAACCAGCTACACTATCTACAGAGCCAAAGAGAGATTTGGTTTGCTCATGTTAAATACTAAAAACTAGATGAGATCTTTTGTTGTGGAAGCAGGCAGATGAGGGTCAGAGAGAGCCAGTGTTTCAAACACAGTTTTTTTTTTTTTTTTTCAAACAATGCACCTGCATGTCTTAAATTAGATAATGCAGAAACACGCAGTATATACAATGCACACACATGACAGAGTAGATACTAATAAACTAATAAAATGATTAACAGTGGCATTAAACTGAAAGAGTGAAGACAAAACATCATTACTCAGTAATTCAAGCCATCCTGTCAAAAAAATCCTCATAAAAACCTGCTCATTCAGGTTAACATCTGGCAAGGGCCTTGTGCTACATGTACTGGTGTGCATATTCTACCCTACATCCCCAAAGCTAAGTTCAAAGCTAAACCTAGAAAAAAGGCCTCAGGACAAAGATCATCTATCAGACAACAGACTGCCACATTTTAAAATTAATCATCTTCCACTTCAGAATGTGTGTTAAAACACTCCAATGTCAGTCTTGACATCAAGATGTGCATGGTGAGGTTAGAAGAGAAGAGACTCTTCAACCTCAGAGGGAAAAAACACACTTGATACCTAAAGGGCTCTGTGGAGATCTGTATCGATTTTCCAGTAAGTCTGCAATTTTTATTTATTCCATGGCCCCCACATCAATAATAAAACCACTATGCAAACGACTATTAATATTTTAATGACACTAAAAAACAAAAGGACTTCTCAGTGTTGACAAGGTGTGGATGTCCTGCTTTGGTATGAGGATCCAATTTCGGTTTGTGCTTTAATAACATAAACAAAATGTGAAGACACAAGCAATCACACTGTAATGTCTTTAATACATGCATACACACCCACACTTGTGTTTGTGTGTGTGTGTATATATATATATATATATATATATATATATACACAATATTTTTTCCAGTTACTGACTCCTCCATCCAAAGATAAAAAAACACAGTTACAAAGAGGAGTAGGTGTGACATCAGCAATGTGATTCAGAAAACAAGGAGCACCAGTGGACAAGGGTTACACATGACCTTACCTCAGAGCCACAGAAAAAAGCCATTAATGGCCCATGAGCCCAAATACACATACACACAGTCAGTCCCAGTGTATGTGTGTGAGCATTTCCACCCAGATCACGAGTCATTTAAGGGCAGATTTCGTGGAGTGGGGCAAATGCTGGCATGTGCCCGCAAGTATTGAAGCCTAACATGTTTAGGGTCTGGTCATTCCTGGTCAGTCGCTAGCCTGCCACTTGAGCAGAACTTTTCAAAGCTGGTGCACGATGCTATCTGTGTGGCTGATGGAGACTGAGCCGTCCTGGCGCAACCTCTGCCACTGGAAAGTTGTGCTGAGGGAGCCCACCTCGTCTTCCTCGTTCTCCTGCTCTTTTGCAAACTCCATAAACACCTGGGGAAACCAGAGAGGAGTGAGACATTACACGTTTACAGGAAGTAAAAGAAGTTAATACATATATATAAAAGGACAAAAATATTGGAAACAAAATTAAAGTTATACTGTAAAAAAAAGTCAGTGAGAGAACAATTACACAGGTTAACTTAGACAACTTCTGTTTTAATTTTAATCCATAAATTGTTCTGGTCTTGTTCTAAATTACAGCATTGATATTGAAAATTTTCTTCATTATTTTCCTTTTTCTTACCATTTCTTAATAATGTTTCGGTTTACAATAGACTACTCAGCTTTCAGGAAACAGTTCCACTACAGAAGGTGCCTGTCTGATAATTACGTGGCTAAATTTACATTTAAAGCCCATTGTTATTCACTCGAGTGCCATGTATTAATAGAATGGAAAACAACTTTCTTAAATTGACTTTGGCACAGGTTGAACTGTAGTTATAGAGTACACCCTCTCCTATTTTTACAGGTAGCTTTGACCCCTGTGGGACACAGACTCGACAATATTAGTGATGGAGAGACTCACATTGCAAACTATTGTCCCTCTATAGCAAAGCTATAGAGGGACAATAATCACTGTTCTATATGTTTCTTCTTCTTTTTATTATCTTTCGATTTCGAATAACCTAATCACTGCTCATTCCACATAGATGTATTATACATCAGTGGCGAGCCAACTACGTGTGAAAAACTCCTTTATTTTTGAATAAATAGCAGTAATTCAACACCTCACCCTGGTCAATTTCCTGCTACTGTGACACTGTTCCTGTGCATGTGTGTGAGGCCTGTGACAACACAATGCCAACCATTAGTGAAGGAACAGCTGCAGCTGTGAGTCTCTGTCTGTCTGTCTCTTCTCCTATTAAAAGGTTTGAACATTAAATGCTACATGAAATGCTGTTATTATGGAAAAAGGATAAAACAAGGTGAAATTTTTCATTATATTTCATCATTTCATCTTTTTCTATTCATTTTAGAAAAAGTATTGGATGAGGTGTCAAGTTGTCATCATAGCGTTGAAGCATCCTAACATCTTAGCAACGTAGTATCACATTGTATCATCATAGCATTGTAGCATCTCATCATATCATATCATCAGAGCACACTGCATTACTCACGCGATTTCCTGGGAATTGTCTAGTTGGGGGTCCATGCAACGAATTGCAGGATCCCTGTTATTTTTCTATGGATTTTTAAGGGTCCATGCAACAGAGATGCAGGATTATTTGGATTTGCAAGGATTTGCTAGGATTATTTATTATAAAGTTATAATAAAGTCTGAGTCTCAAGGGTGTGGCCCAATATGACTCCATGGCCTGTACTGTGTGAAGTATTTACTCAGACTTAATGAAACTTTATATCTTTGATAATCATCACAAACATTTCAATACCTCAAATACCGCAATAGCTAACTTAATGAAATTTGGCATACACAATATGTACAATATTGTGTAGAAGCTCACCATAGTGCATGACATTACATCTATAGGGGGCACTACAGCTGACATGGAAACATTTAATATGACTTTAAGGCACATAACTTTTGAAGTATTCAAACAATCCTTATGAAACTTAGCAAATGTTATTTTAATATGCTTGCGTACAAACGTGCCAGGTTTTGTGAAATTTGGGTTGCATGGGGTGCTACAGAGACTATATGTTAATATCTCCCAAACAACCACAGTAAAATGCATGAAATTTCACAACAATAATCTATTAAAGACTCCTTACAGGCCCACCAAATTGTGCATGCAATTTGGTCGATAGGGGGTGGTACTGGTGACATGCTAACATGTAAGTCCTGTGACCTAGTTGGCAGACACAGCTTTCCCCTAGTCACACTTCACCTGTTTCAGGCCTTTTCTCACCTGCTATAGCCTATGACTCCCCCTTGTGGTGAACTGAGGCGGGGTCTTCTGTGAAAGACCCATTACAAGGACACCAAGTTTGGCACATTTGACCCACCTGTGTCTTGCTCAGTTGTCAGTCAAAGCTTTCCTCTGACGCCTGACCTACTTTCAGGCTGCATCCGACTTGCTTATACCTCTGCGTCCCGCTCGGGGACAACTTCGCCAGGGCATGGACCGCTTTATGATTGCTCGTCTAGTTAATATTGTGGTAATGGTAATGATAATTTTGCTATAACAATTGCTTGTAAACAGCGCATATGGTCTCTTCTTGGTTTACCTCTTTTCTTTCTCCCCCTCTCCCCATCCTCTCCTCTGCCTTCCCTTTGACTCTTTTCTCTCTTTTCTCTGTTTTCCTTTCACCCCAACCAGTTGAGGCAGTTGACCATCCAGTCTGAGCCTGGTTCTGACAGGTGTTTTATCCTGTTGAAAGGGAGTTTTTCCACCAGTGTCACCAAGTGCTTGCTCACTATGAATAATGTTGGATTTATATATCCTATAATGTAAAGTGCCTATAAATAAATGTTTTTATGATTTGGTGCAACATAAATAAAACTGACTTGACTTGATAGGTTGATTGACAATGTGTCATCCTGTCTATGTACAACACTTGATGTTGCTGCCCCTAGGTAGTGAATCACAGGACAGTTCCTTGGTTTAACTCACATACACAAGCTTTACAGCAACACTAACAGAATCTTGAGAGGAAGTTCTGTTGCACCAAACAACAGGAATTTCACTTAGCTTGGCAAGATAGTCTCATAGTATGAGAGAGCCCTCTGACAGGCTGGAGCTTCTTACTATTCTTTTTTAATTGAAGAAAATAAGAACAACCCCAGCCAGGCTGACAGACAAGTCATTGCTCTGTGGAGACGTCTATTCCAAGTATTAGTAGCAGCAACAACTTTACAAGCTTTTTACAAGTTACAGGTACAGTTAAAAGTTACCCCCTTTGCACTTCTGGGCACTGATATTTCATAAAGTGCAGTAGACTTGGAATCTGGAGTAACAGCTGATTACAGATCAGATATATACACATAGATAGAGACGCTAATCATAGTTGTTGCCATGGCGCCCTGTGAGTGGCAGCCAGTTTGACAGCAGCAGAGCTAACAAGACCGGCAAAAGAAAGGATGTGGGGATTTTATATAAATTATTTATTTATTTTTATGTTAACTTTTTTATTAACTTTTCTGTTAATCTATTTTCATAATTTTTTATGCTGTCAAACAGATGGATTTCCCCTTGAGGGATAAATAGATGACTTTATTGATCTCTTTGGGAGGTTCCCTCAGAGAAATTGAAGTTCTATTCTATTCTAGATCACTATATTGCATATTACTAACATTCATCTGCTCTCTCGCTCTCTGTAGCTGGTCTCCCTCTCCTTTCTCTCTCTCTTCCACCCTCCTCCCCTCCCTTTCTTCTTTCTCTTTTCTCTTTTTCTTTTAACCCAACCAGTCGTGGCAGATGACCCCCCACTCTCAGTCTCTATTTCATGAAAACTTACCTGTTCCAAAGTTGACTGTGAGAAGCTGTACTCTTCAAATTTGAAGATTTGCTTAGCTAAAGACAGAGATAACAGAGATAACAGTAAATTATATGATTAAGTTGGCAGATGTGTCCACATGATGTGTGTATGTGAGAGAGAGAGAGATCAGCAGTGACTCACCACTCTCCAACTGAGAAAAAGACTTGGCCAGTGATTTAACATCCTTCATGGGGATCTTGTAAACCATCAGAGTGGCAAAGCTGCAAATAGAGCAACAGCCGCCAAAATTAGTTACATATTCCTAACCCCAGAGCTGCCTTTCAGCTCCTTCTGTCCTCCTGGAGGATCCTGAAGTGTTCCCAGACTAAATTAAATACATAATCTCTTCTAGGAAATTGGATCTACCCCAGGTTCTCCTACCAGTCAGATGTGTCAGAAAAACTGTAATCACAAGGAACAAAGATTTGCCCTCTGGCATTTGTGGTTATTCCAAAATCCAGCTTTAGACCCAATACAAACACACAGACTGAGTCAGACTGGGCCTAACCTCTCCTGTCGGGCAGCGTGAGGGAAGATTCGGACGATCTCTTCATGTAGCAGTGCCACCTGCTGAAGCCCCGTCAACTCCTCTCTGAGTTTCACCTCCAAACTGTAACCTTGACCATATTTGCCCTTCAGATGCTGGATGGAGCCAATGCATCTGAGAGAAGAAATGTAAAAAATCATGAAAAACAAGGACAAAAACAAACTGATGTTATTTTCCTTTATGAATGTCTCATCAAAGAAGTAGCAACAAAGATGCATGTATAAACTAGGGTGGTTGGTTAAGAAAAAAATCATAATCATGATCATAGGGTCAAAACTGAAATCACAATTATTTCAAACGATTACTTATTGAACCTGAAACAACTTGAATTTCTTGCAGGTAAAAACATTGAATGGCCTTAAACATTACATTTTCCTTGATGCCCACCTCTAAGAACCTTTTGAATTTATTAAAAGAACTAGAAATTATTGAATATTTAAATATATTGTATAAAATAATGAACACAAATAAATAAAAACAAGTAAAGTATTAAATACAAAAAATAAATAAATATAAAAAGTAAAAATAAAATAAAAACACAAACATTTGGTGGAGACACCACCAAGTAGCAAATCTCACATAAGACATATTTTCGATTGATGTCTGTCTCTTCAAATCCAAAGTGTTCTCACACAAGTGAGCTGACTATTAAACTAAATGCTGGTGCTGTTCCTTTCCTCCTGCCAACTCACACTGCGTGTTTAAAACGCCACCACACAGATTAACATGTGAGCTCAACCTGCCAAAATGGCTGAATCGTGCATCATTCGGAACAACAAAATAAGGGTACACTCACAGAGCAGAAAATGGTACAATAATATTAATAATCATTTAGTTTTACTAAAAAATACTTTGTTTTTGTAATGGTTTGGGGCCATAATTATAATTAAAACACAAATTACGATTAACTGCACAGCCCTAGTACAAACCTCAACTGGCCAGAAACCATGATAGCAACGCGGTCACAAACGGCTTCAGCTTCTTCCATGTAGTGGGTGGTGAGGATGGCTCCACGCTGACGGTTTTTGAAAGCAGCTCGCAAGGCTCTCCTGCAGAAAGGTCATACAAGCGTGAGGGATGCTGGAGACTAATTACATGTTGCTGTTAAATGGCCAAAAGTGAAAGAACAAAAACAACAATATAGTTGGAACAAGAGAACATTTCTTTCAGGTTATTTCTCTAATCATCATATGAACATGGTCTCACCACATGTGCTGTTTAGACTTGGGGTCCATTCCTGATGATGGCTCATCCAGTAAAACAATTTGAGGATTCCCGATCATACTCAAAGCAAAGCACAACTAGAAACATACCAGACATCAATGTAATAAACGGCAGAGGACAATTAACACATCTATTAAATGTGTTTCAAAAGAAAAGTTTGTTCAACAAAACAAAACCAGGGTCAAAATTGTGTCTACATTTATTTTAGTCATTTAGGTGGTAAAAGAAAATCAAAATCCTCTGCTGATAAGAATGGGTTTTCATATTCCTTTGTAATAATTCAGTCTCACCCGAAAATGTAAGAATACCACATTGGTCCACTGGCAAAACGTGACAGTACAGACAGGTCACAACATAGGGTCATAAATTGTGAATATGTCACATTTTGTTCCTTTTGTTGTTGCCAGTTCCTTTTGTTGTTCTAAGTCACGTGACCGCCAAGTTTCTGCCTGCGAGACCAGATCAATATGGCTGACATTCTTTATAATTTTGATGGAAAATATAATATTTTAAGATAGTTACAGCATTCATTTAGATGACATTTCTAGTGAGAAATATGTACTTTATTTTCAGAGGGTTTGTTCACTGAGAGTATATCATGTTTAGTTTATTAGTTAATAGGGAGCCTAAGTCACGCCCATGTACTTCCAGTTCATGGGACCTATGCTTGTAAAAATTATGAACAACAGTCAATGGAGAGATAAAAATTATTTTCAGGTCCCTTTTGAAACAAATTGTCTGTGTAAAGATTGATGCTGCTGAAGTGACCTTTGAACTGCTCACAAAGCATTATGGGAGATTTAGTTATTTAGGAAATGTAGCATTATCACTGTGGATTTATGTCTTGTAAATGTCTTGTAAAAAGACAGATGGTAAGACGGTTTATGATCTCGTTTATCGATCCTCTGAATGTTTATTGATCAATCTATTGCTGCTGGTTCAGTCAGCTTTACTCGGATCTTGATGAAACTTCTGGTTTTATAATCTGAGACCTTCTGTTAAAAAACAGAACCGTTTCCAGGCTGCTGTAGACCCTCGTCTTGCCACTAAGCGGTCGTTGCACACATATGGTTGCAGAGACCGGAGATTCCTTCATGTTTCATCCATGCGAGACGCTTGTGGAAGATCACATCATCCCCACATGACTGAATCCTGCCCACTGATTGGCTTCTGAGGCACAAATTTGGCGAATCAGGACTCAGATAATGCCATTCTTTTCTTTTCCAGACAGTATAAATACACGATAATGTGAAATTGCACATCGTCAAAACAACATCCACAACATCACTGTAGACAATATATATCGCCCACCTCTACTAAACACAATATACAATATATGCTCAGAGAACAAAGATTCTGAAAACAAATCTGTCATCCAGGTTTGTCATTTGTCATCAAAATTCAAATTAATGCGGAAACTATCTTAAAATATTACATTTCTCATCAAAATGATAAAGAATGTCAGCCATATCGATCTGTTCTCGCAGGCAGAAACTTGATGGTCATGTGACCTGGACACAGGCAACAACAAAAGGAACAAAACATGACATTTTCACAATTTATGACCCAATATTGGGTCAACTCAATGAGACCCCAATGAGAGCTGTTTGTAAGGTGGGGGCACACTGGCATGTTTGCAGGGGGTAAACAGGAGCATGATAGGTGAGTGAGTTTAATAATCGTTACAAAATGTGGAAATGTTCTCACCTTCCTTTTGAGTCCTGCTGACAGGCTCTTTGCTTGTTTGTTCAAGTGGTCCTTTAGCTCCAGAGCGTTCACCACTCTGGCAACATCAGATATAACAACTTTCAGCAGCTATTAAATGAAGAATCACATTTATAGCTTTACATGATGTTTAGAATTAAACACATATTTGATTATATTAATGAGCCTTTCATTGTCTCTCTGTGTTTAAGTAAATTGGGCAACTGTAAAGAAGTAAAAATAACTTAAAAATAACTTTTAAGCTAAAACAAAGACATCAGAGCTTTAAATGTTCACACTATGAAATGGATATTTAAAAAGGATATCATTGTGTCATTGGAAGAGAAACAAAACAGAGTGTAATCTTCACAATCACCTGTTGCTGCCTGTAGACCACTGCTCCATTCCTAATTTTGGCTTGATCTGAAATATTAATACTGAGCAGGAGAGTGTGTCTTACTGTTTTATAATACTTGGTACATCCTGTTCTCTCAGTCCTTTAATGGCTGCGTAGACCTCCAGGTGTTCCTGCAGGGTTATCCTGGGCCACAAAGGGTTCACCTGTGGACAGTAGCCCACATGCTCCAGAGTACTGTCCATTGAATGAAACTCAGTGCTATAATCTCCCATCAGAACCTGGACAGAAGAAAACAAATAATTACTGAACAAATGTCTATGTTAACAATGATATAGTTTAGGGATGTATCGAAAATTGATTTTTGGGGTTCTGCCGAATACCGAATCCACTGGTTAAGACTTGGTCAAATCCAAAACCGAATCCTGAATCCTACTTCAATCATCAGTCCATATAAGAGTTGTTATAAGAATAGTGTAACTTTGTGAATGAGGCAGTATGTGACTGCATGTGCATGTCGTGAGTGGTGAAGCAAGAGTGAGGGAGTGGTGCTTGGTACGAGAGTGTGAGTAGAGGACAAATGAGAGAGTATTCAGTGAGAAGCAGCAGAACGACAAGTGAAAAGTTAGTTAGATTATGTTAGAGCTCAACTTGCAGGTTAAAGACCCCTTTAAATCAATGTGTAGGAAAATAGTGTATGAACTTGATTTCCGTAAAGAAATAGATTATAAATGTGTGATAAAAATGTTTTTGGAGAAAATTGTTGTAAAATTACCTTATTTCCTTTTTTCCCATTTTTTTGCTGACTTGTGTTGGCAAAAATTCAGCTTTTCATCTAGTCACATTCATTTTAAAGATAAAATAATGATGGAATTTGATATGGTGAAATTATTCACGACACTAGTCGCGAATAATTTCACCATATCAAATTTTTGATATTATGTCATTATGAAAAATGATCAGCACAGCCAGGATTTAAACTCTTAATTTGCTGCATCATGGTCATGTGCGTTAACCTCTAAGCCATCTGTATGAAAGGGAATCACACAGTCTATATAAGGACATCGTGAGCACTACAAGGCTATACTGAACACACTGATGTTATGTTCATATATGTTCATTGATGTAATATTTGCTTCTTGTGTCAAAAATGTGGACAACAGAGAAAGTTGAAAACAACAGACATTTTAACTTTACTAGTAAAAGCGCTGTCTGGATTATAATGGGACCCTATTGGGCACTTAGGCTGTCTATTTGTTACTTAGAGGCTTCTAATTAAAAAAACGTAAATCATATTTAGGTAGACACATTGTGTCACACATGACAAGTGTGACTCCAACTCTGGAGAAAATTATGTGTAGAGTGTGGCTGTGAGCACTGTGTTAAGGCAAAAAATTTCAGGCCATCTTCTGACAGCTCTGTTACATTAGCTCACTCTAGCGCGAAGATTCCGCACACATACACAACAATTATAAAGTCGGAATTTCTCCAAAATTGATCATGGTCATTGATCTGTGACTGATCAAAAAGTATACAACTTAGCAATAAAGTTGAATGCCACATCAAAACAGGAGAATTTTATCTACATTTTAAAGTTTTAATGATGTCTCTAAGTGAAAGAGTAGCAGATGTTTCAAAAATGTTGATGTGTGATTTTTTTCACCTTTTCCCATGAATAGGAACATTTTTGTGAATTCGTATTTTGATGGACAAAATAATAGCATAGCGAGTCCAATCAAGCCGCACCTTGATGTATAATTTGCCTGTGTGCAACAAATGGTATTTGAGTTGAAAGAAATCAAAAAATGTACAGAAGATGAGAAAGTATAAGAAGGGACACATAGAAGAATAATAGTTTGAAGTGCTTCGCACTGCAAACTACTGTCCATATAGCTTTGCTATAGAGGGACAGTAGTTTGCAATGCACTGCATTGCATAGCACTACATCACTAATTAAAATAGCTATAAAATAGTGTAACGTGTTAAGTTGTGTTGACTTTATGTTCTCAATGTTTACTTCTGTGTTTTCCGAGGGCTCCTGAATGCACTGACTGGCAGTTAGTGAGAGAATGATGGTGGTTTTATTGTTTTGGTTTTTATTGTTATATTTATTAGTGATGCAGTGCCTCACGTTGCAAACTATTGTTCATCTACATATCACTCCATCACTCTATGGCAAAGCATTTCTTTTTTTTTTTCTTTCTTATTAATTTTCTTCCATATATTTTTCAATTTCTTTGCACTCAAATACCGTTGACCTCACACAGACAAAAAATACACCAAAACGTGCAGTTCAATCAGACTCCCTATTATTTTCCTGAATAGAATATGAATTTTTCGTGATGTGGTAGCATAAAATTCAAAGAAAATTTCCCATAGAGAATGCATAGGAAAGCATCATAAGTTCAGTGTTGTAGCATCATTGTAGCATTGTTGTATTATATCATCTTATCATAGACTGCTACCATACACTGCATCACTCTTGCGATTTCCCACAGGGTTAATTGTCTAGTTAGTGAAGCAGTGCTTGCATTGTAAACTATTGTTCTTTTGCGTGTCCCTTCTTTTTAGTGATGCAGTGCTACGCATTACAGACTCTTGTCCCTGTAGCTTTGCTATAGCGAAATGAAAATTTAGTCATAGCATCGTAGCAGTGTAGTGTCATAGTCATTATCACGACTCTCGTGATTACCCACTAGGGAATTGTCCAGTTTATTTTTATTATTATCATTTTCTTAACATAATGAGGGAACTGTTTTATTGCACTGATGTTTTATTGCAATTAATAATTTACTTGTTATTTGATATCTAAAACAAACATGTAAAAACAAAAAGATTCATTTTGTCCTTATTTTGTCTTAAACAATTTTTCCAAAATAGTTTAAATAAATTGAGGTCATCTTATATTCAGGGATATCCTATATACAGGCCAATACGGTATTTCTGTGTCTCCAAAACGTCCTGGCTGGCAAAACTATGTTGTGTAATGATGGGTAAACAACACTGCTACCGTCAGGTTCAGCCTTGAGATTGTTCATGTTTCTCCACAATTTTAGCTCTCAAATCCACAAACGACTCTTAGCTCTTCTTTCTTTTCTCCATGCTTAGTGTGGTACACACAACACAAAAGTTGAGTCAACTTTTCTCCATTTTAACTGGTTGCAAGTGTGATTACTATATAGCCAACATGTGTTACTTGCCACGTGAGTTTAAATACAGGAGCAGCATGTGCTTGATGTAAGATGGGTGGCTTAAAGGAGCCTAGGAGACTGTCTTAAATTGGGCACACTTTCTTCTTTATTTCTGTCCGCAGGTCTGGTAAAACACATAAATTCATACGCATTTCTTTTTTAATTGACATTTCCAGACAAGATTATGTTTAAATTAAGATTTCAAATTATCCAGACAAGCCTCTGCGTGTGTGTGTTCTCACCTGCTGTCTACCTACGAGAACTAGCTTCGGCCTACGGTCTGTAAATTGGGCACTAAAAAAGGCTAACACAGTGAAAGCATTAATGCAGTAAACAACATCACACAGTGTATTTCCTTTTTAAAATTCTAACTCTAAAGAAGCCGCAGTTACTACCTGCAGATTCTGTCATGCACAACGCGTAGTCTGTTGACTGCTTTATACACAAATGTTTTAACAGTGGCAATGCTGTTTATTATGTTATAGACAAATCACAAGACAAATCAGCATTACAAATTTAATATGTAGCTTGACTTAGATCGCGTATTTAGTCTAAAAGTACTGCTAAACAATACTTTTTCCTGCTCATTATTTCCATATTCACTTTCTACTGATTTGAAACAGTCCACCTACGTAAAAACCTTCCCATAATCATTGGTCATTACGTTGATGTGTGTAGGGCAAGCAAAAGATTTGGTCTGGCCAATGTTCCATGGTTTGGCAGAAACCAAACCCTGTCAAAACGCCCAAAATTTGGCTGAATCAGAAACCGAATCCTTGATTTGGTGCATGCCTTGGTACATGCCTATTTCATATTTTCAGAGGCAAGTTGAAGGAGAAGTGTTTCCTTAACAGATGGAAACACCATTATTACTCTTTGTTATCTCTTTTAATTACTTCGCTATAATGAGTTGTGTACCTGGCCTGCAGTAGGATCAGTGTCTCCTGACAGCATATGCATGATGGTGCTCTTTCCTGCTCCATTGGGGCCCAACAGTCCAAGAACCTCACCTGAGGAGGCAGCAGTCAGGTTGTGATGTTATGATCCATGGACTTTAAACTAAAACTACTGTTCCTTTTATATAGTAGTTTGGTATACATGCAACCTAAAAAACTTGGAAACACAAGAAAAAGGACCTTTGTGTATACCTTTGCGCACACAGAAAGAGATGTTCTTTGTAGCAACTTTCCTCTTTTTGCTAAGAGAAAAATCTTCTCTTCTGCCCTTATACTGCTTCCTTAGGTTACTCACAACCACCACTGGTTTCTAAATGGACACACAGTGAAGAGGATTCAGAATACATTATGATGAGTAGTGGGAGAAAAATGGAAGAAGTCATGCAATTTTATGTTCTCAGGCTAACCTCAAAAACAAAACTTCTATAGTAAACCAGCCATCATCTAGAGAATTGTGACTACAAATTTCAACTGCTTTGTACCAAAAGATTAGATAATCTCTCACCTCTTCGCAGGACTGGCAAGTGAGAACCTCCTTCACTCTGGCCTTCTCCATCTGCACATCCTCATCCTCATTCAGAACTTCTTCTGGGTTCTCCACTTTGGGCTTTGATATGTATGAGATCCTACAACAGTTAAAACAAAATCACAATTTGTGGCTTTTGCCATTTGCTATTCTTACACATCTGTTTTTTTGGAAAATTTTCTACTAAAATGATAGGAATTTGAACTATTTCTATGTCTTAATTCAGACAAAGAAATTGGTACTGTTCATCTAAACTCCAAAACCATAATTCTTTGTGTTTATAAGATAATTGTGCTGAGGCTTCCTAAAATCTGAACTATGACTTGAAGTCTGATCGTCACCTGCAGAGCTGATCAGTTTTCATTGTCTTCCCTCCATAATGGATCTCCAGCCAACGGAGCAAGAAAAGAAGCAGGATGCACTGGAGATAGGGCTGAGTACAGACACACAGATAAATAATGGCCGCACACACACATCTGCAGTCTCCAAATCAATTATTCAAACAGCATCCTTACAGCTACAACTGCAATAAGCAGGTTCTTCCACAACAAGTTCTCCTTGTAGAGAGAAGGGAGGAAGGTTGCCTGGAAAAGATAAAATTGAGCTAACTCTTGTTTGTTCCATCAGCCATAGTTTTAAATAGTTTTCCACACACACCACTTAAAATACGCCTTAATGAGGATTAGAATACAGAAAGGCAAACAAATAAACTGCTGACTACCTTGGTGATACAGTTGAGGCAGCCTATGAGAGGGTACAGTGGGTTGAAGACACACAGGATATTGTGCAGGTTTCTGGTCAGTCCAAGGTTGTCGTTTACAAATGACAACTGCACCAACGAGGCTGATACGACACACACCTGAGACACAAGTTGTTCATTTAGTCATAAAAACACAAACTGAAGTACATAATAAACTAAAGATTAGACAAAGCACATGTATAGTTTGAGACAGCATTGATTAGCAACAACTGGGCAGCTGTGTGTTCAGTAGAAAAAACAATCAATCAACAGGAGTGACTTCAGATGTCCACTGAAAATTTTATGACTATCTGTGAGGTCAAAAAAGATGTCCTGGGAATACAATTAAACAGCTCAAGAAGTAACGGTTCAACAAAAAGAGCAGTTTCATCAGCTTGTATGGCTGAAGCAGAACTAATAGAAGAATTCAATACAGTCTCAGATTATCTAAGGAAGACATCTGAATCCAGTGATGACAACAGGACTTTTGGCTAAGACAACAAAAGACAAAGAGGAGGAAGCTTATCTTGGTGAGCAGGAGAGCAACATCAAACAGCCTGCACATAAGGCTGAAGTTTTAAGATTAAAAGAAGTAAGAGTCACTGTCCCAATGTACAAATAATCAAAATATGGCCAACTAAAGTAGCAGCAAACTAATTAGGGGCTGTGAGGTGCACCTAAATCTCCTAAAGAAGAGGATTAGTGAGGCCAGCACAGAAATATCAGTGTGGCAGTGATGGATCCTCAGAAAAGAGAAAGACACTTTGACAGTAGAGATAAAAATGTGAAAACAATCAGTCAACAACAGGTTTGAGCTTAGGCACAGAGGTTTGCAGCGGAAACACAGACAGGAGGAAGGGAGAACTATTGACTTTGTAGCACCTATTGTAAGAATTCAACCAACAGCCCAATTGCTGCTGTTGAAAATAAAAAGAGAATATCACAGATGGAAAAAAGAAGAGAGGACGAGAAGCTGAACTCAAGAACAGTTGACTCTTGAATAGCATTGATGACAAGCATAAAGGATCTAAAATGTACAATGCTGATGCTGAGATTCAAGAAAAAGAGGTACGGTACAAATCAGCAATTAGAAATCTGCAAAAACAGTAAAGTAAGGCTGTAGGGTGTGTGTGTGTAATATTGAAGTTTACAAAAAAATGCCTTTGATGCAATGATGATGGTTATTGTAGAGATATTTCCATTGAGAGTGTGCTGGCGTACTGTCTTTCTGCTTGGCCCAGCAGCTCAGCAGCAGACAAGAGAGCCTTTCAGAGGGTCACCAACACTGCTCAGAGAATAACTGGCTGCACACTGCCCTCCATGCAGGACATTTTTAGCTCTAGGTGCCTCAGTAGAGCAACAAATATATTAAAAGAGTCCTCACACCCTGGACATCATCTATTTAAGTTTTTGGCCTCTGGTAGATGCTACAGATCCATCCCATCTCATACAGACTTAACAGCTTTTACCCCAGTGGCATACATGTACATATATACATATATTTGTAATTGCATTTCAGCAGCTTTCTGATATATATTGTAGTCTCCTTAATTTATATTAAGACCTTTTATTTTGTCATAGGACTTTTTTTTGGACTGCTGCAAATTTTGTTGTACTTTTTTTTTTTTTTTTTTTACAATGACAATAAAGGGAATCTAAATCTGAATACATACTGTGCATAAATAAAACTGTAGAAAAGATGGCAACTTCAATCACCAGTATTCCCTCTGCTCATCGAGGAGAGGCGAAATATGATAAGAGCAAAATAATCAAGAAATATGTGGGTTTCTTGTCAGCACTCCCCTCAGGGAGATGCAGAGGATCATTCACCAAAAACAATGTACAAGCACAGCAGCAAGAACCAGACTGAAGAGAAATGTATTCTGCCAACTTCCTATCATTCTGATGCTGATGGAGGTCTCTGCTAATGCAGGTCAGTAAATTCAGATTCTGATGGACCAGGATGAGGCTTCTAAGAGAGAAGGTGAAGCTTAATGTGATCTGTTGTGTAAAGCACTTTGAGTGCTCAGAAGAAGACTGGAAAACTGCTTCATAAATGCATTCATCCATTTAATATCTGTGCAACAACAGAAATAACATAAACAAGCGGTCATATTTTAGAATGTGGCGACACCTGTATTTGCCAACGTGGATACATATGGCATCCAGTCTCACCATCATGGAGATAACAGAGAAGAAATCCCTGTTGCTCTGCACTCGGGCGAAGCCAAAAGAAAACACATAAGTGAAAAGAATCATGGCCGGGCCGTAGCCTACAGTACACAGGACCTAGGACAGAAGAGAGAGAAGTCATATAAAAATGACACATCTGCTTTAGTGATAAACTGCTATTTATCACTATTATTGTTGTTGCAACAAAAGTTCTAAAATAACAGAATATTTGTTTATTTAGCCACTGTGTTTGAAGCAACAGCAGCACAGACCACAGCAGTGAGGTTGCTGGAGGTGACTAAGTTTCCAGTATGGAAGGAGAACAGGATGATGTTCATGCAGGACAGGATGAAGTAGTAGAATGGGATGTCCACTGCTGCCTGGCCACACCAGTAGGCTGATGGTACCAGGCCGGAATTCCGCAGTGTAGAGCGACACTTGATCTGAACAGGAGGAAAAATTTTCAGTTTCAAAAATTAAAATTTCAATGTTTCAAGTGATATCATCTGATATGTGCTCTAGAACAATGCCTTACTTCTCAAACTGTCCAGTAAAGCCAAAATGCCACAAAAATAATATATGTAGGCACCCACATTTTCCTTTTTTTTTTTTTTTTTTTTAATCTCCACATTGTCTATAAAACACTGTGGTAAAACAATTTTAAATATTACATGTCCATGCTGTGAAGGTCAAAATATCTTGACTTTTTAACAAGACCTCACTGCCCATTAAATCCATCGTAATTAGTGTAACTACTAGCATAATTTCCGGACTATTGAGCGCACCCAAATATAAGCTGCACCCACTTATTATAATGGTACATATATAGGCCGCACTTGTATATAAGCCTCAGGTGTCCATGTTGTAACATGAGATATTTACACAGAAAGATGTTACACAGAAAGTTTTTGTAAACGTTTAATTAAATATGTACCCATAGCATACACAAATACGTAACGTAAATGCTTTTTTCTGAACAGTAACTGTAACAAGGGTTGTTTAAAAAAAAAAAAAAAAAAAAAAAAACGTACAGTAGCTTACTGGGAAAAGTCATTGATCGCTTGCTACAAGCATCTTCCTACTGCACACTAAAACGACTAAAGTTGCCTTCTTCAGGGTCAGAATTGAACAGCCTCAGAGTTACTTCATCACACACTTCCTCAGTCTCTCTTTCGTTGTCGCTGTCAATGTCACTTTTGTCCGGAGGCAAATTCACCCGTAAAGATCCATAAATTAGCTGCATCACTGCTTACGTGGCAGCGTTTAAAACATGTGAAAAAAGTAACGGCTTATAGTCCGGAAATTACGGTATATAGTAAATGGTAAATAAACTGCATTATATGGCATTTTTCTAGTCCTCTGATGACCACTAAAAGTGATTTAGCAGTTGTTATTTGACATTCACCCATTCACACTGTCTACTTATACAGTGTGTGTCCTTTTTGCTAACTGCATTCACACACCAATGGAACAGCAACAGGGACAACTTGGTGTTCAGTATCTTGCCCAAGGACACTATGACATGCACACAGGCGGAGAAGGGTATCAAATCACCAAACTTCCAATCTGTGTATGACATGCTCTACCTCCTTAGCCACAGCCACCCTAACTGCATGTTGTTACCTCTCGGTCTCGTGTGTGGTCCATAGCAAAATATGCAGGCATTCCAGCTGCCAGCATTCCTAGGATGATAGCCTCTATGTACACCAAAGCGTAGGATGTAGCATCTGGGATTTGCTGCGGAAGGTAACAATGGGAAACTTTAATATCTTTAAAATGCCACAGGAAAATGGGATGCATAAGATCCATCACATCTGAGTCACAGTGTGGTGAAATACTCACATAATCAAATGGTTTAGTCCAGGTTCGTATTTGTCCAGTACCATTCAGCCCTTTTAAAACAGCGTTGCTGAGAACATTAACAGCCATAGGCAAGGAGTGGACTGTGGTGCTGTTGAATGCAAGACTGTACCTAAAACCCTGTAAAGAAAAATAATAAAAAAAAAATGGTTAAGGGAGTGTCACAATGGTGGCAGGTGAACTCCACACCATCTAAATAAAAGACTCGGTAGAGTTTTTTTTAACAGTGAATGAAGCCTCTACAGCAGTAGTAAGCCCACATCTGAGGCTTAATGCCTCATCAACTATCTGGTCTCAAAAATATTTTTAATCTGTCTAACATTAAAATGACCTTGCTGGATCCAGTTACGTTGATGGCAGCGCTGTGCGGAGCTGCAGCCATGTAGTCGCTGTTTTTCATCATCTCTACTTTGATGTCTTGGGACTCCAGGTTGTGAATGAAGTCGCAAATATCAGAGTCTACTGGCACAAGAACAAAACAAACACACACAGTGCTGTGAAAAAATATTTGTCCGTTTCCTGAATTCTTTTTTGCATATTTGTCATACTTACGCGTTTTAGATCATCACATAAATTTTAAAATCAAACAAAGATAACTAGAGTAAATACACAATGCAGTTTTTGAATCATGATTTCATTTATCAAGGGAAAAAGGCTATCCAAACTTAGTTGGACCTGTGTGAAAAAGCAACTGCCCCTATATCTAATATTTGGTTTTGCCATCCTTGGTAGCAAGAATTGCAATTAAGCGTTTGCATTAATTGGCACCATGTCTTGTACATCACTGTGGGGGAATCTTGGCTCACTCTTCTTTGCAAAATTGTTTTAATTCAGCCGAACTGGTGGGTTTTTGAGCATAAATAGCCTGCTTAAGGTCATGTCAAAGCATCTCAAATGGGTATAATCGGGACTTTGACTAGGCCACTGCAAAACTGTTTTTTTTTTTAAGTCTTTCAGAGGTGGACTTGCTGGTGTGCTTTGGCATCAGGTCACAAACTGATAGCTGGACATTCTCCCTCAGGATTTTCTGGTAGAGAATGAAGTATTCATAGTTCCACAAATTACAGCCAGTTGTCCAGGTCCTGACCCAGCAAAGCAGCCCCAGACCATAACACATAACACTTGACTGTTCGTATAATGTTCTTTTTATGAAATGCTGTGTTAGTTTTATGCTAGATGTAATGAGACACAAACTTTTCACAATATTCAACCTTTGTCTCGTCTGTCCACAGAACATTTTCCCAAAGGTGTTGGAGATCATCAAAATGTTTTTTGGCAAATGGGAGACATTTACCAGCCTTCAGGCTGATGGATGACAATGACTCTTTCTTACCTGTTTCTCAGTTTCCCTAGATCATTGAATGGTGTGTTGCTTTTTGAGATCTTTTGGTCTAATTAACTTTATCAGACAGGTTCTATTTCAGTGAGTTGTTGATTCTATTTCAGTGAGTTATTGATCAGGTCTGGCAGTGATCATGCCTGGGCTAGTTAAATTGAACTCAGCTTTCCAACAAATGTGGTTGATCATAGTTAATTCACCAATGTTAATGATGAATAGTTAATGAATTAATAGTTAATGATTCACCAATGGGGGCAATTACTTCACACAGGGCCAAGTAGTTCTCAATAGCATTTTTTCTATTAATAACACAAATCATTTCATCATTTATTTTGCATTTTGTATTTACTCTAAACTTTTGTTTGCTTATCTTAAACATGTAAGTGTGACACATATGCACAAAAATAAGAAATCAGGAAAAGAGGAAATCATTTTTCACACCACTGTATGTAGAATGAAGAATGTGGCAAACACACAGGGACATTCACTGGAGAGTTACAGTTGCACTCCCAGGACAGTTCTTATCGAGTATGGTTCACAATGTAATTTTCTGTTGTTTTAACAGTAACAAGTTAACAGAAAGAAGATCTGTGGTTTCCCTGAAAGGACATATTAGCTTATTATCAAATTAGCTATTAGTGCAGGTTTCACATTTTCAGTGTGCATCATTCGGTGTGCAGCCCATGTTCAAAACATCAGCTATCAGCTTGTTTCTTCTCATGAAAGAAAACTAAGTTTTGTCCAACAAACTCACTTGAGGAGTTCTGAACCAGGAGGCTGGTACGGTATCTCTGTGTTTCCTGGTTTCTTTTGAGGAGGTAAATGGGTAGAAACTGACGATCTGGAGAGTGAATCTGAATATTTCCTGTGGCCAAAGAAAGGACGAGTACTGCGGCAACAAATACCAGGAACAAGGCCAGGCTGTGGAGGACGGTGGTGATGAAAAAAGGCAGAGCTAACAACAGAGAAACTCAAGCAAATTAAATACTAGCAAACATAGATTACATTAAAGATATGTATATAAAAGCACATAAAAGCATGTTTTGCTTGGAGAAAAATAAACTCATTAACAATGTAATGACAATTTTACAGATGTGTAAAAATTCAGACTTTATCATAACAGTCAAAATTGCTTCTCTAAATATACTGACAAATACACAACATTAAAAAAAATCTGTACACAGCCATGGTTGACAGCAAGTTACTTGTGTCATTTCTGATCCTTAACTTGTCTCATTTTCACTCACGTATAAACAAAGGCTTTCCTCTCTCTGCACATATTGAGCATGTGCAGCCAGGCCATGGTGCTGAATTGTTGCCACCACAGGGTATGACCTGACACTCTGTCCGACTGGTTGTTTGAGAATGTCAGCAACTGCTGGTCTATGTCATCTATGGGGGCATTGTCAGTTTCCTCCTCTTTCTGTTCCCGATTAAACACACTGTAGTCTAACATCACATGTTAAACAAACAGATGAAGAGATCAAAAGTCATTTTAGGGAGAAGATTAGGGAGATAACTAGATTTTATTGTCATTGTATATGCAGTATACAACAAAATTGGTGGAACAACAAATTACTTTGAGTTTTAAAATGCAACACACTCACCTACTTCAGCCTCTGCCTCCAAATGAAGAAAAACATCCTCCAGGGTTTTCATGGAAACACCATAGCTGATAATTCCCAGATTAGGCTGACAATCAAGTTCTGAGAACAAGCCTACAAAAGACAAATGAATCAGTACCTGGTCACAAATTAATTACAGTGACTTTGTAAATGAATTACTTTGCCTTGGGAACATGCATTTGTCTGGATAAGGTACTAACTGACAGTGTTGTCAAAGCTATAAACCATGAAAATGAAAATCAAGGCACTTCATTAATCATTAACTATACACAGTGTTTCCCACAGGATTTTTGGAGACTCTAGCCGTGTTTCCACCCAGTCAGTCCCAGGGAACATTTAGGCATATTCTTAGGCAGAGACTCGTCTCTACCCTGAAAAAGTTCCAGAGTTTTGGCCCTTGGGGACTCCTACTCTGGTGGAAACGCGCCAACGACGGAGTTCCCATAAGGTTACTTGGAAGCTCGGTGGAAACATGACTTATGGGGGATGCAAACATACAAAACCATGTAGCAGTGGGAGTTGGACCAAGCATTCAAAATGGTACACACGCATTAAAACTAGCTATTGACGTTTGTTAACCAAAGGACAATTATTGGTCGCATCAATGTATGGGAAACACTGACTACAGATCTATATAGCAAGACCTGACCTGGAAATGTGTCCATGCTCTCAAAAGGCAGAGTGAAAGTCAACTCTGCTTCATGCTGCCGAGTCAACTTTGCCTTGGGAACATGCTGCTTGACCACTGACGTGATCTTTACAAAATCACATCCCTTACTGATGGACATCCTGCAAAGGAGCAAAAACATTTATTGAACAAACAAATGCACTTTAAATATGTATGGTTAGGATACAGACACATATATAGTTGTGTTCAAAATAAAAGCAGTCTGTTTAAAAAATTGAGTAAAGCCCAAAATCCTTATAGTGGTTTTTATTTCCATGCATTGGGAACACTGCACATTATATTCTAAATCAAAACATGAAAAAAAAGCAGAAATTATTTAATTACTTTACAGAAAATGAAGAAAAATGAACATTGGGCCGGTTAAAAAAAATAGCAGTGTCTGCATTTTACTTTACAAACTCAAATATTTACTGTATTAACTGAAAAATATCCAGGATTCAGCATTCCTGTGAATCACTAAACTAATATTTAGTTGTATAGCCACTGTTTTTGAGAACTGCTTCACATCTGTGTTGCATGGAGTCGACCAACTTCTGGCATCTGTGAACAGGTATTCCAGCCCAGGATGATTTGACAACGTTCCATAATTCCTCTGCATTTCTTGGTTTTGCCTCAGAAACAGCATTTTTAATGTCACCCCACAAGTTTTCTATCGGATTAAGGTCCGGGGATTGGGCTGGCCACTCCATGACTTTAATTTTGTTGGTCTGGAACCAAGAAGCTGCTCGCTTACTGGTGTGTTTGGGGTCGTTGTCTTGTTGAAACACCCATTTCAAGGGCATTTCCTCTTCAGCATAAGGCAACATGATCTCTTCAAGTATTTTGATGTATCCAAACTGATCCATGATCCCTGGTATGCGATAAAATAGGCCCGACACCATAGTAAGAGAAACATCCCCATATCATGATGCTTGCACCACCATGCTTCACTGTCTTCAGAGTGTACTGTGGCTTGAATTCAGTGTTTGGGGTCGCCTGACAAACTGTCTGCGGCCCTTAGACCCAAAGAGAACAATCTTACTCTCATCCGTCCACAAAATGTTTCTCCATTTCTCTTTTGGCCAGCCAATGTGTTCTTTGGCAAATTGTATCCTCTTCAGCACATGTCTTTTTCTTAACAGTGGGACTTTGCGGGGCTTCTTGCTGATAGATTAGCTTCACACAGGCGTCTTCTAATTGTCACAGTACTCACAGGTAACTTCAGACTGTCTTTGATCATCCTGGAGCTGATCATTGGCTGAGTTTTCACCATTCTGGCTATTCTTCGATCCATTCAATGGTAGTCTTCCGCTTTCTTCCACGCTCTCTGGTTTTGCTTTCCATTTTAAAGCATTGGAGATCATTTTAGCCGAGCAGCCGATCATTTTCTGCACTTCTTTATACGCTTTCCTTCATTAATCAACATTTTAATTAAAGTACGCTTTTCTTCTGAACAATGTCTGAACGACCCATTTTTCTCAGGTTTTCAGAGAGAAATGCATGAGCAACATGTGCTGGCTTCATCCTTAAATAAGGGCCACCTGATTGACACCTGTTTTTTCACAGATTGAATGACTTCACCTAATTGAACTCCACACTGCTATTTTTTTGAAACACGCCCTTCAATTCATTATTCAATTACACAGACTCAGGAGCATACATATCATGAATGTAGGCTCTGTTGGTTTTCTATGACCCTACTACAGCAACTGGTAAATTATTTGCCATGCAGTAATATAATTTCTACCAAAAACAGGTTATTCATGTTGGACTGCTATTATTTTGAACACAACTGTAAATGCTGTCACTCAATAAATAATATATAAATTATATGATGGGCTCAAGCACCTGTGGCTCTCTAAGGGCATGACCCTGAAATACCTGAAATAAGTCTGATGAACTGCCTAGGAATCAAACACAGGTTAAAAAAAAAACATGCTTCAAATTCTTCAAATATTTTCTAAAGTTTCAGAACAATTAGCACAATTAATTAATTTCTAGCACATTTGCTGTAGTATATATAGAAGGTAAACAACTAATTTTAATTGTTAAGCCAAATTCACTTTCCACCACTACATTATCTCTGACAAAACAATTCTTCAGAAGTCCAGTTCAGAGATCGCTGTAAGTGATGTGCCTATAATAGGATTCCGGAAAACGGTGAGCCGACTGACACAGCGCATATCTGCGGCAGTAGACTGACCAAAATCACTGTTTAGTGGATGCAGTTTATATGGGTAGAAGGGGTGTTGACCAGACAGTATGCAAATGAAGGAAAGGTAAGGCCTAGGGGTGGGGTTGACCAATGTGTGAAGGCTCTGGAACTGGCTAGCAGGGTTACCTTAGCATGAGGTAGGAAAGGCGGCTATGGGTGGCAGGTAACAAAAGGCACCTCAGCATGGGATGATGGCTCCTAGCCCAGGTGGGGGAAGAGGGGGAGTTGGATATTGGTAGATCAAGAGAAGCCAGTTCAGGAAGGGTCAGGGTAACATGTATCTGTTAATGTCTGCCAGTGTCTGTCTGCCTTGCTCAAGTTTGTATATTTCCTTCATCATCTCCTGAATTCGACCTAGATGGGCTGAAATATTATATTGACGCTGGCAATGACTAAGTAGTCCCAATGGGAAAGAAAACGGAGAAATGGAGCCGCTGCAAGCCTGACGCCACCATCAAAATGTCTTTGGTCACCAGACTTCATCGATTCACTAACCCAGACAGAAAAAATATGCTTTTCAGAGGTCAGTGACACTAATATCCATAGGTCAAGAACTGTAAGCATTAGATGCATGGATCTCTCTTGCTGAGCACAAGGAATTCCAAAATAGAGTGCCTGGATGGCTGGGTGGCTAAGGTGCACCCTTGAATCCTGACCAAGTCGACCTTTCCTGCATGTCCTTCCCCTACTCTTTTCCCTGTTTCCTGTCTCTCGACATTCTCTGATTAAAGGCAAAAATTCCTCCTGCCGCATACCAGGCCTTTTGAGGTCTTTCCCATTTTCAAAAACTCACCAAAATTGGCACACACATCAGAACTGCTGCAAAGCACATTCTGACCAACTTTGGAGACCAGGCATGGCTCAGGGGCTCCAGAGCACCTCCTTATGTAATTTTTAAACAAAGGCTTGTGGTTGGCACATAGTTTGAGGTAGACACACCGAAGTTGAAATGTGTGTAGAGGTCATCAAGATGGACAACTTTCGCACTGCATGTCTGTTGCCATGCCCAACAGAATGTGAGCTATTAGCGAATGTGAGCGTTTGCGGTCCGACGTTTATGGAATTTAATGTACTCATCCTAGACGGTACATCTGATTGGCATCAAACTCGGCGTACGTGATGTTAAGATGTTGCTGATGACAAATTGTGTGGGGATTTTTGAATTTTTGTTCTATGTCGAAATGGTGCCACCTTGAAGTTTAGTAGCTTTTCAACTGTGACATAGGGTCAAAGTGCTATGAATGACGTGTCATTTAAAATAGACAAACAAAACTTGGTATGTGTGTAGAGCCGATTGAGACGAACAACTTTCGTGCTGTGTGACCCTAGCCACACCCAACAGGAAGTGAGATATTGGCCTTTGTTTGCGTTTGATCACATAATCAGTTTCTGTAAAACGGATCGTCAAGTTTGGCATACATGATGACAGGACAGTGCCGACGACATGTGCTAAAGGAATTTTGGCAATTTTGGAATCTCGTATGATGGCGAAATGGCGCCACAATAACTTTTTACTAGCTTGCCAGACATCAGGGAATGTCACAAAATGTCGCAATACAATGAATGACGTGTCTGAAACTTCACAGGTTATTGGATACTATGATTACCATGATATCCACACTGCTAATATGCCCGTCTGGCATAACACCACCTTCTGGCTACATTAAGAATAAATAATGCATTGCTTTGAATGGTTTAAGTGGGTAGAATAACTTTACAGATTATAGACTTTTAGCATTTTTATGTTATAAAACACTCAATATCAGATCCTTCCTCATGTCTCTGTCTATGTCTGCAGGCTGCAGGACTCACACACACAAACACACACACCTCCCCTCAGTCCTCAGTAAACATCCAATCACTGTTGCAATATACAAATGACCCAGGTCATAGGTTCACAGGGTAGTGTCAGGTTTCAGTATCTATACTGGCACCAGGCACAGACTGTTAACACTGAAGAAGCAGAAGCAAAGCACAAACAGTGAGTGACCACGTCCTTTGCATGTGACAAACTGGCGTCAAATGACCTTTGTCTGACAGACCCCTACATAAAGCATAAGACTCCAAAAATAAGACTACTTTTCAGTTTTGTAAATATTGACTATAGTGTGTGTCCTTCTTCAGGTTAAAATTTGATCTGAGAATGAAGCCATCCAGTTAAGCTAAATGTTATATTATTGGTTAAAAAAATCTGGATGAAGGGTATTTGCTTGTATTTGTTTATTTTATTTTTTATTATTAATAAAAAATGACAGACATTTGTTAACATGACAGTAAGATGTAACAATTTTCAACGGGATATATATATATATATATATATATCATATTGTATAATATATAATCAGCCAACAATCATACACGTCTGGGCACACACAGTCATGTTTGCATATCATTAAAAGCATAAATCTGTTGTTATCATACTTACAGAACGTCTCTAAATACTCATGCCTTTGATTAAAGTTTTGAGCTGGATATCTGAGGGTTTGACCAACTAAATAGAATATAAGCAGACTGTCTGCAATTAAACAGTTAAACAACTCTAATTGCGCAGCATTAAGGCCACTGAATTTCCTAACATCTTCCATGATAATTATAATTCTAGACAGAGGCATAGCTATACTGATTAATGAGAAATTGAAATTAGTCACAACCATACAGTATCTGATCCAGAGAGATGTTTTATAATTATTAATATCTCCTTTGAAAATGTTTTTCTAACAATTGTTAATTTTTATGGCTTAAGAAAGATGATCCATCATTTTGAAAGAAAATGTTCTCTTCATACAGTGTCTCTCTACATACAGTGGGTACAGAAAATATTCAGATCCCCCTTTTCATTCTTTGTTACATTGCAGCCATTTGCTAAAATAATTTTAGCTGATTTTTTTCCCCTCATCAATGTATACACAGCACCCCATTTCAACAGAAAAAAACACAGAAATTAAGACATTTTTGCAAATTTATCAAAAAAAAAAAAACAAAAAAACAAAAAAAAAAAAACAAAACTGAAATATCACATGGCCATAAGTATTCAGACCCTTTGCTGTGACACTCGTATATTAAACTCAGGTATAGGGATGTCACGATTATAGATTTCCTTGGTACGATTATTGTCAGAGAATGTATCACGATATTACGATTATCGCGATTATTATGTGTTAATTGATTTCACAACTCTATGAATTTGTAAAATCGCATCCTTGTAGGTCTTAAAGTTTCCTTTATTTTTATCTTTTGATACCAACATAACAAAAATATATAGCAACAAAGTCAAGTAACCAAAAAGTACAAAAGAAGAAAAGGACAATAACCTTACTGACACTGAAACTGTCTGACCATTGAACTCACGCTGTGTTTACATACAAACAGTATAATGTAACGTGAGGTGAATGCCATGTTATAATGTTGCACTGAAAGATGAACCCGTGTCGTGCTCGTGCACAGTTAAAGGCACGTTAACATTTAATGTCCTACCAATTCAATCCTTCAATGTAGTGTTAGGAAAACACTGACATAATTTAATCCAGTTACTGTGTATTTACCTTTACTATGGCAAACAAATTCGGGTGGTTGTCTTGCAGGTGTTGAAACATTAGACATATTTCTTCCTTTGACCGCAATTTGTTTATGGCATGCTTTACATGCTGGGAAGCTGTCATCCACTATGACACCCTGGTCATTTCTTTTTGTAGCCAAAATAATTCCATATGGGTTATTTATTGCACTTGTTTGGTGGAAATAACTCTTCTGCCATTTTTCCTGCTTTTGCTCACTTCTTCTGCAACTTGCATGGACTGAAAACAAACACACGTGGCAAGCCGGCCGGCAATATGTGGCTGTGGTGTACTTTGTTTTTGTTCTGTTTGAGTTTCACTTAACTATAGTACAAGCCAGCATCATATTTTCTGACGGTATTCAGGAAACGTTACAATCAATTAACATATTGAGAATTCATGACATCCCTACTCAGGTGCTGGCCATTTCTTCTGATCATCCTTGAGATGGTTCTACACCTTCATTGGAGTCCAGCTTTGTTTAATTAAATTGATTGGACTTGATTAGGAAAGGCAAACACCTGTCTATATAAGACCTTTACAGCTCACAGTGCATGTCAGAGCAAATGCTAATCATGAGGTTGAAGGAACTTCCCTAAAAGCTCAGACAGAATTGTGGTAAGGCACATATCTGGCCAAGGTTACAGAAGAATTTCTGCTGCATTTATAGATCCTAAGAGCACAGTGGGTTCCATAATCCTTAAATGGAAGAAGTTTGGGACAACCAGAAGTCTTTCTTAAGCTGGCGATCCAGCCAAACTGAGCAATCGGGGCCACCAAGAGCCTTGGTGAGAGAGGTGAAGAAGAACCTGAAGATCATTGTGGCTGAACTCCAGAGATGCAGTGGGGAGGTAGGAGAAAGTTCTAGAAAGCCAACCATCATGAAAGCCTGCACTGAGTTTGAATTGATTGATTGAATTGCAGCGATATACAGCGATAAACGCTTTTCCAGTGCTGGGGACCTCAGGCTGGGGCGAAGGTTCACCTTCCAACAAGACAATGACCCTAAGCACACAACTAAAATAACGGAGTGGCTTCAGAACAGCTCTGTGACTGTTCTTGAATTGCCCAACCAGAGCCCTGACTTAAACCCAACTTAGCATCTCTGTAGAGACCTGAAAATGGCTGTTCACCAAAGTTCACCATACAACCTGACAGAACTGGAGAGGATCCATAAGGAGGAATGGCAGAGGATCCCCAACTCCAGTGGTGGAAAACTTGTTGCATCATTCCCAAGAAGACTGGCTGCATTAGCTCAAAAGGATAGTTCTACTCAATACTGAGCAAAGGGTCTGAAAACGTGTGACCATGTGATATTTCAGTTTTTGTTCTTTTAATGTGACAGAAAATGAAAAAAATGTTTTTATCTTGTCTTTGTTGAAGAACAGTACATTCAGGAACAAGTGAAAAGTTCTAGAAGTTCTGAACATCTCCTTTTCATAGAAATTGCTCTTTTAAAAATGTTCACTAAAAAATGGGTCACTTTCAAAAATGAGTATTTGTGACATAAAATGTGTCTCACCTCCCACTCGCCCTGCCCCTTCACAGGCCATAGCTGTAAATAGATGGTCTGTCCATGTTTGTAAACTGGCAAAGTTACATTCATTTGAGTGGCAGTGAAGGCAGCCAATCAGCGTCGGTGCTTGCATTTCATAATGAGGTTGCCTGTCATAATCTGCTCTGCCTTTCTTCTGCTCCTTGTCACACTCTCCTGGCCACTGCATGCACCTGCAGTGGGAATCTCCACTCCTGCGCTGCCACTCCTATTGCCACACCTCCTCAACAGCTCTTACCTGTTTCACCTGCACCTATTTTCTCAGTATATATGCAGCTCACACACACTCACTGGCCAGATTGCCTTTGCTTCCATGCCTGATTATTTCCAGACTGATTCCCTGCTGTTGACCTGCTTTTTCTCTGGCCTGCTCTATGTGTCTCAGCCCTCATAAACCTGCCTGCCTTCCGGCCCTGACTGCAAACTGTCTCTGCCTTGGTAAACTGGCCTGACCTCTGTCCCTGACTATGACCCATCTCTGCCTTGGTGAGCCTGCCTGCCTTCTGTCTGTGGTTCTGAGCGCTAACTGCTGGCTGTGTCTCCCCATCTGCCGGTCTCAGTTTGTCTCCTGGTCTGAGGCCAAATTAAGTTTCATTCCATCATATTGTGTTTAATAAAGACGATAACCAGATCTCCTGTGTTTAGGTTCACTTTCCTGACCGTGACAGTTGCCAGTTAAGCCTGAAAAGATGCCAAATAGGTGCAAAACTATGTGTTTAAAATCCCCGTCTGCGGGATCAGGCCCCACAAGGACACGTCTGCCACATAGTCCACACTAAGCTGAATGACGAACGACATGACATTAATGGGGACAGAAACACTGATAGCAGCACGGAACATCTTGCATGCTCCCAGGAAGATAACAGTCACTGTGCTCATGCACATGATACTTGGAGCCTACCCCCCCAGGAGACCAACCATCACGAGTCACCTGCAAACCAATCCGAATAAGCAACTTATGTTTTGTCTTTGCGCAATGCATTTCTTATCTTTGTATAAAACTACTGGGCCAGGGAAAGCTCAGACAGCCAGACTTCATGAACTGACACACTCTGTTGTTGGCAGGGACCGAACTCTGACCCAGAATTCTGTACTGCTTTATTCATCTACTGCCTATTAAACACATAACTTTGAGATCTAATATTTTCTCCTAGCCTTCAATTCAAACGAACACGCAGACTGGGCTCACACATAGCCAGAGGAGTTCCATAGCCTGAGCACGCAGTCCAACAGTGAAAAAGTATGTGTTTAAAATCCCCATCCTAAAATAGCTTTCCGACTGCGTTCACACCAAAAGCGGCCAAAGCGACCAAGTCACCAAAGACGCTGAGGAAGCTTCACTGTCAATAAATTTTGAATTTGCTCAATTCACTCATCACGTGATTCGATTCAGCTCGTCAATTAAAGGAGCTGCACTCATCCGGCACCCTCGGTCAACACACACACACACACACACACAGGTTCCCTGCTGCTTTCCTCAGAAACGTCAGAATCGCAGATAAAACCTCATATAAACAATTTCTACAACCAAAAACACAGCGAAAGCTACAAATGATTAAAAAAGCAAGTAAACAAACTCCACAAGACGCAAAACAAAAAAACAGGACCCCCCTCTTCACACTGACATCTCTGCTGGGAAGACTGTATTTACTGTACACACACACACACACACACACAAGACCCACTGTGAATAGAATTATACTAATAACAGAAAAAATAATGATGACAATAATAGAAAATAATAATAATAATAATAGGGTAATGTAATAAATTGCACCTGTAATAACGTAATACAAGCGCCCAACTACAGAAAGTTACATGTTTGGTCAATAAAAAGAGAATAAAACATTGAATTTTGAAAAAATATAAAATAAAACATAATAATGAGTGTAGCACCCTATAATGTAATAATGCCTGAAAATGTAATAAAATTTGCCCTTAACTCGATCGAAAATGTAATGTAATAAAAAGTGTTATCAGTTTTTCAGAATTTAATCCAGATGTTTGGAAGTAATAATTCATAGTTTCTTGAGTACACTCAATTAAAATAAATTATCTTATCTAAACTCAAAAAAAAAAAAAAAACTCTAAGAAAATACTAACTAAAATACTAAATCTTACTCTACGTAACTCTGTGCAACTCAGATACGTCAACATATCTCTGTATATTAAAATGGGAAAAAGACCTTTCCATCTGTACAAATACCAACAAAATAGGCAAAACTAATCTCACTAAATGTCATTCAAAACCTGACATAAAGCTGATGAACTCCCTAGGAGTGATATCCAACAAGATATAAGCTGTGTTATATTGTGGCAAGCCCTTATAAATTATTGGCCATTAACTTTGTAATCAATAATCCTATTAAAAGTCTGTTGATGATTTTGAATTCATTTTGTCAATAAATGATACCTACCAAGTTTGGTGAGAATTGGATGAATGGGCTAGGAGTAGTTTACTGTAATTGCATTTTCCTAGTAAACCCCTAGTAAACTCTGTTGCATGGACCCCTAAAAATCAGTAGAATAACAATAGAGTTCCCGCAACTCTGTTGCATGCACCCCTAATAACCCATAGAACAACAATAGGGATGTTGCAGCCTTGCTGCATGGAATAGTCCTTACGGATACAATATGGTCCTTGCACCTTCAGTGTTTGGGCCCTAATAATTCTTCGAAAAACAATGGGGTCTTCCATCATCAGTGCTGGGGCCCTAATAAACTACATGAGGAAGTAAAATATACTTGCCTGAGATGATATCCAACACCACACTTCATCTTGAGATACAGTGAAGAGCCAACACATTTTAGCTGTCCTTGAGAGATCACAGCTTTGCGATCTGCCAAAACAAAAAAACAAAACAAAACAAAAAAATCTTTAACCATGTAGGATAAATGCCACTTTATGGGGAATACTACTATTAATATAATTATTAACAGTCTATTAAAGCCAGGGCACCACCTCTTGGCGACGTCAAATAGGATTGTTTTACGTCGTAAATTTAGAATGAAATTAAATAAATTTAGACTGTCAGTTAGATTGATTTTTATCTCGATCTGAAAGTTGAGTTCTGATTCAATAGATCCATACGTCCTCCCGCACAAAAGAACAAACAAAAGAAATTAGTCTAAATATAACAAATTTAATAGACAAAAGATGAAATAATAATAAACAATAAACAATGACTGAACTATGAGGTAAAACAAGTGATTCTAATGAGTAAGTAAAGACTAAATAATTAAAGTGAAATTAAATGCACAAGTATTACAAATTAATAAGTGGATGAATAAATTAATTAGTATGTGATAAATCCGGTCATGGTAGAGAAAACCGGTTTGCACAGGAATAATGACCCTAATATCGAACTGTATGGAATAACTTATTTATATGAACTGTAGGTTAGATTTTCTACTATCAGACCTCAAACCCACACACAAGTAAGAGTGAAACTCAGCCGACTGTTCAGTGGCTCTGCATGACTCTGAAACTGACACAGCAAAGGGACGGACCCTGGTGGTTGTCTCGCAGACTGGTCACGGCACAGCTGTTCAATTCCTGGGCGTGGGTGACTTGAACTGACTCAGTGTGTGCCTCCTGGTGGTCACCACTGTCGAATGCTTTGGTTGGCTCTGTTAGAACTCTTTTCGCGGGGAAGAATAGCAGGTCCAATTAATGTCTTAACGTTCTTGATCGTAGATGAAGAATTTGAACGTTTCGCCGAACTACACAAAACTCCAACAACTTTCAAAAACTGACACACTAATATACTTTATATACTAATATACTACTTACTATTGTAAAGACGAACAAAAATAATTAATGTTAGCTAGCGAAAATAAGAAAAACTTTTAGTTGCATTTTAACTTAGTTACAAGAGCAAAAATAAATTCACGAAAAAGACTGTCAAAGAAAAAGACAGGAAAAGAGTGAGCTAAGAACTGCGGGTAACGCTCTCTTTTCACCCTGAGGGGCATGACGTCACCCAGTAGCTGTAATAAGGTTTCAAGCTGAGAGATGTCTCCAGCACTATCCTCTTTCTTAATTACCATTACCTAATTATGTAATCCTACAAGTTAATATTGAACATGTGTGATCTCTACCACATTTTCATATTCCACATGATACTTGAATATCATGATAACGACATTTGTGATTAGCAGTAACTTCTTAGTGAAGGTAACCTTATTGAAAGGAATGTTTTTTTGTAATGTGACAAACAATAGTAGGACATTTATGAATGTATAGGTGAATAGTTCTTAAAACAACTAAACACTTCCTGTATAACATAATAACCATAAAATATTATAGAAACACAATAAAGACAAATTAAATTAAATTGATACATAATTAAGGTCTGGGTTGTTACATAAGGTATGTAACTTTGGAGTCTTTAGGTTTCAGTATAAGCACATCAAGTGTTTTAACTGAGTTCCCGTAAATCATAACTTTGCACCTTGAAATGTGGTACCAAATGCTCCTAGTTGGTTTCAATCAGATAAGGGAGAGGGGATTTACTACTAAGGAGTCTAGTCTTCTCAGAAGAGTTTGTGGGGTTACTCAGAGTTTTGTTTCTCTGGCCTGTCCGAGTGCAGTTTATGACAGGATTCGGAGGTCCATGTCCTGTGGATGAGTTGTTTCATCTACTTTCTTAAAGTGTGATATAATCAGCAGAGTCCACTACAACCATAACAAAAAATGGCACTTCTGCTTTCATACCGAGTGACATTTGGCAAATGTGGTTGGTGCCTGTACATGAGTGTATGTTGCATTATAGAAACAGATCCTACCAGCAAGAATATCAGCCTCATCCATGTAGTGTGTGCTGAGGACAGTGACTCTTCCAGCTCTGCGGCTCTTCAGCAGTGACCAGAGCTGGTGTCTGGAGCATGGGTCCATGCCTGCTGTGGGCTCGTCCAAAAGCAGGATCTGACACAAACAAACACAAACTTCTTGGGATGTGCCCACGCAGCTGTTGCTAAGAATACAAACACCAACAAATGAAAGTGTATGATGCTAAACTGCTGTCCATGTCAGGGTACAGGTACCTTGGGATCTCCTAGAATGGCAATGCCCACAGTCAGCTTCCTCTTTTGGCCTCCACTCAGATTCCTGGCCTGAGCTGTCATAATCTTTTCCAAGTCCAGATCTTTAAGTACTCTGGTAACCTATCAAAAAGAAATAAATAGACACCAATAACCTGACACTATGGTCCATATTGCATTGCATCTCTTGATAAGCCATCAAAAAATAGAAAAGGTCAGACTGATGACTAAGGATGACATGAGCTAATGAATTTAATGTTTTTAGAAAAAAAAGTAGCCGTAAAACAAAAGATAGGATAAACATTTGCTTTTTTCTTGTCACATCTTGGTAATGTGAAATTACATAATATCTACAGTTTATTTAGCAGCAAGCATCATTTCACATTACAGGGTATCTCCAGGGTTTTTCCAATTTAAATTTAAGACTTTTTAACCCTATGAACCCAAAGATCCCCCAAATGGCTGATTTTGAGAAGCACTTAGCAAACACAGTGTGAAACAATGCACTAATCTCAAAAAAATATAGTGATGTTGCACATCTAATTAAACAGCAGGATCTGGGCTATAAGACTATAAAATCTGTTTTCACATGTCAAACTCTGTACAGCACTGCTGTGTCAAACCACTGGCGATATTTCCATTTCTGCCACTACGACACTTTAGGCAAGACACACAATATACACCTCAAATGAAAGTTGAGACTTTATGGATTCTGAAAATATAAGTCACAGCAATCTAGACCAAAGCATCAGAGAGATAGGAGCCAAATAACAGCAATGACAGAAATTGCTTCGCCAAATGATAGTTGTAAACTTTATTTTATTGGTGAATTCACACTGGATCCTGTTAGACCGATGTCTTGTCTTATAGTTTACACAGACAACAGCCTGTCCTTTTTTCACACCTTAGTGCTTGCTGATTCTGATTGGCTGACAGTGCTGCCAATCTCATTTTGGTGCTTATAGCTTCATTCTATTGGCTCTAACAATTTAAAAGAGGTGTCATTCACAATTGACCAATCCGTTGCAAAGTTGGAGGTCCACGTATTCACAGACAGCTGAGTAGCAGCCAACACAGTGTTATGCACTGGGGCAGTGTCAACTTGATTGGGGACGAAGCAGTACTATTGTGTAGGCACCCACTAAATTTTTTTTATTTTTATTTTTTTACTTATTTATTTTATTATAATGTTTTTTATTGACCCTTTGCAGACACGTGACTATGATCATGTGATGTCGCCACGATGGATGGTGGAAGTAGTGAACACATAGTGAACAGAAACATGGAGCAAGCAGGAATTTGAATTAAATGGTTGTTTTTCCTGTTACATTTACAGTTCATAATATCATTTAGTACTGTATTTTAAGGCATGGCTTTGAGTCAGGTGCTGTCTGTGGAGGTGGGTCATCTTGTTGTTGCCTACAAAGCCTGATAATTGGAGAAGTTGTCCTTAGCAAGATTGCAGACTGATCCCTACCCACTGCCTTCAGGCTTATTCATTGAGTTAACCAAAACAACAAACCTGCTGGACTTTAATCCTCACGATCTGTACCACTGAGGTAAACGCAGTATTCCCATACACGGGTGCTGATTTAAAGGCATACAAAAGTCTTGATGCCATCAGGATTTTGTAGCTGGCTGGGTGCTGGTGTGCAATGCTGCACTACTGGTGGGGGCTTCCTTATAATGGTAAAGACATTTAATTTCATCAGTCATTTTATGAAAATGCTTAAAGGAAAAATTCAGTGTAAAATGAACTTTACAGGTAGGACTCAGTTGTAGTTACTGGTCACTGCCATGCTGAAAGTAAGTCCGACAAGTTGTTTCATGACAAACAATAGGCAGAATAGGAGGAAAGATAGTACAAATTAATTCATTACCTTGTAGACAATGACCAGAATTCAGCTTTTCACCTTTTCCTATCCTTTCTGCATAATAACAGTGTTTCATCTAGTCGCATTAATTTTTAATGGGTTAGTGGGTAATCAATGGGTTAATTTGGCACAGCTGCTGCCCCTTCACTAACGAGTCAGACACACACACTTCTGGGTCTTGGCCAGACTATATCTTCTTTTCCAAAAATGAAATTTTCATGACATAATTCGCAAAAAACTGCTTCAAATTCGCCCAATTGATAAAGAATGCAATTAGATGAAACAAATTTTTCTCCATAAAAATCATTATAGCATCGTAGTATCATAACATGGTAACATCATAGCCAGTCACCAGTATGGAAGAAAGACAGGATGAGGTGAATTCATAGCATTGTAGCATCATAGCTAGTCACCAACAATTCATTATAGAAGACAGGATTAGGTGAAAAGTGAAATCTTAGTGATGGTAGTGGCCAAAATTTCATCATAGCATCGAAGTCTCATACTCAGTACAGTACAGCTTCTGCAGTAGTGACTGCCACAGCACACTGCATCACTCTTGTGATTTCCCGCAGGGGAATCGTCTAGTTCTGTTTTTTTCTTCCATATTTTTTTGACTGTTAATGCGGACAAAACTATAAGTCGCACACAGACAAATAGTACACAAAAACGTGCGGCTCAATCAGACTCAGTGTGCTATTAATTTTTTTCTCCAAAATAAAAATTCATATAGAGAATGAATTGGACTAAGTAAAAAACATCCCAACTTTTCAAGGTTTTCAAACATCTACTGCTCTGGCATACTTTCACCTAAAGACATCATTAAAACTAAAAAAGACACAAGTTTGGTGTAATGACGTGGCATTCCACAAATTTCACTCTACACTATAATTTTAGTCACACTCAGCTACATTGTTTCACACAACGTGTCTACCTAAATTATGGGATTTATGGTTTTTGAATGAGCAGCAAGTGTGCAGTGAAAGTGTACAGCCCAACTCCCTCATTGAATCCTATGTTAATCCAGAAGGGTATTTTTCGAGAAAAGCATAAATTTCTTTTTTTTTTTTTTTTCCCCCACTCACTGTGGGGTCCACATTTTTGACACTAGGAACCTTGTAACACCTTGTAACGCTGATGATGAAATTTTTGCGATATCTTCACGATTTACTTTTTTAATAAATAGCAGTAGTTCGAGCCCTATGCAAAGGCAAATTCTCTGCTTGTTTGAGTACTGTGATTGCAAGTTCCACACATCTGTGTCTTTATATAGCCTTTGTAACTTTCAATCACAGGAACTGTTGGCTGACTGGTTAGAGAAGGACGACTTTGGTACAGCACCCCACCAGTTCAAATCCTGTCTGGGCTGATCATTTTGTGATCATTTTTGTGTGTCATTCCCTCACGCTTAACTATCAATAAAGGCAAAATGGCCAAAAAAAATCTTTTAGTAAAAACTTTGAATGTTAATAACAAAATGACTGTTGGTCACACCGAGAGAAATTATACAAATTATCAGAATGTGCATCTTGGCCTGGCTATTACTTTTTTTTTCAAAAAACGAATTTTTTGCAAAAAACTGCGCCAAATTCTCCTCATTGATAATGAATGCGACTAGATGAAATGCTGTAATTATAGAAAAAAGGACAAAGTGAAAAGCTGTCATCACCACAGCAATCAAAATCATTGGTGAAGATTTATAGATTTTATAGAACATTCTACTGTATTGGATCGGATTTTTATCATCGTTTTTAAACATAAACCCAACTAAGTAAAACATTGCTTCGAATCTGCCACACACGAAATAGCAGTTTTGCTTACCAGGAAGCCACCTTGACCAATCAGACCTTGTAAACGATCAGGTCAAGGCAGGAGTTTCAATCGGCAGCACTCGGGTCCACCCGCGGGATAAGAAAAAAAATTCTCTCATGAAGGCAGAAATTCACGAACAACAGCGATACAAAAAAAAAAAACCCAAAAACAAATGAAGCAGATAAGATGGAAAAAAAGTGAAGAAGTTGTCAGAAAAAGATACTTTTTCCACAGAGTAGATTTTATCAATGATCTTTGAGTGTGATGAGGATGACATAAATACGAACTTTGATTTTGAATGTCACCTCAGATGATGAGAGGGATTTTGCAGCTGGCACAGATCATCATCACGAGATGTAAGAAAATTCTTCTATATACTTTTTGTAATTAGTGATGCAGTATCTCGCAAACTATTGTTCTTCACCACGTTTCTTTTTATACTTTTTCATCTTTCGTACAATTTTCAATTTCTTTCAACTCAAATACTACTCATTGCACGAACAAATAATACACCAAAACATGCAGCTCGATCAGACTTGGCTTGCTTATACAGTTTTTCAGAAATTTTCCCATTCATTTCAATGGGAAAAGGTTAAAAAAAAAAATCACATATTTTTTAGCCTTTTTCAAACATCTACTGCTCTGGTATACTTTCACCTAGAGACATCATTAAAACTGGAGATAAAATTCTCCTGTTTTGATGTTGCATTCAACTTTTTTTGCAAGATTGTATACTTTTTGATCAGTCACAGATCAATGACCGTGGTCAATTCTGGAGAAGTTGCTGTCAGAAGACTGCCTGAAAATTCTCCTTAAAACTGTGTTTTCAGACACAAATTTCACTCTACACATATAATCACAACACGTCATGATTCCCACAATGTGTCTACTTAAACAATAGGATTCACAGTTTTTGAATTAGAGGTCTCTAAGTGACAAGTGGACAGCCCAACTGCCCAATAGGATCCAATGTTAAGCAGAATGAAAAGCAGAAATGTTGTTTTCAACTCGCTTGAGTGTCCACATTTTTAACAATAGGAAGAAAAAAATGACATTTATGTGTTCATGACGACCTTGTAGCAGTCAATGTGAAAGAATTTTGTGGATGTCTGCTTTATTTTTTGAATATATAGCAGTAGTTCGAGACCTAAACATGTCCCTTTTACTGCTCTTATAACATGCACTTTGCCTGTACCTGTGTGTGCGTGTGTTTGTGTCTTGTTAGTGAGGCAGCTGCACCTGTGGTCTCTCTGTGTCTTTGTATGTCTCCTTTTAAAAACTTTGGACATTAATAACGTCATGACGGTAGATCACACATACACAAATTATATATCAAAACGCGTGCCTTGGCCAAACTATTATTTTTTTTCTCCAAAAAAGTTATAGAAAAGATGAAAAGATGATGAAAAGCTGAATTCAACATGGACAAAGGACAAAAAAAGTCAAAAAAGGAAAATTATTCATGACTAACGTCGCAAATAATTTCCCTCCTTCCTTTCCTTCCATAATAAAATGATTTGCAACATCAGTGGCGAATAATTCCTTTTTTGCAAATAAGTAAGGATAAGATAAGGTGAAAAAGGAATCATATCATATCATAGTAAGCATATCATAGTCATAGCATATTATATCATAGCAATAATCATATCATATCATAGCAAATTACACATGCACACAGTACAGTGCAGCTCTTGCAACAGCAACTGCTACAGCCACTGCATCACTCTCTCAATTTCCCGCACCCATTCATAGATGTATAGAAACTGTGTCTGCTCCCCGACCACCCAAGTTTCTTAAACCAAAAAGGAGTTACTCATAGCAACCTAATTAAGATTAACACAACTAATACAGTAGAATCAAATCATAAGGTTATTAAATGTGGATTATTAAACATAAGATCACTTCCATCCAAATCTTTATTAGTGAATGATTTGATAATTAATCATAATATTGACCTATTCTGTGTCACTGAAACTTTGCTGGAGCAGGAGGATTTTGTTAGTCTGAATGAATCAACTCCTCCAACTCATGTTAATGCTCACATTCCTCAAGGCACAGGCCGAGGAGGAGGAATTGCAGCCATTTTTAACTTTAATCTAATGATTAATCCTACACCTAAGATTAGATATAACTCATTTGAAAGTCTCAATCTTAGTCTCTCACATCCAAACTGGAAAATGCAAAAACCAGTTCTGGTAGTTACTGTGTATCGTCCACCTGGTCCTTATTCTGAATTTATAGCTGAATTTTCACAGTTTTTATCTGAGATAGTTCTCAGTACAGATAAAGTTATTATAGTGGGTGATTTCAACATTCATGTAGATGTTGATAACGATAGCCTCAGTTCTGCGTTTAAAATATTGTTAGATTCAATTGGCTTTTCTCAGCACATAAACAAACCTACTCACTGTTTCAACCACACCCTTGACCTTGTTCTTACCTATGGTGTTGATGTTAACAATTTAACAATATTTCCTCATAATCCTCTTCTCTCTGACCATTTCTTAATAAGGTTTGAGTTCACTGTGTTAGATTACACAACTTCTGAGAAGCAGTTTCACTACAGTAGGTGTCTATCTGATGATGTTGTGGCTAAATTCAAAGAACAGTTATCTATCCGAGTGCCATATATGAATACAGCAGAGGATGACTATTCTAAATTTACTGCTGCACAGGTTGATCACAGTTTTGACAGTGTTGCATCTTGCCTACGTTCAACACTTGATGCTGTTGCCCCACTGAGAAAGAAGGTAGTGAATTAGAGGAGGAGAGTTCCTTGGTTTAACACACAAACACAGGCTTTAAAGCAACAGTCACGGATTCTAGAAAGGAAGTGGCATTCAACCAAACAAGAAGAATTTCATGTAGCCTGCAGAGATAGTTTCATAGAATATAAGAGAGCCCTCAGAAAGGCCAGAGCGTCTTACTATTCTTCTTTAACTGAGGAAAACAGTTAAGTCATAGCTCTGTGGAGCCGTCTATTCCAGTAAACCTCAGCAGTAATGACTTTATGAACTTTTTTACAAATAAAATTATTGTCATCAGAGATAAAATTAGTTACCTCCTTCCCACTTCTGGCACTGATATTTCACCCAGTGCAGGAGACATGGAATCAGCATTAACAGCTGACTTTTATCTGGACAGTTTTTCTCCCATAGATCTCTCTGAACTGACTACAACCATTTCTTCTTCCAGACCAACGACTTGTCTCTTAGACCCTGTTCCAACCAGGCTGTTTGGTAGACGTCCTACGTTTAGTTGACATGTCCATCTTGCATCTGATAAATCTATCTCTAGTAAAAGGCTACGTACCACAGGCTTTTAAAGCTGCAGTAATTAAACCATTACTCAAAAAACCTGCTCTGGACCCAGGTGATCTAGCTAATTATAGACCTATGTCAAATCTCCCTTTTATGTCCAAAATCCTGGAGAAAGTTGTTGCTGCTCAACTATGTGATTATTTACATGAGAATAGTCTTTATGAGGATTTCCAGTCAGGGTTTAGAGCTCATCATAGTACAGAAACAGCATTAGTGAAAGTTACCAACGACCTTCTTATGGCCTCTGACAATGGACTTGTCTCTATTCTTGTCCTGCTGGATCTTAGTGCTGTGTTTGACACAATTGATCATAACATCCTATTACATAGACTAGAACATGTTGTTGGGATTAGAGGCACTGCACTTTCATGGTTTAAGTCGTATCTATCAGATAGATTCCAGTTTGTTCATGTAAACAATGAGTCTTCCACATGTACTGCAGTTAGTCATGGAGTTCCACAGGGTTCTGTGTTAGGACCAATCCTCTTTATCTTGTACATGCTTCCCTTAGGATAAATCATCAGGAAGCACAATATAAACTTCCATTGTTATGTGTACGATACCAAGCTGTACTTATCTATGAAACCAGATGAAACTAACCAGGTCATCAAACTTCAGGATTGTCTTAAAGACATAAAGACCTGGATGACTCAGAATTTCTTACTTTTAAACTCAGACAAAACCGAAGTCATCATACTTGGCCCTGAACATCTAAGAACATCATTTTCAGATCACATAGCTAATCTGGATGGCATCACTTTGGCCCCCAGTTCTACTGTGAGGAATCTTGGACTAATCTTTGATCAGGACATATCCTTTGTATCTCATATTAGACAAATCTCTAGAACAGCTTTTTTCCACATACGTAATATTGCAAAAATCAGAGGCATCCTGTCTAGAAAGGATGCTGGAAAGTTAATTCATGCATTTGTTACCTCTAGACTGGACTACTGTAACTCTCTACTATCAGGGTGTTCCAGTAACTCCATCAAAACCCTTCAGCTAATCCAGAATGCTGCAGCACGGGTATTGACAGGAAGTAGGACCAGAGATCATATTTCTCCAGTATTGGCTGCTCTTCATTGGCTTCCGGTAAAATCTAGAATAGAATTCAAAATCCTACTGCTTGCCTATAAAACCCTTAATGATCAGGCTCCATCATATCTTAAGGAACTCATACTTCCTTACTATCCTAATAGATCACTTTGATCACAAACTGCTGGTTTACTTGTGGTTCCTAGAGTCTCTAAGACCAGAATGGGAGGTAGAGCCTTCAGTTATCAGGCTCCTGTCTTATGGAACCAGCTCCCAGTTTGGGTCCGGGAGGCAGACACACTTTCTACATTTAAGGTTAGACTAAAAACTTTCCTTTATGATAAAGCCTATAGTTAAGGATGGTCCAGGCAGGACACAGGCCTGCCTGAACTATCCTTTAGTTAAGCTGCTATAGGATTAGACTGCTGGGGAACTCTGACAATACACTGCTCCTCTCTGTCCCTCACTCCTCACGTCTCTTTCTCTCCCTCACACTTTATGTCCTGATATTTATATACTATTTCTTTATAATATATTATAAAATATGTAAATTTTCTAGAAATTTTCTTTGGTTTGCTATTTAGAGTGGAGAGGTAGAAGGAGAGGGAGAGGAGAGGGGTGATGAGCAGCTGGCAGCTTCACCACTGGTTTCACTCCCTTCAGCACCAGGGACAGGGATAGGGAGAAGGCAGCACAGTGCTCCAAAAGCACAGCTGGAGATGTAAGACAATGTTTTCATATAGACTAATAATTATTTAGTAATAATAATTCCAGTAACATAAAAATAATATGGATATTTGACTAATATGAAGTGAACAAATAAACAAGTAAATAAATTAATATGTGCTATTAAGACAGAAGAAATGAAGATGAGGGGAAAGAACAGATGGGAGAGGAGAAAGGAGAAGTTGAAAGACAGGCAAAGAAAAAGGAGCAGGGAAAGAAAGAGAGAGAGGAGAAAGGGGAGAATGAGCTGCCAGCCACTGCACCGTGGGCTCAACCCTCCACAACATTAGGTAGAGGGAAAAGGCAACACAGTGCTCCAGCAATTACAGCAGCAGAAAAAAAAGGGGAAAAACACAGTAAAGCCAAACACAGATACGCAGCGCTGGCACACAGAGAGAGAAGTGGATACTATTCCACTGGTTCCACGGTTTCAACCCCGCCGGGTGCCTGGAGTACAGATAGACGCCTCAGAGCACCATTCCCCCTTGGCCCTTTTACAGCTGTGTTTTTCCAAGAATACAGACATTGTGCTCAAACACAAACAAGAAGGCATATATATATATCTCAATGGGAAAAAAGTACCAGTTCATAGGTATGCTGTGTTTCTCTGCATCACCTCCTGGACTACTAGAGACGAGATCACATCTTTTCTGACCCACTTCCAGCGAGAGTAATGAATAGAGACTGTTTCAGGGCCATCTCTTGGAATGTCCACATAAGCCAGAGGTGTCCAAACTATTCCACAAAGGGCCGTGTGGCTGCAGGTTTTTGTTCCAACCAAGTAGCAGCACACCAGACTTAACTCATTTAATTAACTGATCTCGGTCTTTAGACAGTTGATTGGTCAAACTGTGTGATCTTGACTGGTTGGAACAAAAACCTGCAGCCACATGGCCCTTTGTGGAATAGTTTGGACATGCCTGACATAAGCGATCCTGAGCAGGACATTGTAAATGACCGAAACAAAGGGAGGGTGGGATACGCCAAGTTGTTCAGAATCAGGCCCCTCATAGATGAACTCAAGACATTATGCAAGGCCCTGTACCACCCACAGAGAAAGTTAGCAGTGGATGAAAGGATGGTGGCCATAAAGGTGAAGACTGGTATGACACAGTACATGAAAAACAAGCCGTGTAAGTGGGGACTGAAACTTTCAATACTTACACAGGGAAGACAGAAATTTGTTGTAGGAGTATCTTATGATAGTGCCATGAGCCTAGTGAAACCATCAGTTCTAGGGACTGGCTACCACATCTATGTGGATAATTTTTACGCGAACCCTAAGCTCTTTCAGGACTTGCTGAAGGCTGTGTATGGAGCATGCGGTACCTACCGTGACAATAGAAAGGGCTGTCCCCAGGCTAAGAAAAATGCCCTTTAAACAACGTCACCGAAGGGAAACATTAGGTGGATTAGAGAGGATGCCCTTTTGTTTGTAAAGTGAATGGACACGAGGGAGGTGTCTGTCTGTTCCACATCCACCATGCATTTTCTGGCCACACAGTAAAACGGAACTTGAAGACTGACACAGCCTGGTCTGTTGGTAATGTGCCATGCCCTGCTGCAACAATTTCCTACAGCAAATACATGGGTGGGTTGGACTTAGACCAGCTGCTGCAGTATTTCTCCACACTATACTGGACCTCCCGCTGGTGCTGTACTTTTTTTTTTTTTTTTTTTTTTTTTTCCACTGATGCCAACATTTTACACTGTGAGCTCTGCATGCCACGATGTGAAAAGCCAATGTCACACAAACTGTTTATGGAGGAGCTGACAACCCAGCTATGTGGTGTTACACTACAAGGGTACCTCATCAATACCCCCTCAGCAGATCAACTCCCTGTCCCGATTGCCCCCTCTCCTCTGATCCAAGCCAAAAGGTATCCAAAGGTTGGTGGACATGCCATCAATGCAAACTTGCAACAAATATGTCAGCACACCTTGGAAATGCAAGGCCTGCATTGTGGCACTGTCTAATTTTAGACAGAAACTGCTTTGAAATGTTTCATAGCAAGTAAATGTCAGCACACACATACTAAACATATTAAATGAGTTCAAGTTCAAATATGACCAGTTTTTAAGTTTTGGCACAAAAACTCCTGGGTTAGGTTCAGGACAACATGTGATTTGTGATGTAAATACGTATATCGTTAAGATATGTATATCGATCAGTATGTATATTGATAATACCTCAGCGTGGACTGTAAGACATCACAATTATTCATAGCTGAAGGCCATAAGATGAATTCATAAAATGCAATGGGAGGGAAAGCATTTGATTCACTTAATTTAGTTTTTTAAAATTGTCATTTTTTTTCAAATTTTGAATTGTTAAAATACTGATGAGTTACCATTTTTAGATTTTAGACTTTTAGAAGAAATAACTTTCATTTGAATTAATATTGTGTTTTGTGTAATAAACTACATGCTTTTTGAATAACTCCTTTCTCTTTTATGTTTTTTAGACCAATAGATCAGTATCTGTATCAGCTAAAATGTAATGAAATAATGAGAAATTCTGATGGAACAGAATGTGCTGATACAAAAATAACAAAAACTTAAACTGTACCCATTTAACTGTTCAGAAGAACAGACAGTCTGTTTAATGACACTTGTATTGCCACATTTACTCACATAATGGATACCTACTTTTTTGTTGTTTTAGGTGTCTTTTCTTGTATTTAAAATGTTTTTTTTGTTTATTTTAGGTTGATATGCATGCGATTGCATAATTTAAATATCACTAAACAGTTCATTCACCATATTTTTCTGCTTGACTTCAAGTTTGAACTTTTTATTCTAAATCGCTTTTTATATTTTTGGGGCGGTTTTGGTAAGTCTACATACTTTCTATTATTTAAGATATAATTAAATATTATTAAAGCAGGGGTTCTGCTGAATAAAATTATACCAAACACTTAAGTCAGAAATATTTATGGCTAAAAATGACTAAAACCGATGATATGATAAAATGTGCGAAATTGGCTGCGACTCCAAAGTTGCAAGTCTAATTGTCTTGCCTGCTGACATGGTGAGTTGTCACACTGATGATCATTACAAACTTTTAATTAAACCATAAAAATTGGCCACCGTATTGGATTTTTATTGAAAGTGAAACTTAAATTTTCACAAAACTTGGCAAAGATGATCTTCAGTCCATGCCTGACAAGAGCGTGACATGATCTTTAACAAAAGAGTTTGTCCGTCACTGGCAATGGAAATCAGTGGCGAAGCTGCAAAACAGGAAGTAACCTTGTATTTCAGCAAAGCCTCAATCTAGCTTAAGCAAACTAAGTGTACAGACTCAGGAACCAATCCTGAGTAGACACAATGAATTTGGTGTTATTTGGCTACTAGGAGATGCTGTAATTAGAAAAAAAATGCGTTTTGGCTCATATCTCTGGATGGGTTTAGATTTCATCCTAATTCTCATGTCTGCTGATACTGTGGATTTTACTGCGTGTTTTCACATATGATTCCCTTTAAACAAACCAAACTCAGTCCCCTAAAAGGGGTCCACTTAAGCTGTGACGGAGCCTCAGTCCTCTTTCCATTTACACCATAGCTTCTCTAGAGCTCTCAGACCTTTACTGTTCCTTTTCAAATGCAAACACATGACCTGTCTATGGGAAGCATAGACAGGTCTCGGTTTGCTTTAAAGAGGTCTGAGAGTGCTTAGAGATATTGTGTAATTCTATATCTTATATGAAAATATATCAATATATTTTAAAAAGTCGATGCATGCCCAGCCCTACTTGTGAAAAAAAAAAAAAAAAAATCAACATCTTTTTAAGGTCTTAATTAATAACAAGCATTAACTTTAAGACCCCACAGGTACACTTCATTACCTCAGCGTCAATGTCTGCTGACGGTATCCCTTTGATGGCACCGAATATCCTCAGGTGCTCCTCTACAGTCAGCACATCAAAGATTATGTTGAATTGGGGACAGATTCCCACCAGCTGTTTCATTTCTGACCCATATGCGATTTCTGCTACAGGGGAGCCATAGATAGTTGCCGAGCCAGTGGTGGGTGGACAGATGCCACACAGGATGTTCATGAGGGTAGATTTTCCGGCCCCGCTGTGTCCCAGCAGAGCTGTTATTTGGCCCTCGTAAATGTCAAATGTCAAATCTGGTAAGAAGGTGAAAAAAAAAGAGAGGGATAATACTGTAAAAACAATCAGGAAGCAAACATATAAAGTTTCAGTACTTGCATTCCACAGCCCAGGACTCACCTCGCAGTGCATCTACCACATTATCCTTCTCTTTGTATACTTTGCAGATGTTATTGATGCTGTGAGCAATACAAAGGAAAATAAAACAGAACTGAGATAGGTATAAACAGAGAGGAGTGCAGAATAACTCTCAGGTTTCAGGCAGACTTTTACCGAATGGCCTCTTTCCCTCTGAACTCAGGAGAAACAGGCTCAACAGACTCGTCCCCGCAAGAAGTGCCATTCACCTCTGCATCATACACTGAGCTCACTTCAATGTAGCGCTTTGTGCATTTGGACCAATATGTTGGTTTTAGAAAGTACACCAAGGACCTTCTCATTCCAAACTCACCTGCATTTCAGACAATTTGAAAAAGTATCACACATGATCATGACATTAAAACACATATTTAAATGCTAAATGATTCCATAGGGAAACTGACACCAACTAACAATATTAAAGGAGACTTAATTTGTTGTAATTCACATTGAGGTATACAATGTCTGTGTGTGTACTTACCGGGTAGCACCTGGTCCAAGTAAACAGCCAGTAATAGATAGATAATGCAGTCCAGAACCAGCATGACCAGGGGCACATAAAGAGGATGAGGGCCATTTACCAAAGAAGAAAACACAGCACCATTTCCCTGAGCCTCGAGGTAAACAACCTAAGACAGACAGACAGACAGACACAGACATACACACACACAGATTTTCAATGATGATGTCTGATACCTAATAAATGACTCCTTTCTTTTAACCTAAAAGACATGCAATATGTGAATGTGATGTAAAAGAGTGTTTCACCTGTGCAATTCCAATTGAGAAAGCGCTGGGAGAGAGCAGGCAGAGAAGCCAGACAAGTGGTTGTGGGAAGTCTTTCAACAGCACAGTGAAAAGTGACAGACAGCCAAACACCACTGTCAGCATAGAGCCCACAGTGCTGGCAAACTTGGGCTTTTTAAATAATGGGGTCAGCATGAAGGAGAAAAAAATCTGTGGAATGGAAGGGAGATAGAATGATAAGAGAGAAACTGGATTTTCATGAATCCCACGATGGACACAGTTGTACTATGACAGCATTGACAGACCAAACGCATATGTACAGCTTTTTCCTCTATTGGAGCTGTACTCACCGATGACATTCCATAGAGAAAGATGAGGCAGAAAATGACAAAAAAGTCACTGTTTGGGAACAGTGCCGTGTATGTTGCGATGACGGACATCAGAATAGACATTGTGGTCACCAGGGCAGCATAAAGGAGGCCCCATGATAACCTGGTATACAATATAAAAAGCACAGTCTGATGACTTACTTTCTTGTATGTGCAAGTGTATGAAACTATAATGGCTGAGTGTGTCTTCATTTTTACCAGAAGGCTGTGTCGTAGAGTCCCATCATGGTCATGGTATCTTTGAGACGGTGTTCTTTCTCGGCTGCCACATTGACGATGAGGAAGGTGACAAAGGGTGTGAAGGCCAGGACCAGGTATATGGAGATGAGGGCATGGGGGAACTTCTGCACCTCCACAGAACCTGGCTGCCCCATCATTACCACCTTCAGGTCCATCTCACTGCGTACTGACCGCTTTGTTTGCATCTGTAGGAACAAGACAATCACCAGGTCAAATCACAAAAATCACCAATTATCACCACAAAGCTGTTTGAGATACTATCAGCAACAAAAAGGAAAGTGACCAGTTAATGCTACTGCTTAATGATTGTCATTCACTTACAAAAATGCTGATAATAATACTAAATCTTGTTGAACTAACTTTTTCAGTCTTTATGGGTTTGCTGTCAAAACTTTCTTGAGATTTTCAACATCAATTTTTACTTCTATTAGTCTTCTGGGCAGGAACTAAAACAGATCATATGCTTCAAGCCAGAAACAGACATCTTTTTAACATTTGCGACCAATGTTTGTTATACAGTAAGTAATCTAAACCACAATCTTTGTATCTTCAGAGTCAGGTGGGTAAATTCTAGAGTGTACTGTGCTGATTTTTTGAGCGCCTCACCTGGATGATAGCTGCATCTATCAGAGATTGTAGACGGATGAAGCCGGAATACCAGTAATTAGCTGCTCTGCAGTTTCCCGAGTTGGTAAAACAGTTGGCTGTAAAACAAGCACAGTGACAATAACATGAAGTCTATGTAAGGCAGATGGCACTTTACATTTGAGCTCAAGTAAATAACTGCCTTGCTTGTAGTTATGTGGCATAATTGAATATTTTGTTCTAATCTCACTTAAATAAAATTCAACAAATAACAACTTATTCTCAACCCCTGCTTACCAGTGCTACTACTGGAAATGCCTCAGTCTGGAGTGGTGAAGGGGAGATTAAAAAAGTTTCACAGAAAAATTTTGAAAATACATAAAATTATAAAATGTGCAGTGCAAGAAAGTCACATCACATTTTACCAATAGATTCTGTGTAATCGCTCGGCAGAGGCAGCTGGTTGTACGGGAATCGTAGTCTGTAAGACATGGCAGAGCTGTCCATGAATACCACACCAACATAGCTGGATGGTTCATACAGGCTGGCGTTCTCCAGGTCCTCCTCGCTGGCAAACATCTCCAAACGATCATGTACATCTGACAACACAAAGAAAAGAATAAGTGTCATAAACCAAGCACTGTTGCTGCACCATTAAATCTATACTTTTCCTTCATCTGTCCTTTGCTCTAGCCTTGAACTGATCTTACTGAATTTTAACTGTAACTCACATCACACACACACACACACAAAAGGGTGTCCATATTATCATACTAGCAATTGACCTTTGGCTCAGTCCCTGCTATGCTCTTAGCAACTGTTGCTAACTTGGACAAGTCGTCCCACTGACTGCAGGTTTACAATGGCAGCTGTCAGTGTTGAAACGATACCACTCTATTGTGTCAACACTGAAGAGGCTCTAGACAACTTTTGGAGCCAACATCAATTTATTTAGTTGAGGAGCCTTCAGAAAGGTCAGCATTATGTAATAGAAGGCTATGTGCAAAATTTTAAACTGGTTGTGGAAAACAAAAAGCTGAAATTAGAGGCACGGATCTTCAGAGGGAGAAGCCTCATTTAACTTCACTCATCACTGACGGCAACAACAACACTCATGTCCAAAATGAACGTCAAAGAGATAGTTTCTAGGAAAGTTTCATAACGAACAAGATACTACACTAAATAGATGACCCAGGCAGGTAACGTTAACACTGACGTTAGCCACTGCGACTGGCATCAACACGCTAGCTAGTGCCAAGCTAGTTATTTGATTGATATTATATGACTTGATTGCTAAGATTATACACGACATTGCCCTATCTTAGAACAAAGGTAGATATCCTTGTTTATAGTTGTCACGTTGAGTTGACTGTGTGGTCAACTCAACGTGACAAACAAAAAACACCTAGCGGTGTTGAGCTTACTTAAGGTAACCACCTAGCTTACCTGATTAGCACGAGCTAGCACCACTAATACCAGTGGCAGTGGCTAATATCAGTGTTAACATTACCCGCCTGTGTCATTTATTTAGTGTAGTATTTTTTTCATTATGAAACTTCCTTATAAATTATTTCTTTGACATTCACTTTAGACATGAATGTTATGTCGCCGTCAGTGATGAGTTAAATGAGGCTTCTTCCTCTTGCTTTGGGATCTGAAGATCTGTGCCTCTAATTTCAGCTTTTTGTCATCCACATTCAGTTTAAAATTTTGCACACAGCCTTCCACTGCATAATGCTGACCTTTCTGAAGGCTCCATGACAAAATAAATTGATGGTGGCTCTAAAAGTTGTCAAGAGCCTCTTACAGTATCGTTTCAACGCTGACAGCTGCCATTGTAAACCAGCAGTCAGCGGCGATGCTTTGTCTGAGTTAGCAACAGTTGTTAAGGGGGGCGAAGCATAGCAGGGACTGAGCCAAAGGTCAATTGTGTCTCAGATTTCACTGGTTAAACCACTGACAGAGCTTTCACAAGAGATCCAGACATGATCTTGACTGCAACAATAACTTGCCATGGAGGGTGTCACTGATCAATGTTGATCACTAACAAAGAAAATGCAAAACATCGCAGGCAAGACACCCTTTCGACATTTAAAGTTAGACTAAAAACTGTTTTGCTTTCACCCCAACCGGTCAAGGCAAATGCCTGTCCACTCTGAGTCTGGTTCTGCTGGAGGGTTCTTCCTGTTAAAAGGGAGTTTTTCTTTTCCATTGTTGTCAAGTGCTTGCTTATTGTGGAAATGTTGGGCTTCTCTGTGTAAAATGCCTTGAAATAAATGTTTTTATGATTCAGGGCTATATAAATGTTGATAACGACAGCCTCAGTTCTACATTTAACCTATTGTTAGAATAAACAAACCTACTCACTGTTTCAACCACACCGTTGACCTAGTTCTCACCTATGGTGTTGATGTTAACAATTTAATAATATTTCCTCACAATCCTCTTCTCTCTGACCACTTAATTAATAAGGTTTGAGTTTACAGTGTTAGATTACACAACCTCTGAGAAGCAGTTTCACTACAGCCTCAGTTCTACATTTAACCTATTGTTAGAATAAACAAACCTACTCACTGTTTCAACCACACCCTTGACCTTGTTCTCACCTATGGTGTTGATGTTAACAATTTAATAATATTTCCTCACAATCCTCTTCTCTCTGACCATTTCTTAATAAGGTTTGAGTTTACAAAAGCAGTTTCACTACAGTAGGTGTCTGTCTAATGATGCTGTGGCTAAAATCAAAGAACAGTTATCTATCCAAGTGCCATATATGAATACAGGAGAAGATGACTATTCTAAATTTACTGCTGCAGGTTGATGGTTTGACAGTGTTGCATCTAGCCCACATTCAATACTTGATGCTGTTGCCCCACTGAGAAAGAAGGTAGTGAATCAGAGAAGGAGAGTTCCTTGGTTTAACTCACAAACACAGGCTTTAAAGCAACAGTCACGGATTCTAGAGAGGAAGTGGCGTTCCACCAAACAAGAAGAATTTTATGTAGCTTGGAGAGATAGTTTCACGGAATATAAGAGAGCCCTCAGAAAGGCCAGAGCCTCGTACTATTCTTCTTTAATTGAGGAAAATAAGGTTCCTTTTCAGCACTGTAACGAGGCTGACAGAAAGTCACAGCTCTGTGGAGCCATCTATTCCAATAAACCTTAGCAGTAATGACTTTATGAACTTTTTTACAAATAAAATTGTTGTCATCAGAGATAAAATTAGTTAACTCCTCCCCACTTCAGGAGCTGATATTTCACCCAGTGCAGGAGACTTGGAATCAGCATTAACAGCTGACTTTTATCTGGACAGTTTTTCTCCCATAGATCTCTCTGAACTGACTACAACCATTTCTTCTTCCAGACCAACGACTTGTCTCTTAGACCCTGTTCCAACCAGGCTGTTTAAAGACGTCCTACCTTTAATTGACACATCCATCTTGGGTCTGATCAATCTATCTCTAGTAAAAGGCTACGTACCAATGGTTTGATTACTGCAGCTTTAAAAGCCTTTAAAGCTGCAGTAATCAAACCATTACTTAAAAAGCCTACTCTGGACCCAAGTGATCTAGCTAATTATAGACCCATATCAAATCTCCCTTTTATGTCCAAAATCCTGGAGAAAGTTGTTGCTGCTCAATTATGTGATTACTTACACGAGAACAGTCTTTATGAAGATTTTCAGTCAGGGTTTAGAGCTCATCATAGTACAGAAACAGCATTAGTGAAAGTTACCAATGACCTTCTTGTGGCCTCAGACAATAGACTTGTCTCTATTCCTGTCCTGCTGGATCTTAGTGCTGCGTTTGACACAATTGATCATAACATCCTATTACATAGACTAGAACATGTTGTTGGGATTAGAGACACTGCACTTTCTTGGTTTAAGTCGTATCTATCAGATAGATTCCAGTTTGTTCATGTAAACAATGAGTCTTCCACATGTACTGCAGTTAGTCATGGAGTTCCACAGGGTTCTGTGTTAGGACCAATCCTTTTTATCTTTTACATGCTTCCCTTGGGAAAGATCATCAGGAAGCACAATATACACTTCCATTGTTATGCGTACGATACCAAGCTGTACTTATCTATGAAACCAGATGAAACTAATCAGGTCATCAAACTTCAGGATTGTCTTAAAGACATAAAGACCTTGATGACTCAGATTTCTTACTTTTAAAGTTAGACAAAACTGAAGTCATCATACTTGGCCCTGAACATCTAAGAACATAATTTTCCGATCACATAGCTAATCTGGATGGCATCACTTTGGCCTTCAGTTCTACTGTGAGGAACCTTGGAATAATCTTTGATCAGGACATATCCTTTGTATCTCATATTAGACAGGTCTATTTAACAGCTTTTTTCCACCTACGTAATATCGCAAATATCAGAAGCATCCTATCTAAAAAGGATGCTGAAAAATTCATACATCTGTTTCCTCTAGACTGGACTACTGCAACTCTCTACTATCAGGGTGTTTTTGTAACTTCATCAAAAACCTTTAGTTAATTCAGAATGCTGCAGCATGAGTACTGACAGGAAGTAGGACCAGAGATAATATTTCTCCTGTATTGGCTGCTCTTCATTGGCTTCCTGTAAAATTTAGAATAGATTTCAAAATCCTCCTGCTTGCCTATAAAACCCTTAATGATCAGGCTCCATCATACCTTAAGGAGTTAATAGTTCCTTATTATCCTAATAAAACACTTCAATCACAAACTGTTGGTTTACTTGTGGTTCCTAGAGAGAGAACTAGCTCCCGGGTTTGGGTCCAGGAGGCAGACACCCTTTCTACATTTAAGGTTAGACTAAAAACTTTCCTTTATGATAAAGCCTATAGTTAAGGATGATTACATATTATTAACACTCATCTGTTCTCTCTCGCAGTTGTGTCTCCCCCACCCCCTTTCTTTTTTTCAGGTCATTTTGACTCCAGAGCAGTTGGATTCAAATTATTTGACAACATCATTATTATTATTCTTATTATTCTAATATTAACTGTAATGATAATTTTGCTTTAACAACGACTTGTAAACATCTCGTCTCTATTGTCTCTTCCTGGTCTCCCTCTTTTCTTCCTCCCCTGTCCTCCTCCCCTCCCTTTCCTCTGTCTCTTCTCTTTCTCTTTTCTCTGTTTTCATCTCACCCCATCCGGTCGTGGCAGATGACCGTCCACTCTGAGTCTGGTTCTGCTGGAGGTTTCTTCCTGTTAAAAGGGAGTTTTTCCTCCATTGTTGCCAAGCGCTTGCTCATTGTGGAAATGTTGGGTTTCTCTATGTAAAGTGCCTTGAGATAAATGTTTTTATGATCTGGCGCTATATAAATAAAACTGAATTGAATTAATAAAACTGTATTGAGTTGAAGATCTATATAAAGAGATGTCAGAACACAGGGTCATCTGGTGCCATAGAGGAGAATAGGTTTCAGACACTTACGCATCTCTTGGGCCACCTCTTCCATGATGTGGCTAGTGATGTTAGTGATTGGTGTGTAGCCCAGGCCTTTGAAAAAGAAGTGTTCCTCCCGCTCCAGCTCCATAGTGCTGATGCCTCCATAGTAAACATGAGGATTCAGGGTACTGATGAGTATCAAGAGACCCAACAGGAGCAGTGGTAAAACCAATTCCTGTAGACAAACACACAGAAAGGAAAAGCTAAGAAAACCCACACGATTTGTCATAGTTCATCCCTGTAGAGAAATTCCATACAAACTAGCATGTTTCCCTCCATCTTCCATTATTTATCCAGGTACATGCTTCTGATCCATCATCAGAGCCAAACAGTAACAGCCATTTTCTTTCTTTCTTCCAAGCCTTTAACAACATGCTACAGGTTGATCTTGAGAAACACAGCAAATATGAAACAATTAGCTGTGGGCCAGTGGCAACTATTAATAATTTCATAATTGGAATTATAATACAGTTAGAACAATTCCAACTGCAATTCACATCATACAGACAAGAGGGTGTCATATTATCATACTATCAACTCTGACAATCCAGACATGATCTGGACCACAACAATTACTTGTCATGAAGAAAGGGTGGCAGTTATCATTGTTGATCACTAACAAAGAAAGTTCAAAACATTACAGGAATTTGTTTTATTTATGAATATATCAAAATCAGGTACTAGCATTCAAATTACCATACTACAGCAAGCACTTCACATTATACAGCTCCATACACACACAGCGACAGAACACCATGCATGCTTTTCAACAGATTCACGTCGATCTGCTGAAAGGTAAGCACCTGGAGACTCTGCTGTTTGGTCCTCCATTTAATCAACAGGTTCTTGTAGAAAAGACTTCTTGTTTGCTGCCAGACTCCAGCATTTCTTCTATACACCGACTGCATGCTTCCAGCATACCTCATCTGAATATTGTATGGACAAGAGGTCTTCAGCTGCAAGTCAAAGACATGTCAGAAGAAACCGTAAAAAATTAAAAATGTCCTGTACGTTACAAAGCATATCCATAGACCTTAAACAACCACAGCCTCTCAAATATTAAAATTTTGATTATATATTTAAAATAAATGAGAAAAGTCCAAAGTGCGTGAACCCTTTCGAAGTCCTCCGTCGGCTGGCACTGTGAAGTAATTCAGCGGCAAAACAGTAGGGGGCAATACATTTCTTTCCAGTACGATTATCAACTATTGCTGATTCTTTATTTACCATCCAACCTTATTCCTTCAACACACAATAGAGACCAAGAGAAGACATTTGTTGGAATTGGAACTGATCGAAATTGAACAACATATTGTTTTATTGCAAATGTTGAGATGAGAACTAAAGAGGAGACGTGTGGTGATGTTATTGTTGTTGTTGTGAATAGATACAACCGGCAAAGTAAGATTCTGGAAATGACGTAATTCTGCCAGACCAATCAGAGCCATGCTCTCTATGTGCTCTCTGTCATTTCAATGGATAGTTAAAAAATTGGAGAGGTGCACATAAGCTCACGGAGAGGGGGTCAGGTGGGCTACGCAACAACGTAGAGAGCTCTGCGTCATCGCGTATCGACGGATACGGTCAAGCATAAATCAGGTTTTAAGGCCATACTCCCTCGTGGAGGACAAAGGATTTTAAAATATTATGTAGATAAGAATTTTAAGTTGTCAATTCAGTCTTGTCTTTTTGAAATTTTACTTTTTTTAAAGATGTAATGCCCCATATTGCACTTTATTTTATTTTTTTTATATGGACATCTTGAGTTCAAAGATTTCATTAGTGTTTCATTTTTCTAAATAGTCAATGGTCAAATGTTTTGCAGCATTACAAAAAATAAATAAATAAATAAATAAATTGAAAAAAATTTGTCTTGGTATTGTGGCTTGTTTTGTTTTTGTGCTGAACTGAAAAATGATCTGAACTATTTCTCAAAAACCATGACATGATCCGAACCGTGAGTTTTGTGATTCACTGCATCCCTAGTAACCTTGTTTCCATAGCATATGACTTCCAAGGCGAGCATTCTGCCAAGGAAGTGCCCTCAACTTTGAAAAATGTTGGAAAATGACAGTTTCCCCTTAATTTGCATAATTTCCCTGATTAGAAACATCTGGACAGAACAGGTAGTGAGCTCACATGTGACCAGTACAAAAAAGGCCACGAGGCAGCAATACATACATATATATCTTAGGTTACAATCAGACAGATGAAATAAAGACAACTACAAAAGAAAAGATAATTACAGTTACAAGAAAGGACTGAAATCAATTTCTTCATTTAGCCCATGATAAGTTGTGGCCTGTAAATTGTGTATGTAAAAGGTTTACCTCCGTAACAGTAGTCTTAGTCTATCACCACCAATGTTCTTCCTCATAGGGAGTCTAAGTCACATCCACCTACTTCTGGTCCATGGGACCTATGCTTGTGAAAATTATGAATGAAAGTTAATGGAGAGATGAAAATTATTTTCTGATCCCGTTTGAAATGTGCCATGGTTTTAACATATGATGTTTGTGAATTTTAAAGATAATTTTTGACACTGAGAGAGAGAGAGCACTTTTTTGACAGGCAGCAAACATTACTTTAGGTTTTGTGTGAGACCATGTCGCCGACTACAACGCTTGTTTCACAAAATTTACGTCTCCATCAAACTCTGTTAACTTAACTATGCAACCTATGTCACCTGCTAAGTTTTATTCATCTACCCCTTGTGATGTGACATCACCTACGTGACTATTTGGTTTGTAGTCTAACCAATTGCGTATTTTCAGAAGCATGTCAACACTTACACAACATTTTCTCCCTTATCCAAGGACCCAGTGGATACAACTGGAAGGACTTAGGCTTACTTAGGCAAACTTTCACCAAAAGACCATCTGAATTACTGTTATGTATACTGTAAAAATGTTTGGCCATAGGATTGTCAGTTCAGTGAACAGTTTTTTTTTTTTTTTTGTGAATGTCCTATGGCTAATGGTTAATGATGCTTATAATTAAATATGGTTTTGTTGTTACTACTCATTTTATACTTATTCTGTTTGGCCCTATTAATTAAACTAGAATGTTTTTAGTCATGCTTTCATTTTTTTTTTTACTTCTAAAAATGTTTGTTTACTTTTATGTATTATTATGCAAGTGTTATTTTTCGTTACTATAGTTTTTTTTTTTTTTTTGACTGTTTTGAGTACTATGTGTTTTTGGTTGTTTGTTGCCTTCTTTTAATATCCTTATTATTTAGTCAATAATCAGTCAGACTTTGGACGACAATGAATTGTGTAAGTGCAAAACAAATTAAATTTTGACTGAATTGTTGTTTGAAAAAATCTGATACAATACAAATACTTCCACGTCTGTTTAGATGGATATTTTACAGTGATGTAACAATGGATCACGGATCCAGTAATACAACATGGCTTTCCCCTTGTGCATGACCCGAGTTTGATGCAGTTTATTTATTTGATTCCACACCCATCAGACTAGAGGTAACAGCAGGTGTGAGACTATAGCGAAGAAGAGAGCCATAGCATACTCTCAGTAAGTGATCCACCGATCAAATGCGATCATGTTCATAAAGTGGCACAAACATTCAACTGATGATATCTAATTTCTGTTAGATTAGGTTTTGAGGGTTGTAGTTAGCTAGCTAGCTGTAGTTAGCTAGCAATCCGTGTGTTGGCAAAGCGGACTCCTGTGCTTTACTGTTTTTCCTCGCAGCTTTGTTCTAAGTCTGACTGGAAATTATAAAAAAGAAATATAAATTGCTACATGTATGTGGACCAACTCAAATGATGAAGTGTTCCACCTGAGCTAATGCTGTCAGTTTTGTGTGCGTGTGTGTACGGGAGCATGCCAACAAGCTGCAGCAACACATGTCGATATTTCTGAGAATCCATATTCACAGAAAGAAGCAAACGTGCCATATACTCACGTATGATTTACATTAAGTCATGTCTTTCCTTGGCGTGCGACTGAACTACCTTACATTGCAGTTTTCTCTGATGCCTCCCGAAACTAGTTCCTCGCCTCCTGTCGCTACTTCCGCCTGTCTTCTTCTTCTTCTTCTTCTTCTTCTTCTTCTTCTTCTTCTTCTTCTTCCTCTTCTTCTTGTTTAATGGCGGTTGGCATCCGGCTTTTTGGTGCATTACCGCCACCATCTGGACTGGAGTGTGGTTCAGAATCGGTTAGTGGATTCACTGATATTTAACCTAGAAGAAAGATTATTTATTCAATAGCTGTGCCCTTAACTTAAATAACCTATAGCATGTTTATTAATCCTGTATTTATCAGATAGTTACTCAGATATTTGAAGCAGATCCCTTTTGTTTCTATTTTAAGTATGTTCTGTATACTGACTTCTACCTGTTTTCTATGTAACTGGTTAAATAGTATTTTCCTCTCTTGGTGATATTTTGGACTTTGCATAATAACATGTTCTACTGTTTCTTGATTTTCCCTACATTCACAAATTCTATCAATATGTCTTTTGACCCTAAACAGTGATCCGTTTAGTGATGTATGTCCAAGTCGCATTCTTGAGAACACGTCTTCTTTCTTTTTGCTTCGACTTGTGTTTCTTGCCTTTCCAACCTTATTCTGTATACAGTAAAAGTGTCATCCCGTGTTTCCCCTTTCCCATAGGTTTTGCCATTTTCCTGCACCTTTCGATTTAATTATACTCTTTATTTCTTGTTTGCTGTATTTAATATCTATGTCTATGGATATTTTAGCTGTTGCTTGTTTTGCATACTTATCTGCCAGTTCATTCCCTCCTACTCCTATATGCGCTGGGACCCATATGAATGTTACAGTTGCTCCTGACTTAATGATGTTATTTGTCATTTGCTTGATTTCAAATACTAGGTCTTGTCTTGATTCAGACTGTGTATGCTTAAGGCTTATTAGAGCTGCACTTGAATCTGATGCTATTACTCTTTCCCTTGGTTTTTTTATCTGCCACCCAGTGTAGTGCTTGCCTTATTGCTTCTAGTTCTGCTGTGTATACTGCCAGGTTGTCATTTATTCTTTTTGCTACCACAATTTTTATCCTTGGTATTACATATGCCACTCCCACTCTTCCATCTGCGTTTTTGGATGCGTCTGTATACACTATAGTTGCTTTGTGGTATTTTCCATTTATAAATTCCAGAACTCTGGTCTTTTCTGGTTACCTCATTCTCTTGTTTTCCTTCTAGTAGATACAAGTCATCTGACAGATCTAACAACAACCATGGTGCTGTGACTGGGGACATAACTGTAGGGATGATTTTGACTGTATTTAATTCCAGCTCATTGACTTTATCATTTATTATCCACCCAAAGCTTTTGATTCTCTCTCTTGACTTTGTCACAGTACTGACTGGGTCATATGACTGTCCTCATGTCCCCTTAAGTTTGTCCAATAAACAAGTGCGAATTGTTCTCTTCTCAGGTGGAGGGGCCTCTCTCCCATCTCAACCTGAATGGCTGCCACTGGTGTGGTTTTTCTTGCTCCACAGCATATTCTGAGGGCTTGGTTCTGTACTGCATCAAGCTGTTTCAATGATAACTTAGCTGCTGACCCATACACTATGCTCCCATAGTCTAACACTGATCTTATCAGCCCTGTATATATAGTTTTAAGAGCCAGTCTGTTGGCTCCCCATTCTACTCCGCACAAACATCTCATAACATTCAATACCTTCTTACATTTATCTACTATCTTTTTTTATATGCATGTTCCATGTTAATGTCTTCTCAAACCATATTCCCAAGTACTTAAACAATGCCACCTCTTCTAATTCTTTACCAGCCAAGTTTAGTTTTTTAGTCCAGCTTTATTCTTTTCTTAGTAAATATTACTGTTTTTGTTTTTCCTTCTGATATTCTAAATCCCCATTTCAGTGCCCACTCTTGTACTGTATTTATTGCTTCTTGCATTTTAGTCATTATGTATTCTGTGTTCCTCCCCCTTTTCCAGATTGCTCTGTCATCTGCAAATAAAGCCACTCCAGCATAGTCCTGAATGTCTTTGAACATATCATTAATCATAATGGAGAATAATAATGGACTAATGATACTCCCTTGAGGGTTTCCATTATCTACCCGATAACTTTTACTCAAAGTTCCATTAATCTTTACCACTATTGATTTTTCAGATAGGAATGCTTTCACCCACTGGAACATTCGACCCTTAATCCCCAACTGATTCAATTTAATTAGAAGGCCATCCTTCCACAGCATATCATATGCTTTTTTAATGTCCAGGAATATAGCTACCACTGACTCTCAATTAACCTGCGCTTTTCTGATGTCGTCTTTTAAACATATAACTGGGTCCATCGTTCCTCTGCCTCTTCTGAATCCACTTTGGTAAGTCTCCAGTTTTCCTTTGCTTTTAACCCAGTATGTCAATCTGTCATTTATCATTTTCTCCATAGTTTTCCCCATATGTGACGTCAGGGCAATTGGACGATAAATAATTGGTTGTTTAGGGTCCATACCAGGTTTTTTGATCAGAATAATAATGGCTTTTTTCCACTCATCTGGAATTACCCCTGCCTCCCATATTTTATTATATAATCTCGATACCACTTCTTTTCCTCTATCAGTTAACTTTTTCAACATGGTGTAGCATATTTCATCTTTTCCTGGTGTCGTTTTACCTAATTTCCCCAGGCCACTACTGAGCTTCAACATTGATAATTTTATATTTATTACACTATTTTCCTCATCATCGTTTCCCAGTTTAAAATTGATAATTTCTAATAGTTTCTTCTCTACTTGACCTTTCTTCCTGGTTTAGATTGTCTATACTATGTACTTTAGCTAGAGTTTTTGCAATGACTTCTGCTTTCTCTCTACTACTAGTTATAATATTCTGGCCATCAATCAGCACTGCGGATCCATATTCCTTTCCATTACCCTTCATTTTCTTGATCATTCGCCATACTCTTTCCACTGGGGTTGTTCTGCCAACCGAGTTACAAAACTTTCTCCAGTACTCCTTTTTTGCTCTCTTGACAGTTTTCCTCACAATGGCTTGGGATTTCTTATACTCAATCAGGTTTTGAAAATTATTTGTTCTTTTCAAAATTCGAAATGCTCTGTTTCTTTTACTCTCTTACATTCATCTGTCCACCATGGGATTATTCTATTCAGTTTTTTGGGCTTAGATTTTGATATTGCTAATCCAGCTGCCTTGATTATGCAGCAGGTAATTTCTTTACATAAGTCATCAATTCCTAAATTTATGTCTACCCTTACTAATAACTCCTCACTTATATCTTTAAATTTATCCCCTTCTGCTTTTTCCAAGATCCACCTTTCCTCTCTCACCTCAGATTTGCTTATATTTTGTATTCCAATTCGAGCTTTTATTGGATAGTGATCACTTCCCACAGTGCTTTCTCTCAATACTTCCCATTCACACTTTGTCGCAACATCTTTCGTCACAATAGTGAGGTCAATAGCTGATTCTGTGCCTCTTACAATATCTATTCTTGTTCCTGTTCCATCGTTCATACATATTAATAAATTCTTCTATGATCCTTCCATTGCCCTCATCCTTATCTCCCCATAGTGTACTGTGGGCATTAAAGTCTCCGCACCAGACAACTTTCCCTTTAATATCCTTCCACATCTCTTCTAGCTGCTCCAATTCTAGCTTCCTGCAAGGATTATAAAAGTTTCTTATTGTTACACCTCCCCTTATTTTACCAAACTTCAATAGTAATGTACTCTAATTCACCCCTTTCTTTTACCTCTCTGTATTGAATTCCCCTTTGTATAAAGGTGATAACTCCCCCATGTTTGCCTTCTTTCCTGTCCACTCTTACTGCAGTGTACCCTCTAATAATAAAGTCTAGTCTTGGTACAAACCATGTTTCTTGTACACATATTATATTAGGTTTCTCTTTTAGATTTTCTACATACTTTTTGAATTCCTGTCCATTTGTAATTAAACTCCTTGCATTCCACTGCAATAAGATTAGAACCATTATAATGAACCAACCCATTCTTGAGATTGGGATTGTTGAACTTCGTCATTTAAACTGTCTCTCACTGTTTCCCAGGGAACTCCCTTAATACCCAGGTACTTTTCAGCAGACTTGACTATTGTTTTGATTCTTTCAGTTCTGCTTGACGTCTGCGCAGAGCAGTTAATAACCTACAAACAGCAAAAAGTCATTTTTATTCACAATTAGTGTGTCTTCTTTAAGTTTATTGCATTTTGCACACTTAACGTTTTGTTTCGTGTCATTTGGCATGAGCATAGGTGTTGCCTCCATTCTTGTAGGTCTAACCCTCTTTGTTGCCTCTGCATATGATATTCCTTGAGTTGCTGATTCTCTGTACTTCCTGCATTTTCTCGCTCACCTCACATCCTCAATAGGCTGAGCTGTGTTCGCCCCCACAGTTACTGCACTCTAGCTTTGCCTCCTTATCACACTGCCCATACTCATGATTTCCACTATATTTACAGCATCTTTGCTTTCCCCTACACATTGCCGCAATGTGCCCAAACTTCTGGCATTTGAAACATCTAAGTGGTGGTAGGATGTACACTTTCACATCGTACCTCATGTATCCAATGTAGATTTTCTCTGGAAGTTTTGCTTCTTCAAACGTCAACACTATTGAGAGGCTGTCAGTTATAGCTCCATTTCTTCTTGTTTTCAGCTGTTTAGCTTCTTTTACTTTCACATCGACTATGCTCTCTACCACCCTTTCTATTGGTTCACTTAGTGGTATTCCTGATACTACCCCTTACCAGTTTTTTGTCAAAAAACACTGAACACTTTACTTTGCTGCCGTTTATTTTATTTACTTTGACTGCTTTCTTTTGTTGTTCCTCATCCTTACATATTATCAACAGACCTCCGTTTCTTAGTTTTTTAGCACATCTTACCTCCCCAATGTCCTTGTGTATTGCTTTTGTAAGTCGTATATGACTCCAATCCTCAAACGTTCCTCCTTCCTGCATCATCCTAACACTTTGTATTCTTCACTACTTTCCACCACTCTACCTCTCTCCTCTTCATCACTCTCTAGAGGTTTAAAACTTTTTTTCCGCTTTATCCATCTAACTTCTGTCCACAGCTCACTCCTGCTGCCTTCCATTTCTTCCTCCTCGCTTCCTGATACCTCATTTCCATCTACCCGCTCCTGACCATTCACAATCCAGTTGTTGCCAACCGCCTCCACGATTTGTCCTCTGCTTGATACTGACATTGTTGCTGCAAACATAATGGTTATATTGAAATATGCAAACAAGTAATGTTACAACATATTTGCTTTGCTATAACATAATTCCTTTGTATGGAATGATAGTCATAAACATTGTCACACCAGGGAACTGAACAAATTGAAACATTCATCCATGTGTTCTAGCAGAAGTTGCACTGTTTTAACACTAAAAGGTGGTAACACAAAATAGTTTTTTTTTTTCCTTTTACTGCACTTTACATGACATTTATTGATAAACAACCATTCATATTGTTTTTTTTTTAGTATCCTTACTTTCTTTTCAGAATATTGTGTGAGTGGAAGTGTCAACCTGTGTGGAGTAAGGTTATCTCAAACAACTGTAAAGGTTCAGTGTTAACATTGCAGTGGCATCTAGTGGTGAGATTGTAACCAACTGAGGGAAAATATATGGTGGCCTTCAGGTTAAAAGAAAATGTGAAAAGCACTTCTAGAGCCAATGTTTGCTTTGTCTCTTCTGTGGTGTTATGGACATGTGGTAGTTGGCTGAACTTTTATTTCAGCCAACAGATCATCTCAATCCTACACACTGGGCCTTTAAAGCAACACAGCTGTATGGCTTTATAGTACATGTCTATGTTGGTATGTACTGTGGAATCCCTCTATTTGATTTAGGAGTGATGATGGTGGTGAGTGTATGAGGGAAGTTTCAGTAATGTCTCTGAATTGAAGGAAGCCATGAAGTGGGGAAGGCACAGATAGCTGCTGGACTACATTGGTCCTCATTAGTCGATCTGGTCCCAACAATGCTCTAACCTGCAGTCGACAGATATGGGAAAGACGGGGAATGGAGTCTAGAGAGAGAAAACACAATAAAAGCAGTTATTCAACTTTACTGCAGATTAGTAGAAGTGAGGCTGAAGTAGATATTTTGTCATTTTACCAAAAGCCAGACATGGTTCCCAGGACTTATCCACCAAGCGACGATCCAGAATGTGTTTTAAAGGGAAGGACAGAGTAGACCAGTTTACAAATTCTAACAGGTAATTCAGCACCTCACTGTCTGCATGTTCCAACCTAGAACATACAGAGGACAGAGAACACTGATCAAGAACTGTCGTCTGATAAATGGTAAAATATAGGTAAAAAGTGAAAGGAGAGTGACCTACATGTGAGGGTGAAGCAGAAGTGAAGGATCCAAACCTGCTTTCAGCAGCAGAGGAAGCCAGCAAGCAGCAAAGTGTACTTGGTTTAGTGCTACACAGAGTAGTTCCCTCAGTTCCTGTAGGTTTAACATAGTTTTCCCATAGTGATATGGTGGAGCACAGTCCCTGGTCAAAGTCTCTTGCTGAGGAATCCATCTGTGCTCAAGTATCAGTTGCAACAGGTCTGTTTTGTCAGTGGCCAAGGCATAAATCCAGTCCTCCTCTGTCAAACGTGCTCCTGCAGCAACCAGCAACCTCACTGATTCACTGAAGAAAGATTTTAGCCATAATCAGAGACACATCTTTTTTTATTTTGTGCATGTTTTGAGTTGAGTTTTATGATTGAGTTTCATCTACTTTTTTTTTTTTTTTTACAAACCTGCATGATTCGCGGGATGAATGATACAAGGCAAAGGAGACTGGTGAATGGAGGCCCAGGATATTTGTGCAGTCTTGGGCATCCGGGCTATAACCTTCCCTTAAGAGCAGCTGAACACTTGAGCTCTGATGGCTGTGGATGGCTACGTACAATGGACTTACCATGCCATCACTGCAGTCACATGCACGGTCAGTAACAGCTACCAGCCTCCTTAGGACACTGGATTGACAAATTTACAGTTTAAAGTAAAAAATATGACAATTTGCTGCTTTTTAATACATTATACAGTAGCAAGAAAAAGTATGTGAACTTTGGAATTTCATGGTTTTCTAAATAAATCATAAAATGTGATCTGATCTTCATCTAAGTCAAGGGTATTGACAAACATAATGTGTCTAAAATAATAACACAAAAAACTCTGATCTTTCATGCCTTTATTGAACACTCTCATTTAACATTCAAAATGGCAGCAATGATCTCAACCAGGCGCTTCCCATAGCTGTGGATCAGACCTGCACATCGTTCAGGAGGAATTTTAGCCCATTTTTCCTGGCAGAACTGCTTTAGCTTTGTCATATTCTTTGAATGTCTCATGTGTATGGCCCTCTTCAATTCAATCCATAGCATCTATTGGGTTGAGGTCTGGGCTCTGACTTGGCCACTCCAAAAGGTGGATTTGTTTTTCTGAAGCCATTCTGTTGTAGACTTGCTCCTATGATATGGGTGGTTGTCCTGTTGCATCACCCACCTTCTACACAGTTTCAGCTGACATACAGAAAGTATCACATTATCCTGAAGAATTGTCTGATATACTTGGGAATTAATCTTCCCCTCAATGATTCCAAGCTGGCCCTGATGCAGCAAAGCAGACCCAAATCATGATGTTTCCTCCACCATACTTTACGGTTGAGATGATGCTTTGATGCCCTTTCGTGCCCTTTCTATGCCGGATGTAGTGCTGTGTGTTTTTTCAGTTGAATCTTGGTTTCATCAGTCCACATTTTGCCAGTAATGCTGTGCATGTCAGTGTGCTCTTTTGCAAACTTCAGGCGTGCAGCAATGTTCTTTTTAGTAAGCAGTGGCTTCCTTCCTGCCATAGATACCCTGCTTGTTCAATGTTTTATGTATTGTAGACTCCTACTGTAGACTGAACAGCAATGTTAGCCAGTTTAAATTATGCCTTCCGATCTTTAGCTGCCATTTGGGGGGCTGTTTCTTTCTTGTTGTCTTGGTGTCATTTTGACTGTTTCAGATTGCTAAAGTCTTTGAAACAACTTTGTAACCTTGCCAGCTTTATGTAAATCAACAGTTCTTGATTGTAGATCCCCTGAAAGCTCTTTCTGGTGAAGCAAGGTTCATATGAGCATGTTTGTGCAGAGCAAACTCCAAAAGTTTGAGGGGTTTTTATCAGTCAAAGTAGCTGTAGTCCACACCTCCAAACTCACTATCTTAACCAGACTGCAGATGTGCTAAAGCCTGACACCAAGTAGCTTTTTTGAGGTCATTAACTCAAGGGTTCACAAACTTTTTCAACAAGCATCAAGTTTTTTTTTTTGTTGTTCTCAATAAAGACATAAAAGATCAGATTTTTTTTGTGTTATTTTAGACATTATATTTGTGTATATATTTGTATACCCTTGACTTTGATGATGATCAGATCACATTTTATGACAAGTTTATTCAGAAAACTATGAAATTCCAAAGGGTTCACATACTTTTTCTTGCGACTGTATGTGAATATCCCTTCAACTCTTAGCCGAAGGTGTCAACTTAGGTTTAGAAAAACTGTAACCATTTTCATGTGTCTATTCTCTAATGGAATACTCAATTTGCAGACTGATGACAACCAGTTTAGTTCTATTTACTGTGAGTTTCTAAGTTCTGGGCAAAACTTTACTTTGTTCTGAGACAGTAACTTTGACATTTGACGACTAACATCAAATATTTTCAAATATTGTGTGTTCATTGGAACAGATAATTAGTGAGAAAGGAAAAGATGATTTTAACTAGAGGTACGGATCACTTGCCACGGTTTGGAATGCATGTGTACCGTGAGTTGGTGTTTTATTATGGGATGCAATGATTGGTTGATTATTAAAAAAAAAAAAAAAGCCATGTTTACAGCAGTATGCAGCAAACAGAGCAAGACAGTGTTGCGCAGTATAGCTAAAGTGTGACCAGCGAGAGGAACAAAGAAGAAAAAATCTCCTTCTTAGAATCACTTTTTTAGAAGGTGCGTTTTGATCTGTGTTTGAAACATACGTTGGAGATTGGAACTCTGCCCTTAGCTCTGCTAATTGGATGTTGTTAACAACCATGCCAACATAAAATATGTATGAGTATAAAAGGTCTGACGTTAAGAACAGACATATACATACCTATGTACGTAAAAGGAACATAACATCTTTCCTCGTGGAGAACAAAGCAATTTTAAAATATTATATATATATATATATATATATATATATATATATATATATATATATATATATAAATATATAAGAATTTGAAGTCGTAAATTAGGTATGCTTTGCTTTTTTTTCAAATTTTTAACTTTTAGTTTTACATATTGTTTTGAAGTGTTCCAAAAAATAAATGTGCAAAGCATTAGTCTTGTTATTCTGGTCTGTTTTATTCTTTTTTGGTGAACTGAAAAATGATCCAAACCATGCCTCAAAAATTGTGACACGATCCGAACCATGAGTTTTGTGATCCGTTGCACCCCTAATTTTAACCAGCAATTACCATCCTCTATTGGAGGAGGAGGAATATGTTCCTCTCCCATCAGGTCGGAGGCATAGGCTACCTAGGGCAAGTGCAATATATACTGTACAAGTTTTCTTTTTGTTCCAAGTGCAATTTATCAATCTATAACACTGTATATAATCACTGTATCATTTTGCTTACTTGATTATTTATTTATTGTTGCTGATATATCAATTGGCTTTTTTAAACAACCACATCTTATGGCTGAATTTTGTAAGATTGCTTACAATATTTTGTCTTGTGTCCTGTGTCCATACTTGTGTCTTTTTAACCACTGTTGCAAACTAAATTTTCCCCAAAGGACAATAAAGGTCTGAACAGAATTAAACTGAAAGACACTTTTTTTCTGTAAGGAGTCATGCCCCTAACAGAATGACCAATAATGCATCACTAAAAAGAAAAGATGTAAATCAGTACCTGATGTGGCCAAACTGAGCGGCAGCATGAATGGGCAGCTGGGGCCAGTCGTGGCTGCAGACTATGTTAGGATCAGCTCCATGGTCCAACAAGAAATCCACACATGCCTTGTGACCCTCTTGAGAAGCAATGAGCAGTGGTGTGGCCAGATCAGCTGCCTGGGTGTTCACATTGGCTCCTTAAGTGAAAAAACAAACAAAGAACAATTCATAATGTACACAATGTACAACGAAATTGAGGAACACAAAAAAGGTGCAAAGTCATGAGGAGATATAGAAAAACATCTGTTTACCTGCATTAACAAGAATTTCTAGACATTCCTGCTGTCCATATTGTGCAGCAACAAAGAGCGGGGAGATCCTGTGGTCATCTAGAACCTCCAGGTCACACACATTAACCAGTGTCTGTACAATTTCACTGTGAGCCTTAGAGGAAAAACAGTCCATTCATTAACAGACAGATACACCAGAGAGCTGAAATTTTGCGTTAATGAGTTTAATGGTAACCTTATAAACAGCTTGATGAAGGCAGGTCCAGCATGATGCGGTGTGTGTTCTGTTCACCTCTGCACCTTTACTAACCAGCAGTTCCACAACATCCTTGTGCCCATTGTCTACAGCTGTATACATACAATTTGTTAGTGTGAAATTGGTATAAAAAGGTAATTAATATTATCGATAATGTGCAAGTGTTATACCTGCATACAGAGGACAGGACAAGTCATTAGTTAGCTGGTTGATGTCAGCGTGTGCTTTCAGGAGGAGTCGAACAACTGCCAGGTGACCACCCTGTGCTGCCAGGTAACATGCAGATTCCCCCTCATGAGTCAAAGAGTTCACATAGGCATGGCAGGCACGGGAAGAGCCTACTGCTTACAGTCAGAATAGAAAATGTTTAAACCAAGGGTTCCTTTTATTTTCAAGCATTGACTTTAAAGAAAAACAATGGTAATTGTATATATTTGGCCATGGACTGTAGGTTCAATTTAGCCAATTTCTCCATTTCATCTATGAGGAAATAACAAAACCATCTCAACAGAGGACTGCAACACATCTATTCATCACTTCTAAAAACGATAGTTCCAATCCTTGATTGTGATTGGCTGAATCACGTTTGATGCCACTGTAAAACCCATGATTGCATCCAGCGTTACTTAGCAACCATTTCTCTTGAAGAACTATATTCATTAGCAGAAGAATGATTGTTCATCAATAAATTATTTCGTCTTGTATTACTTTAATTTTGTTAATTACTTGTTAATTATCAATCTTATATGGTAATAGTTTTAGAAAAGTAATTAACCCAAGCCGTGATAAAACCAGCACAAACCGTGGCCTCTCGTGGTTTACTGCTTACTTACAACATGGTCCTTTCACCCCTTCCCAGAAGAAGAACAAGCCATCTACTTAAGGTAGGAAGAATTATCATGACCACAAAAGAGCATAAATTGTTATATTAACCAGGAGCTCCATATTATTGGATAGTAACCTTAACGACCACTGTCGAAACTACCGGAGCTCCCTAACCTCCCTTGTTATGATACATTTGAGCTCCGGTGTTCACCCCATGAAAGGGAACATTCTGGTAATCTTCCACTTTACATCGGAACTGTGGATAAAAGTGAAACATTTCCAATAATCTACAACAGTCCAGTTGCCTTAAACCCTATATTTTTTACCTGGAGACGTCTGGTAATTTGTAAATTACTCTCCCATGTCTGCGTTTCTTGCGGTGCATTTGCACGGGATGAGTAACGTCTGTATTTTACTCAAATTTACTGACATTGTATCTGGATATGATGTCAAAGCTGTGCTCGTCGTAATGTGTGTGACGCCTGCTCTGTCCAAGATGCTGAACAAACAGTATCGCCAGGACAACATGGTTTCAAAAACCCTTGTACATCACTGTTAAACGCTTCTATTGTGCTAGGGTCTTGTATAGGTTTATGTAAAGCTTATGTTTTGGGTTAAAATGATCATGTTTAATATATATAGTTGTCATGGTAACAGCAAATAAAATGTCAAAGCAGCAAGATCACTTGGGAACAGTGGGCAGTTGTCGGGATAACGTTGAATACTATAACCTGGATGAATGGGCATCTCGACCACATATATCCACACAAATACAACGCAGGGTCACATTTTCCCAAGAGAGAATGACCAGAACTAGTTACCGCGGACGACAGACAGAATTTCCTCGACACATGCCGCACTGCCCGCAGCGGCCGCCTCATGCAGGGCCATCCAGCCGCGGTTGTCTCGACAGTCCACGCTAGAGCCCCTCTTTATCAGCCTTTTCAGCCGCTTCCTGCAGCCGGAGCGAGCCTCTTGGGCGACACTGGAGACGGTGTCTCCGTAACACTCTGTGAAGTCCATCCCCTGCTCCAGAAAGAGTCATACCAACATTACTTACTAAAAAGTAGCGAATGAAATGGATGGCACAGTAACATGGATGCCAAGCTGACATAATAACGATTTATCTTTACTGTAGCGTTTACAATCTTTAAAAGCTATTATATGCTTTTATAAAACACTACAAATAGTTTCAGCTAAAATAACACGATATGTAACGGTTTTACCACCGAAAATGCTTATTTACCCAGTATCAATATTCGGGCCTGAGGTTATGTCTCAGGAGTCGCCTGATGATGACATCACACTAAATCAACATGTCATATGCTGCGACAGAGCGGCAGTAGGTCGATCCTTGGATTTAATGCTAGTAAGCTAAGTCTTGTTTTAATAAACCGATTTGTCTTTTAAACGAGCCAAGTCAGTATCTTTAATATGGCTGAAGAAATGTGAAAATTAAAATTTTTATTAGTCGGAGGCCAGCAAGCTAATCAACGGTTTCAGCTTCAAGGTAAGTGTGAATAGTGGTGTTTTGTTCAAATTCAGCAGCTATTTTGTTCATTTGCACTGTTTTTGTCGAAATCACTTAATATAGCTCTCATCTATTGAATGAAGTGGAGAAACTAAAACATGCATCTGCATAAAATATTTACCTTGTCTTGTCTTCCACAGTGTTTCCCAGCCTATCCCTAGGTTGACCTATACTGTGGGTTCACAGTACCTGTGGCCTGAGCACGAGAATCATGGTGGAAATTGCTGTGAAGAGTGGAGCTGCTTGGTTCTGTGCTGATCAGGGACATCACCTGGCTAGTGCCCTAATTCTTGTTCACGTCAGTGATGAAGACACTTATAAAGAGGAACTGAGTCAGTCAGAGGGAGATAAGACAAACTGGTAAAAAGTCTAAAGCTTGTAGTGTTTATTATTATTATTATTTATTTATTTTTTATTATTAGTCATAATAATTATTATTATATTTCTGTAAACACTAGCCTCTCTCACTCACTAAGTTGCAGTCCAGTGCTGCTGGAGCAAGCAGTGGAAGGGTCTCCCTGTGTCCTAACTATCCAGTGTAGCCCTAGCTCCCTCACTGCCATCAATCGGCTGCTGGTCATCAGTGAGGCTCGAACCATGGAGCTATACAACCAGACTGGGGAATACTGTGGGACAGTACGGGGGGAGAAGGACGACAGCATCCAGTCAAACAGGTACACACACACACACACACATTTAGCTTCACTTGAGTTGCACATTTAAAACATTCTTTTCCAACCTCCAATTTAAATACTGGTCTTAATCACTTTTCAACTTTACTAGTTCTGATTTTAATATTGACATAAGCTTTTATATCTAAGTTAAGACCTGTGTTAGGTTTAACAGAGATTACCTTTATGAGACATGTCTAATTGATAATGTTCTCACCTTTGTGACTTTAAGCAACTGTTGAACAGTTTAAGTTGAACAGATCAGAAGTCACAGCAGGAAACAGGAACTGATGACCCTGTTTTTTTTCAAGCATGTAATGAATGGTAGGATGGCAACATCTGGAGTTTGAATTTCACTTAGAGACACGGTATATCTACTACTCACTATCTGAGTGTTTTTGCTGGTGCGTCAACACAGACTTCACTTCAGACTTCAGACTTGAAATTGGACCACTGCGAATAAGTTAAAAAACATTACACATTGATATATTTTGGCGGGCTAATATATCATGCATCACTACTCGTCTCACAAAGAAGGAAAAATGAGCGTCCTACTCCTTTAATTTTTTTTGCAAATTTTCTTGTTCTTGCTGCAGTAAAAGAACTTTGCTGCCTTTGCTGCCTGTCATTCCACGACTGACCTGACAGCTGCACTTTGCTCCTCCATTAGGTTAAACCTACACGATAAACGATACACACGTGTCCCAAACTGAGACAAGCAAATTGAACAGTTTTAATGAACTGTTCCATCCCTAATATATACTGTATATAAATTTGCCGCTCGCCAACCCCTCCTGGATCTGGAAGTCCCACGGGATCTTTGCTTGGTCATTCTCTAACACCTTTGGAGAGGTCTTCCATTGTGACTTCATCCATACTCAGTATAGATGTTCCAGTACACTATGTCTGCCGCTTGGTTATGGTTCTTGGTATGCCTTTCCTGCCTGTTTCCTACACCTTGCTGCTATGTGTTGAACTGTCTGAGGGACATCTTTACACAACCTGCATCTTTGGTCCTGCCTGGTGTGGTAGATTCCAGCCCCTATTGATCTTGTATTAAAGTGATGGTCTGGTGTACCCATGGTCTATTTCACTATGACAACAAGTTGAAGACCCCCTCAAGAGCTAGATTACGTTGAATGTCGAGTTTGTCCATCTTTTGCTTTCACAGCCAAATGTCTTCTATACATGTACTGCTAATTACTGCAATCTAGCTGGAAGACACTGGGTAACATTTGTAAAACAGTCTTATAATCTCTCAGTACATTATTAGAAATCTGTTTGCGTAGGCTTGTAGGGCTTGTTACTGGGGCTTAGTACTCAATCTCAGAGTGTGGGGATGATGAAATCTCCACCCTGATCTGTCATTCTCGCTCTCCCTTGCTGTAGCATGATTGTTGTACCTCATCAGTCTCTAGTTGCAAAGAAGTTTCTCTTCACATAACCATGCTGGAACACTGCGCTACTAAGTGCTTCTTAGTCAATGTGTATGTTGGGTTTTAAAGCTCCCTAATACCTGACGCAAACCTTGTTGACCTGGATGGCATCCAAGCCAGTATGGCTCCATTTGTTGCGGCATCCCTGAGGTTGACTGATAGCATTAAGGACCTTGCCTAAGGGTCCACCTGGATGACCACATCCCCTGGGAGGGATTTAAACCCTGCCCACCTGTACCAAAGTCTGTAGGCTAAACCACTGAGCTATCCAAGTACATGTTTATTGTTGGGCTTTAATGTCTTCATGACGTTCTGGTAAATGTCTAGAATGTTGAAGCAGGATCTCCTGTTTTTTCTTCTCACAGTGAAGACAGAGGGCCTTTCTACAGGAAACAGCTGATCCTGGAACAGTCATCATCTGCCTGTGAAGTGAAGGTGAGCATTCAGGGCCAGTTAAGTCCTTAAACAAAGAGCACTAGTTGTAATATCAAACCCTTAGAGAGCCCTGCATCTTCCATCTGCCAACACAATGGCATTCAGTTCCTCATGTAAGTGCTTTTGAGTGGATAGTTTTTGTCATTCACTTAATTAGTGATGCAGTGCTACACATTGCAAACTATTGTTCTTCTGCGTGTTTTTTTTTTTTTTGTTATTATTAAACTTTTTCATCTTCCATACAATTTTCAATTGCTTTTAACTCAGCTGTTCATTGCACACAGACAAATAATATACCAAAACGTGCGGCTCGATCATACTCGCAATGCTATTATTTTGCCCATCAAAATATGTATTTTTCCTATTCATTTCAATGGGAAAAGATTTGAAAAATTGCACATTTTCAATGTTTTTCAAACATCTGCTGCTCTAGCATACTTTCACCTAGAGACATAAATAAAACTTTAAAAACTTTACAAATAAACTTTTAAAAATTCTCCACTCTTGATATGGCCTTCAACTTTTTTGCTAGGTTGTATACTTTTTGATCAGTCACAGATCAATGACCATGATCAATTTTTGAGAAATTCAGACTTTATAATGAGTGTGTGTTGCATGGAGTTTTCAGCCTAGAGTGGGTGATGTCATCAACTAGAGTGACAAAGCTGTCAGAAGATTGCCTGAAATTTTTGTATTAAAACTGTGCTCACAGCCACAAATTTCGCTCTACATATGTAATATTCTCCAAAGTTGGAGTCACACTTGTCGTGATGCCCACAACGTGTCTACCTAAACGATATGATTTACAGTTTATGAATGAGAAGCCTCTAAGTGACAAGTGCAGAACACAACTGCCTAATAGGATCCCATGTTAATCCAGTGAGGGTTTCAAGCATAAAATCAGAAAAGTGAGTCGTTTTGAACTCACTCCAGTGTCCACATTTCTATATTTCTATACTAGGAAGAAAAAAATGACATCTATGTGTTCATGACGGCCTTTTAGCAGTCAATGTGAAAGAATTTCATGGACATCTGCTTTACTTTTTGAATAATTAGTAGTAGTTTGAGGACTATGCTCTGACTGCTTATGAGTGTCTGACAGCTTTTCAGGTGGCAGAGGAGCAGAGGTGGGAGTGGGTGTGTGCGTATGTGTGTTTCTGTGTTGTGTGTGTGTGTAGCTCTGTCTAACTGCCTTTAGACGCCGTTTAAATGTCAGCGACAGCTGATAGGCCACCACGGAGCACTGATTGCAAGATTTACATTTTTGCCGACACAAGTCTGTATTTAAACTTTCTTCCATTTGTTCTCACTTTGACCAAACAAGGTTAAGTAAAGTGAAATGTTAGTGACACTGGTTGAATGGACATATAGCCTAGTGATTAACATAAGTCTTTGAACCAGGAGATTGGGGTTCAAAACCCTGCTGTGGTGATAATTTTTTTAAAGGAATCATTTTATTATGGAAAAAGGTTAAGATGAGGTGAAAAAAAAATTATTTGCAACATTAGTCGCGAATCATTTCATTATGGATAATGGAGTCATCCATAATGAGATGATTTCATTATTTTATTATGGATAATGGAGCATTGTAGCATCTTAGCATCATACTGTCATATCATCATAGCATTGTAGTATCTTAGCATTGTAGTAACATAGCATCATAGCATCATCTAGCATAATAGCAAGTCACACATGCACACAATACAGTACAGTCACTGCAATAGTGACTGCTACGGCCACTGCATCACTCTTGCAATTTCCCGCAGGGAAATTGTCTAGTTTAAAGTTACACTTGTATATGACTGCACATTTATGGTTCTGTCTCCCTCTGGCCTGTCTCCCAGCTACTCTCACTGGCAGGTAGAAGCAGTATCTTGGTTCATCAAGTTATCGTGGGTCTTCAGCCTCTGCACCATCCCTGCCCTGTCCATAGTGCCGGCATTGACATGCAGCAGGTTCAGTGTTTGGTTGAAGAGATTGGAACAAGTCTGTCACCAAGAGCCCAGAACTTGATGGACATGGTTCACTTCCAGCAAAAGGTGGGAGTAAAGGAACCATTATAGACCTATTTATAATTAGTTATTTATTATTGTATAGAATTATTTATTATTAAGCATTATTGAACTCAGTGTTTTAAATCAGTGCTTAGATTTCAAATTTTCCATTATGGCATATACCGGAATGAAATATGTAAACATGTTTTAAATTCATTCAAAAATATCTTGTTTTAAAACTTTCACATTTATTCTACAGTACAGAACATGAACACCAAAGTAAAGAATGTGCTTTTTCCAGAATCAGACCAGCTCTGTTGGTGGTTTCCTGCCTCTTCTGATGGGCGGTGGAGTTTTTTCTGCTCTGACTCAAGGAGCAAATAGCTCCCCAGCATTTGTCCGCAACCGAACCCAGTCTGCAGAACCCACGGTATGAGCTTAATCTTAGCTGTTGGTTGCTGTAGCTTTAACATGAAGGATTTGCATTGTAGCATCAGTTAAGATGATTCTGAGTGCCACCTTCTGTGTGTAAACTAATGTATAACAGAGTAAACTGACTGAAAATAGGCAAGGCATGGGTTGGAAAGAAACAGTGAAAATTTCAGTTGTCAACTCCTGTATTGACTGGAGTGTGGAACTGTGCAGCCCATCACAAGATAGGGAAACTATCCACTGTAGAGACACCTAAGCACCTAAAAACATTATTGTGCTGCTCTTTATAGGGCATTATAGCTAGTTATAGTACAATGCCAATAGTTTACTCCCTGTTTACCAAATGAGACAACTGCTGGAGAGCAGCCTTGATATGCTGCCAAGGTTTGCAAACAATCTTTTCTTTAATGTGTCCAATATCAACCTGTTTCTGTGTTTAGCCTCTAGTGAGTTTCTCCAGTTCTGCAGACGAAGCTCCACCAACTCAGAATGAAACAATGTCCAACAGCTCTATTGCTTCCTCTCCAGACTGGCCACTTTCTAGCGTCAACACTAAGAATACAGGTAAATGTTGAGGAAACTTGAGGAAATTGTTACGGAAATTTTGGTACAGAATTTCCTTGTATGAAATTGGGGGACTACCATCTTCTTGGCCACAAAAGAGAAAAAAAATACAGGGTATATAGAATGCCAAACCATATTTTACTCTTGTTGTTTATTTTTCAGGATGGAAATTGCTTTGTTTACAGCAAAAATAATTAAAATTTGAATTTAGTTATGCCGCAGAATCCCACGATATAATGAAGACTCCCACAATATAAATTTACATATACTAGCCACAAAAAAAGCAAAATGTATCGAAGGCGTGAGAGGTGAAGTGCGATATGGAGATGGATCACTATAATATAGTTGCTACTCATTCATTTCCAGTCTCTGGACAACTGGCTGCTCCTCAGTATCTTACGCCTCTAACTCAGGCTCAAACAGATAAGGTTGAAGTTAACTCTGAAAGTAGTTGTCAGTCACACCTTCTTTGCCTTCACTGTAAACCAAGCAATCATAATTATGATCTTACTGAGTTGGGGGGAAACAAACATTTCATTCTAGGGATATTTGATGAAGTTGCATTAGGCCGTTTAGGAGTGATCCTGGGCTTTTTTCAGCCCAACCAATTTTACATACGCTATTCAGATATGTCAAAAGATAGTTAACAGTATTCAAAAACATGAATTCTATGTCCATTCTAGTTGTAATGTAACTCTTTAAAGTTAACAAAATTGTTCACAATATGACGATTCGATGACAAATCGGAGTGACCTGCAGCAAGCAAACAATCAATTCTGCCGCTGTTTTTAATTCTAGTTGTACCAGATCTACATCAGTCTGCTGTAAGAAGTTAGCTTCCTAACTGCCATTTAGATTGCTAGTATAGCTTATAATGCGCGGGCAGTCTAACTTCATCTAGCTGTTGAGATATGCACTTGACATCTCGAAACAAGACTCAAAACTCAATCACTGACCACTTCTTGGAAAGCTGCAACACATGAAGACAGCTACAAGTGCAACATGGTCACGGAAGAGCAACGTGAAGTTGAAGGAAGTTATGCCATATTACAAGAGATAAAGCGTGGGAATGAAGTTTAATGAAAAAAGTTTAATGGCAAAACTACCTAAATCATTCAGTCTATCTGCGGGTTGAAAATGGCAATAGACGGGTTGAGCTCACACATCATGGAGGCAGGAGTAAATTAGCACAGCTGAAGATAAGCTAAATGAATTGGACTCCCGTGTCCTCCAACTGATGAAGGAGAAGGGTTTTCTTATGGACAAAGTAGACCAATCAAAGCTTACGCAATAATATCTGCATTGTCAACCTACAAGAGAGGGAACAGATCCGTTGAGTTTTTTAAAGATTGGATCCCTTCCGTGCTGGGACAACACTTTCCGAGCCACTAATTATTGAAAGAGCTCATCAGTTCCCAGCATCCCACATGCCAGGAGACAAACGACTCAGACGCATCCTCATTTGTCTGCTAAAGGGAGCGGGATAAAAAAAAAGTCTAGCCTGTAGCGGGTGTTAAAATGTTTACACTTAAGGTAAGTTTCTAGACAAAAGAGTTCCGGCCCGAAAAAGTATTAGACATGTCATTTTTAGGGAGCATTCAACAGAGGTCTCAGTCGGTGATTTTGGATGGTGCCAAGTGTTTAGGGTGTCGGTGCTCAAGAGAACAGGGGAGTTTGGTTTTATTTGTATTTTTCAGTTTAGTCTGTTATTGCGTATTGCTTATTGTTTGCTATTTAGGTCAATCAACCTCAATTTCTAAAACTAAATCAGCCTCAACTACTCTAAAATTTATGAAAGGTTCAAATTTAACAGATGTTTGGAAGCAAATGCATCCCCAAACCACAGACCACTTCTTCTACTCAAACAGTTACAATTCACACACTAGGATAGATCTTTTCTTGTTGTCAACACAAGTGACTTACAGAGCATTAGCATCTAATAATTTGCCAAGGATATTATCTGATCATTCTTCTCTCACTCTGTCTGTAATAATGCCTGAGAAAATGCTCAGCATGTATAGAGGATGTCTGATTCAAACTCTCCTTAAAAAAGTGATTTTTGTAAATTTATCAGGGAACAAATAAAACTATGTTGTGAAATAAATTGCACTTCCTCTCCTAATAGTCTCATATTAAGGGACACATTAAAAGCATATTTAAAAGGGGCTTTTAAGGCGCTTAAAAGAAAATACGCAGCAGAAACGGAAGCATTACAAAGAGAAATTCTAAGGCTCGAAAAAGACTTTTAACAACATAGGGATAAGAAGATATACAATTATTGTTTAATAAAAAACTTAAATATAATACATTACACTCAGGGCGGCGAAAGATATTTTGAGAACAAAACAAAGGTACTATGAACTGGGGAAAAAGCTATATAAAGCGCTATCCTGGCAATTTAAGAAAGAGGAGAGTTTAAAAACAATTAATCAAATTGAAAATGAATGCATGACACAGAACCCAAAAGAAATAAATGAAACTTTCAAAAACTTGAGCTACCTAAACAGAATGAATCAGAATGACCAGAGAGATTTGGGTCTATGATTTATTTACGCTGCAATCTAATAAATCACCAGGGAAGGATGGTTTATTATTATTATTATTAATAATAATAATAATAATAATAATAATAATACATTTTATTTAAAGGCACCTTTCTAGCACCCAAGGACACCGTACAAAACTGAAAGACAAACCATAAAATCCACAAGATTAAAAACAAGTTATAATCAGAAATGAAAAATTTGACAGTGCAGTGATTAAAGTTGAAAAGCAAGTTTAGGAGGTAATGGGGAGCAGAACGGCTGAAAGCTCTGCTCCCCATGGTGGTGAGATGGGCAGAGGGGAGAGTCAAGTAGATGGAAGAAGAAGGTCTGACGGAATGAGAGGGAGTGCCAACGTGGAGGAGGTTAGACAGATATGGGGGAGCAAGGTTGCGGATGGCCTTGAAAGTTAACAGAAGGATTTTGAATTCAATTCTGAACTTTACTGGGTGCCAGTGGAGCTGCTGCAGGATAGGTGTGATGTGGTGGATGGAGGGGGCTCTTTCTGAGCTGTTTCTGTGCTATGGATGGGACGGAAACCAGACTGGAATTATCCATATAGGTTGTTGTGAGATAAGTGAAAGTGGAGTTGATTAGCTACTGTTCTTTCAAGAATTTGGGAAATGAAGGGTAGATTAGAGTTGGGGCGTAAGTTATTGAAGTTGGTAGGATCTGCACTGGGTAGCATCTAAAATGCAATGCCTTCCTGATTCATTTTTAATGGCAATAATTACAGTGATCCATCATAAAAAGCATAGACCCCTTAAAATACTCCTCTTTTCAACCTATCTTACTTTTGGATTATTACGTCTTTTCATCAACAGTAAAGTAAAATGAACACAAGAGACTGTTTGGGTTGATTTTTAAGGTGCAAAGTCTTTAACCAGAGTATTAGAGCTTCATCCTTTGGTAGTTGTGACTTATATAGAGATCACTAGCTATTAGCGATCGCTAGCTACAGTGCTACCGGTATCCAGCAATCAGTGGTGGCTGCTGGTCTTTCAAAGAGGGGAAGCTAATTGTTGGCTTACATCATAAAATTTGTCAATTTATATATACTCACTCACATGTTCATTGCTCTTTTCATGCCTTTTATATGCCCAGTCAAAGTTAGCCGTATCCCCAAAACCCAAATTTGACCAGATAAGAAATCCCTGAGATGGTTTCATCAAGAGGCATGGCCAACAGTACATTTTCTTTGTCACAGCACTTCTAGTCAGCCAGCTAACTTTGTCACACCAAGAGAGCTGGAAAGACCTTTTACTTTTCCCTACTTTTTGCACCAAATCAGTGTTGATCTGCCCTGCTGTTTAATTCGAAGTTTCTCCTCGAAAGGAAGAATATCAAATGCCAAAATCAGGTCAGCAAATATTAGCATTGTCTGCCATCGTGTGCACTTTGCTAGCTAGCTAGAGCTTCACTCCAACCTAGCCAACAATATGACTGATTGAACAATCTAACGAAACTATATTAAACTCAAACAAGGAAATGTTGAAATTATGGTTAACTTAAACAAGGAAATACTATGAGTGTGTTTTATTTACAGTGTAAGAAATGAACAAGTAATTTCACCAAGCAAATACCAACAAATGGGTTGCAGTTTGTCTTTTGATTTCACTTGCAAAATCCATGACGGGACTGAGCTGAGCTGTTAAGTGATAGTGTACACTCACCGGCCCGTTTATTAGGCACACCTGTCCAACTCCTCGTTAACACAAATTTCCAATCAGCCAATCACATGGCAGCAACTCAATGCATTTAGGCATGTAGACATGGTCAAGATGATCTGCTGCAGTTCAAACCGAGCATCAGAATGGGGAAAAAAAGGTGATTTAAGTGACTTTGAACGTGGCATGGTTGTTGGTGCCAGACAGGCTGGTCTGAGTATTTCAGAAACTGCTGATCTACTGGGATTTTCACGCACAACCATCTCTAGGGTTTACAGAGAATAGTCCGAAAAAGAGAAAATATCCAGTGAGCGGCGGTTCTGTGGGCGAAAATGCTGTGTTGATGCCAGAGGTCAGAGGAGAATGGCCAGACTGGTTCGAGCTGTTAGAAAGGCAACAGTAACTCAAATAGCCACTCGTTACAACCAAGGTATGCAGAAGAGCATCTCTGAACGCATGTGCATGTCGAACCTTGAGGCAAATGGGCTACAGCAGCAGAAGACTACACCACCACTCCACAGGAAACTAAGGCTACAATTCACACAGGCTCACCAAAATTGGACAATAGGAGATTGGAAAAATGTTGCCTGGTCTGATGAGTCTCGATTTCTGCTGCAAAATTCGGATGGTAGGGTTAGAATTTGGCGTCAACAACATTAAAGCATGGATCCATCCTGCCTTGTATCAACAGTTCAGGCTGCTGGTGGTGGTGTAATGGTGTGGGGGATATTTTCTTGGCACTCTTTGGGCCCCTTAGTACCAGTTGAGCATCGTGGCAATGCCACAGCCTAGCTAAGTATTGTTGCTGACCATGTCCATCCCTTTATGACAACAGTGTACCCATCTTCTGATGGCTACTTCCAGCAGGATAATGCAACATGTCATAAAGCTTGAATCATCTCAGACTGGTTTCTTGAAAATGACAATGAGTTCACTGTACTCAAATGGCCTCCACAGTGACCAGATCTCAATCCAATAGAGCACCTTTGGGATGTGGCGGAACAGGAGATTCGCATCATGGATGTGCAGCCGACAAATCTGCAGCAACTGCGTGATGCTATCATGTCAATATGGACCAAACTCTCTGAGGAATGCTTCCAGTACCTTGCTGAATCTATGCCACGAAGGATTAAGGCAAAAGGAGGTCCAACCCGGTACCAGCAAGGTGTACCTAATAAAGTGGCCAGTGAGTGTATATCTCAAAATACCTGTCAATCAAAATGGGATTCAGCCTTTCAACTGATCCTCCAATCATCATGCGAAAGCTCAGTGTCCAGGCCAGCCGAGGCCCGCCCACAGGTCATGGCATTTATCCAATGACCGTCGAGTTTTGAGGCAATGAAAAAAACTGTTCCATGCAGTCCGATTAAAGTGCATGGACGCTTAGCTTCTACGGGCAAATGCATTGACCATATAAGAAAATGGCACTATGGTAATGTATGAGATGTTAACACCGTCGACTCAGTCAATTTGTGATAAGTAGCTGATTCTGAAAGAACTCGTCTTTGAGATGAACGTGTTCTAACGCATTTGTAGTCAATGAAATGTTAACACAACCATACATATTTGACCATTTAATTTTTGACATTTTAGGGGAAGCTGAGCTTCCCTTGCAAGCTTAGAGAAATCACCTCTGCCAGCTGTCCATCCATTTTTGGAGAGCTTTCTGATCCATAGCAGTACGCAGAAAATGGAGTAATACCATCGGAAACCGTCGGGGCAGTGTTGCGCGGTATAGCCCAAGTGCGGCCAGCAAGAGGAATAAAGAAGAAATTTCCATCCACATGTCGCAATGTATATGACGCACATGGTGCACAAACCACCACTGTCTACAGAGCTGTCTCCTTTTATCGCTTTCTTAGAATGTGCGCTGTGATCTCTTTCACCGTCACCATGTTTGTTATTTTTTTGAAATTAATGTTGGAGCTCTGAACTCTGCACTGGGCACTGCCCTCTAGTGGATGTGTTGTTAACAATGATGCTGACGTTAGGAACAGACGTAGGTAAAGGGAGCATAAATGGGCCTTTAAGGGGGGCATATGAAATGCATGAAAATTGGGCAAATGGTCAGGTATTGGTTTGCTGGCCTGCTGAAGTGAGCAACTAGTACATTCAGGAAAACAACTTAATCTTTCACTTCATGTCGCTTGGAAATTGCAATATTTTTAACGTTGTGGAAAAAAATGTGTCTTTAGTGAGCGGTGACAGCAGATGCCCGGTGAGCCATGCACAGCTGGCACAGATGATGTCACACTTCCTGAAAAGTCAAGATGAAGTTGGACAGGCATTGACCTCTGGCCCAGAGCTTCTGCCCATGCTCCAGAGCGTTTGCGGTCAAGTGACACAGCTGAGGCTGGATGATGCTACAGCAGAGAAAGAGAAGAGGATGAGAAATGGCACGTGGTAAGTAGAGTTTAGACTGTTAGTTTTTTATTTCACTGTTTTCGTTCAGAAAATGTAATCCAAACCTATATGAATCTTACAGACAGACAGTCAAGGAAACTGAAGCTGATGAGGGCAGCATATAATACAGTATTATAATACAGTACTATACAATATAATCAAAATAGTGGTTGTTGGAATTTGTTTTTGGCATATAGTGTATATATATATACTATGCACTATATGCTATGCTATACTACACAATTATCATACTACCATAATTACCTGTTACCACAATACATTGTTGCAGATCACCATATTCAACAGGAAATGCCAAAAATGCATTTGAGTTTCATGTGAGAGTGACAACCCCTAAGAACACTGAACTTACAATATACAGTAGGCTTGACACATATTCTTTAGCTTTTTCCTTAAATGTAAGCTACTATCCAGATTTGTTCATGTACACAGGCTTTAAAATGGGAAGATATCGTAGGCTTTTTTGATCACTATATTTCAATTGTTACATAGTCATGTTGTTGAGGAACAAAAGGAATGGATGAAACAGAGACTCATTTGGGACTTTGTGGAACAATAGTTCTGTTTTTTGGTGTCATGCGGTATGCTGACAGTGTTGAGCTGCTGAGCCAAGTCAGCAAACGCCTCAACATTTACCACTAGCTCATGGGAGAATATTCACAGATATTCACATCCCTCATTGTGCAGACCTCTCCATATAAATAGAAATAGTCACTGAAGTTGCCATATTTGTTTACTGGTAACAGTTCTGGGTAGAAAACAGCTGGAAGATTCAGCTACATAAAAGGACATGTTTGGTCAGTGGTTCTTACAGTCTCGTGCTGACATACAGACAATGGCCATTTGTCAGCATTGCTGAATACGAGAATCATAAAAATGTTGGCAAACATTTCACAAACAAATTGAATAAATGATGTTTTGGAGACACAGATGGAGAGGCTCTATACAAATGAATCTTGGTTTACAACTGATATTAGTTTTAGTTCAAATTTTTTAAATGTCTCTTTAAATGTAGTGCCACAAATTGCAGTTTGATAAATGATGCTCTTTGTAAGAGCAGAACAATACAGCTCTTGTTGGACAAAAGAAAACATCAGCTGAGTTTGACTCTACACTGAGGACAGAACAGCAGCTTGGCGGTATGTCTTCACTACAACACAGCAGTTAAGTTACACGCTTAAATATTTGATAATGCATTAAACTGTATTCTGGAAAAAAGGGGTAGTTATTACAAATCTTTGATAGAATATTTGGAGACATATTTGTTGTTTATTTTAAGTATAGTTGAAATAGTTTTTGTCTTCATACATTTACCTTCTTGAAAATGTTGCAATTTCCAATTTCCCTGATTGCTTATTGACAGATGCAGGAACTTGTTGCTTGCAGTTGTGCAGCCATCTCCTCCAAAATACTCTGACTTTACTGTTTAATACCAAATCAAAGTGACAGACAGCTTTTTGTGAGTGGATTAACAGGGGTTATCAAACTGATATTTAATTATTATTATTATTATTAATAATACATTACCCTTTTTGTTTTTCCTTTGCATCACTGAAAAGGAAGATTCGGTGACAAAAGGTTGAGTTTTTTGAGTTTGTTTAGTGTCCAATACATGAAGACACATCCATAAATACTTTGCAGTTTGCTAGTGCAACAAAGTAAAAATGCCCAGATGCTGCAGATATAACCTATAGCCTATAATGTTTTTACAAAACTGACTTTTTAATATGATTTAGATGTATTTGTATTATTAACACATATTAATTACTCATTATATATTCACATGAGCCCATTCACTTTCCATTTTCTTCTATTCTTTCCATTTTGTCATGGAGAGTGCAACACATGCTCAGAAAGATGCATGATTTCTGTTGATGTATAAAGTTTTTAATTTCCAAATAGTTTATTGCCATTTGTGAGTGTGAATTATTAATTTTTTTCTACTCAATTTGTAATTCTATTAAAGATGTGGGCAATCAAACTATAGAGCACCAAGTGCTTATTGTATGTATGTTCACTCCTCATATACTTTGCTTTAAACACTTTACCTTCTGGTTCCCCCCACTCTACAGGGAGTGTGACTCAGCCATGGAGCGCCGCCTGGAGGAAATGGAGAGGAGGCTGAAGGAGCACATGGACCATCGCTTGGACATTCTGGAGCAGAAGCTGGAAAAGGCACTGCTGAGTGCCCTCCCGCTAGTTGCCCTGAACCACAGAGGTTTGAGCAGCTCAGCAGGAGGGCCATCATCCACTGAGCAGACCGGCCAGACACCAGCCATACAATGAGATCAGAACTACTCAAAGACAAATTTAACATGTAACATGGTGGTCTTACTACCCCTGTTCCTCCTTGAACCAGACCACTGTGTCAAAGGGGAGGTAGAGCAAAATGCAGACACTAACAGAGACACAGCAATGAATAAAAATGAATCCAAAATTAACACATTAATTTAAAATATTGCATTAAATTAGCATGTCAGGAGATGGGGAAGATCTCAAACTCTTAATGATGCAACATTTGTAATGTTTTTTGTAAAGTCATTGCAAAACAGTTTGACAGCTGAACTGAACTTCTTGGATGCACAACAGGAATGGTGTCTTAGCTTGTGAACACAGTGGTCTCAACATTAGAAAATCTTAAAATGATGACGGTGATATGATCTAGTCATTAAATCCAGGTTACTGTTGGCACTGTTTACAAGTAACACCAGCATAACACTCATTTATTTTAACAAAATACAAAAATCATACAGAACATCAGCGCTACAGTTTGTTCTCCCAGGTTTTATGATCTAACAACTGTCCAGTTCAGTATGATTTGAGGGTTTGATTTGACATGAGGGTGTTACTGATTATAAATGTGCAGTATTTTAATATGTCACTGTAATGTTTTAAATAATGTACATGTTAGTAACATAAAATACATCACCTAAAGTGAACTATGTAATCACTATTTTGACAAATGTAATGTTGATAGTTTTAACAACTGTACTGAGGTAAATGGCAAATAAAAAGATATTTATACATACAGATGTGTAGTAAATGTAATTATTCTTCAGTGTACTGCTTCAGTTATGTAAATGTATCTACCTTTAATTGAAGCCTGCATCTTGGGTCAATCTATCTCTAGTAAAATGCTACGTACCACAAGCGTCTAAAGCTGCAGTAATCAAACTATTACTTAAAAAAAGCCTACTCTGGACCCATGTGATTTAGCTACTGTATTTTCTGGACTATAGAGCGCACTTGTATATAAGACGCATCCGCTCTATTTTTTGAAAAAAAAAAAAAGACATACAAGCTGCATTGGGTTATAAGCTGCAGATATCTATGTTGAAAAATTATACTTATATAATTATACTTATAATACTTATATTTACTGCATGTACAGAACGATTTTATACTGTAAATGTACATGTATGACCAGATTCTTTCCAAACAGTGCCTTTTAACACAGCAGCAACTTTGCTGATTAAGACGGAACAGAAAACGGTTTCACAAAAACCGGCCGCATGCGAAAAGCATCCTTTTCTGATGTCTGTCAGTGGATCCTAACAGCGTGGAGTGCTGTGAAAGAATCCACCATCACCAACGGGTTCTAAAAGGCTGGACTGCTACGCGAAGAGAGCGGCGCACCTTGAGAGCGGCGCACCTTGAGAGCCAACTTCACCGGAGGATGACAGTGACACGGAGAGCAAGATTGATGGAGACAGATGTGACAAAGCGCTTCTGATGCTGTTCAACTCCGACACTGAAGAAGACGACTTCATGGGTTTCAGCGAAGATGATTAAAGTGACTTGTGGTTTCAAACACAGGAGAAATGAAGGTAAATAAATACCGGTTATTTTCTCTTGGTTCTGTTCCATTTTAATCAGCAAAGTTGCTGCCAGCAAAAATCCACAGAATAGCCGCACCTTTGTATAAGCTGCATGGTTCAAAACCTAGGAAAAAGTAGCGGCTTATAGTCCAGAAAATACGGTAATTATAAATTGGAGATTTGATTATATCAAATCAGATATAAGATTTGATTATATCAAATCTACCTTTAATATCCGAAATCCTTGAAAAAGTTGTTGCTGATCATCTTTGATTACTTACATAAGTAGTCTGTTAGTAGTCTAGTAGTCTGAAGATTTCCAGTCAGGGTTTAGAGCTCATCATAGTACAGAAACTGCATTAGTGAAAGACTTTTCTCTATACCTGTCCTGTTGGATCTGAGATACAATCGATCACAAGATCCTATTACAAAGACTAGAACATGTTGGGATTAGAGGCACTGCACTATCTTAGTTTAAGTTGTATCTATCAGATAGATTTGTTTGTTCATGTAAACGAGTCTTCCATACATACTGCAGTTAGTCATGAAGTTCTACAGGGTTTTGTGTTAGGACCAGTCCCTTCTATGTTATAAAAGCTTCCCTTAGGCAGTATCATCAGGAAGCACAATATTTTAGACAAGTTTCTAGGACAGCTTTTTTCCACCATGTAATATTGCAGGTCAGAAACATTCTGTCTAAAAAGGATTCTGAAAAGTTAATTCCTCTAGACTGGCCTACTGTAATTCTTTACTATCAGGGTGTTCCATTAGCTCCATCAAATACCTTCAGGTTAACCAAACGCTGCTGCATGAGTACTGACAGGAAGTAGGACCAGAGATCATATTTCTACTATACTGGCTGCTCTTTCTTGACTCCCTGTAAAATTCAGAGTAGAATTCAAAATCCTCAGGCGGGTCATGGACCTGCCTGAACCATCCTTTAGTTAGACTGCTGGGGAACTCTGGCAATGCACTTCACCTAATTTCCCTGTCCCTCACTTTTCTTGTCGGTCTCTCCCTCACATTCCATGTGTTTATATCAATATATTACATATTTTATACTAACACTCATCTGCTCTCTCACAGTTGCTCCCCACCACACACACACACTTTTTTCTTTTTCAGGTAGTTTTGACTCCAGTGCTGTTGGATCCAGACTCTGTGCTATTGTACATTATTATTAGGGGTCCATGCAACAAAGTTAGAGGATCCCTATTGTTTTACCATGGATTATTATTCAACCCAGTCTCACAGCAATTTGTGATATAGTCATGAAATTCAGTCTATTGAATCGTGCTGAGTGACATAAATTTCTGAAGTTTTTCGTGTCACTCAGAACGAATTTCAAAGTAATGTGTTTCAGTTGGAAACGTTTTCTTGTCTGTGCCATGTATTCTCTTCTGTTGGAAAGTGTCACATTAACCATCATTTAATCATGACACGTTAGTCCATGTTAGTCCTTCATTTGATTTCTGTATTTTAATTGTATTTTGTCTGTAGGGTTAACCTCTAGAATCGTCCGTTATTTGTCAATTTAATGTTGAGTCCTGTATTGAACCAATATGGGACGTGATTTGTTCCGTATTTCCATAAATGTCCAATACACACGTCTGTCACACACATCAACAGTAAATGGAAAAACAAAATTTAAAAAAATTATCAAAATAAAATACTAAAGCCAGCAAAGTTATCATGGCAGGATCTACTCAGGACCCCCTCCCCCGGTCCTCTGTGGCTGCATCTGAATCCTTAGTACACACTGCGTACTGCCTACTACTCAACCGTTGCAGTAGTAGCTACTACATAGCAAGCTAACCCCATCTTGTCTGTTTTGTGACCCGGATGTTTACATCAACGTCATGATTTTGAGACTTGAAGCAGAGGGTCAGCTACCACGGCTAGTTAGCATCGCAGTCATAGCAGTGACTATTTACTCACATTGGTGATATGAATGACTATGGACATGTTTTATTTTCTGAAGTACATGTGGCTTTTATTTACTTAATAGTCTGCATTTGCGTTTTAATGCAATCACTTTTTAAGGTTTGTATAGAAACGGTCAAAAAAAGGAGTTATACATCACATACTGACCGTTTTGCTGTTCACCTGTTACCACTAAACAAATTTTGAATAAAATTGTAAAAATTTGAAAATAATCTCTCCCTGGCCGCTGTCTCCATTCACATTCACTAAAAAGGACACAAATGTAGTTGTCAATCACTGTTTACTATAAGTAATTAATTCATCCAAGTTAATATTGGACGTCCCTTTTAGCGGGCAAAGTTTCTTCTTCTACGGTTTTCAACCTCCCAATGACTTCTGGGATAGTGTAGTTAGTTAGCGTAGTGTACATCGCTTGCATACTGCAAAAGCCTAGCGGAAGTAGTAAGCCATCCGGGAACCTTTCACCTACTACTGAAAGCATGTAAAGTATTTGGACGTACTAGATTGTTGCTTACTCATTTTTGCCTACTACATAGTAGGCTAGTAGAGATATTCGGATGCAGCCTGTGTGACTGGCGCTGTCATGATTTCCTGAGAGACACACGTCACACAACGCCACCACTCACAACTAACCCACGCCTTTTTAAAAACGTCCATTACATCCGATCCTCCACCACGTCCTCAAAAGAGAAAACGCTTGCAAAAGTACCAACATGAGTGGAAATAGGCACATCTTTAAATACGGAACAAATTGCATATTGGTTCAATACAGGACGCAACATTAAACTGCCAAATAATGGACAATTCCATAGGTCTTGTTACAGGACGGGTGGCAACCCTACCGACAAAATACAATTAAAATACAGAAATCAAGTGATTAAATGATGGTTAATGTGACACTTTCCAACAGAAAATAATACGTGGCACAGACATGAAAGCGTTTCCAAGTGAAATACATTAGTTTATAAATTCGTTCTGGGTGACACACAGCTTCAGAAATTCATGTCACTCAGCACGATTCAATAGATTAAACTATATCACGAATTGCCATGAGACTGGGTTGTATTTTTAGGGGTCTATGCAACAAAGTAGCAGGATCCCTACTGTTATTGGTACTTTATTAATCCCAATAGGAAATTAAGAAATCCAGCAGCTTATACACAATACACAAGATATTATATTATAAAAATCACCAACCACACCAAGATAAAAATATAAAAAATATAAAACATATTTTTTATTATAATTATTATAAATTATTATAAATTATATAATTTTATTATAATAATTATTATAATTAAAAATAATTATAATCATTTTTATTATAATTAAAAATCATCTGTATTTAGTTGAGAAAATGAAATGAGAAGATGAGGGTAACAAGTAAAGGAACCAGCATGAATGTGTCTCTTAGCATGAATGTGTATCTCTCTCTCTCACACACACACACACACACACACACCAAACACACACACAGTGCATACAGTCTGCTGTATAATACAGAAGTCAGCTTTGAGTCTGGATTGTTATTGTAAGGATTTTTGTGCAAGTTGTACATGATGGTTAAATAACGTAGTTTGTGCTATATATGGACGTATATGTGTAAATAAAACTAAAAAGTTAATTCTTCCCTAAGTTAAAAAAAATATTATATTAGCACATTACATTTCAACTCTGTCAGACAAAATTGTTGATGTTGATGAAATGGCAAGTATTTTCCTGTACACTGTACACCACACATAGCTGTTTTTCCTGGATTGCTAGCTGTCTCAATAACCTTGTAAATAAGCTTGTAAATTTCGTGATTTATGGTGATTTAATTTAGGGCAGACCGTGGCACCAATTGATGTTCATTCATTAAGAGGAGTTGCTACTCTTTATGAAGATGGTGGCTCCATTGATGCATTCGCTGCCATAGACAGCAGCAATGCAACATCTTGGGTAAAAGGGATTTATAAGCCCCCTTGATGGAGCAGTAACAGAGGTCCAAGGTTCTCAAGCCAACATTCGCCTGTTGGATGTCAACCTTATTACAGAGTGACTTTGAGTTAGCAAGGATGATTGAGTGGAGAGTAATCCTCTGATGGCCTTGCCTTTGAGACTCTGTCTCTGCCCCTTTTCCATGCCACCATTGGTTTGGACTCGGTGCTGGCTTCCCCGGTTGGAACCATGGTGAATAATTTCCACCAGGAAGGTTGATGTGTTGTTCGCTGAATCCTCTCACAAAGTGACATATCGGCATCAGGGAGGGGAGGAATACTACCAACCCAAGGTTAGCCATGATGATTTATAACCCCAACTCCATCCCCATAGATTGAGTTGTTTAAAGCACAGTAAGACACAATAAAAATTAGATACAACCTTCAGGTAACAGGCTTCTCTCTGATGGAGAGGAGCCTGAGAACTTCCATGATGCACGCACTTCCTCTCTCTGTCTCTCTCTCCCTTCACCTCTGTGAAGAGAGAGAGAGACAGATGGATTAAAAAACCTGAATGTGTCAGAATCTCAGGATCAGACAAAGGATCTTTGAGGATCCAGACCATTGACTTCAGGAAAAGGAACTGTGTCCCTCTGAGTGATTGAGAAAAACTTTTTTTTCGAAATAATTTTATTCCTTTTTTTTTTTTTTTGAAAAAATGTCATCAAATACAAAGAGACAAAAATACTATTCAAAATATTCTGTCAAGAACATACACAACAAAACTTTCAGTAACTGTTTTGTAGCGACAGAAAAAATGTAAAGAAAATGTGATTAATGAAAATGAGGGATTAGAGAAAATAGGAAACTAATATGAGAAGAATGTCAACATGAATGAAGCTTCACTTTCCAGGCTAATGAAGTAGGACCTCTGAGAAGTGAATTGAAGAGAAATAGATGTACAAGTTCTTACACAGTTGGTGTGGCTCCAGACAAACATGCCCCTATTAGTTGTATCAGAGTGTTCATAATTGGTGAAAAAACAGTGAGAGCCAGCTCTAGACTGAGTTGGTTGATTGTTTTAAGTGAGCTGTGAGGTCAAGGGTCAATCTCCTCAGGGACAATAATGAGCATGATGTCCTCGTTTCCTCGTCTCACCACTGTTCGCAGCGTGTTTTCCCGCTTTATGGCGGCACTGACATCACTGGCTGAGGTGACTCGCTCACCGTTGATACTGATTATGACATCACTCTCCTGCAGACCACCCCTGAAGGCCAAAGATGAATGTAGGTTATTTACATAGAAAAAAAAAATAATGTCTGCTTTAACAGTCTGCTTTTGTGGAGTGTAAACTGGTTGCAATCTGCAACATTTCCACTAGATGTAACTAAAGCCATACACTTTACGTCCTTTGAGGGTCAAAAAATATGACGCATCACTCCTTCACCTCCTGTTTTGACGTAAAATGTGCCAAAGAGAAATAAGGATCTGCTGAGCTGTGGCTGGGGGGAGCTTCTCTACCTACCCCTGAGTAGGAGACATTCACAATTTTGCCTTCACTGCCAGCCTTCAGCCCGGTTTCAAAATTTAAAAAAAAACAAAACAAAAAAAAAAAACAGCAGCTCTAATAACCAAAGTACATTTGCCATATTATACCCCCGCCCTGTGTCCCTTCTGTGTTCTACATAAAACCACCAGACAACAAGAAAACAGGCTCTACATACTATTTTATTAGGTGGAATGCTGTGCTTTACTTACAACAAGCTTTTCATGTGGAAACTGCAAAACTTTCCAAAAAATAAAAACATGACTCAAAAATATAAGACAGTCATCATAACAGAGAACAGACTACCATTTCTAGAATGGTAGAAGAATTCCAGCCTTTGCTGGAATGATAGTCAAACTCACTCACTCAGACAATTAATACATAGTCACTTATCCTCAGGTTCATCTGCTTGCGAACATACATCTTGTTAATTTGACTGATCTGATAGTGGCAGTTGACACTACATAATGCGGGAATAAGAAGTCATGAGAAAGTCACTCACGTCTCAGCTGGAGTCCGGCTGATGACCTCAATGACATACGCCCCAGAGGTGACATCTGGGAAGTCTGACTGCCTCTCCTTCAGCTCTTTAGCCAGTCTGAGGTGACAAAAAGGGAGAAAACAGCCAAAACATGAGCTTTTGTACCAAATGTGTTCTCAACACACCAGTCTGTTTTCAATTAAACATGAAGGCATGATGCATCGTTTCTAATTTTGAAGTCCAACATGTGAAGCATTTTCTCAGATTCATCTTGACAAAGTAAAGACTAACAAACAACCAAAAAAGAAAAGTCGACACCCTGCAACTTCAATACATCTGATTATGATGAAGTATGTGGTGTGTTTTGCATAATTCAGTCACATTCAGTGCTTCTTAAATCAGGATTATGTCTAACAAGGTAATTAACACATTCCAGATACACGCAGGAAGCTTAAAGTAGAATAACTGAGCTGTTTAATATCACATGCGCATCTTAATCATCTTCCAAGATTTCAGTGTTTTGAAAGGACCGCCAACCCATTAATTTTCAACACAGTTATGCTGTAAACATGTGACTAATTGTTCACTGTAGTGCATTACTTATTACATCAGCCAATGTTTACTGGCATACTGTAGTACAATCCACTGAAGCAAAAAAAGGGCTGCAAGGAAGAAAGATTAATCTATCTATCAAGTCATTGGTTATTAGTAGCATAACATATACACTGTTCATGGACCAAACCCCACTGGCAAGGTTAAAGGTTACTAGCTTCCACAAATTGAAGCTGTTGTGGTGACTGGCAGTGTTATGTATTGCAACTACATTGGAGGGTAAGCCTAAGTGTTTCTCTGACTTGTAGGCAATGGATGTGGCCTGACTTGCATTCCTGTTCAAACTGGTCATTTGGAAGCAGATATCTAAAGCTGAGGTCACTTTTCATTATGATCACCACCCTTATTAAGAATGAAAGTTGAACTAAGAAACACCCATCTCAAGAATCTGAAGAGATGTATCAGCAGCCGAAAGGTATCTCATAGAAATCCAAATGTGTATTTGACCCTATCATCACACCTTCTAAATTATCTAAACCTAAGGTAAAGAAAATTTGGAACAGAAAACTGAGCCTAAAATAAGAGTATAGCAGCATCATTTCACACAACTGTGGTGCTACTATACTGTTTGCTATTGTTATTGCTATTTGTGAATGTATGAATCTAATGTCTGAAAAATGATGAATGATGATCAGAAACATGAACTTACGTTGGAGTGAGACTCATCATTCTAACACCAATGTATTTCTTCTTCGGTGATGCTTTACCTGCAGAATAAAAAACTGAATATTCACTTCATGGGTCATGTACAGAACAGACACTAATAAAACCCACATGGCTTTTAATATTTTAGCTTAGCAGGATAAAGCAAATTCATACTATGCTCTGAAACTGACTATTTTACTAGCTGCTGAAGAAAGCCATGTTTTAATGCTATCACTTCCCAAACTGTTAACTGTAAGGAAGATGACAGTTTTTAGATTTCAGTTTTTAGCTGCAGATAGTTTCCAGTACACTATATATATATATATATATATATATATATATATATATATATATATATATATATATATATATATATATATATATATATGATAATGTTCATGTGTGAAACTTAGTGATACAAGCATCAAGCATGAAGTAGTGATACAAGCATGAAGTTCTGCCTAATAATGAAGTGTGTTTCATCCTCTCCCATCGATCCATCAGGTGACTGATGACATTAAAGAGGTTAAAAGAAATATTTAAAAACTAAATATGTCAGTAGCCAACTCAACGTAGCTGTCTCTGTCTCGTGATAAAATGGAAGAAAATGTGAGCCTGTTCAAACCTTTGGCCTGTCTGTCATGCGACTCTGCCAAGAACTGTCTGATCTTGTCTGAAGGAATGGCAAAGGAGATTCCTGCTGTGACCTTCAGTGTGTTAATGCCAATCACCTCTCCATCCTGTAAAACATACACACACGTGAATTGCCGTAATGTAAAAATCTAATTTCCATTTCCATTGTTCTCCATTAGGTAGAACAATGGTAACAAATGCATAATCACTCTCAGCTCTCTGCCAGTCGTCACCTAAGCTTACTAAGTACTTTGTAGGCCTTGGTGTTTATTTATATATGATTACATATACCCCTTTTGTGCAACATATGCATGTGGTTCTAGTAAACAAGCTTAGTTTCTGCATTGTGTGTTTCTGTTTCACAGGTAGTGAGTGACAACAATTAAAACAACAGGACATTCAGCACAAAATTTACACTGTCATATATTTCACTCTGGGAAAATCTCCTGAACCAGTTTTTTGACTTCACTTACCAGATTGACTAGTGGCCCTCCCGAATTGCCATACTGCAGAAAAACAAATAAAGACAAATAAGAAAACACAAAACATTGCAGAAATAGAACATAGTGAAACAGTTTTTCTAGAATCACTTTCCTGATGTGAGACTTTGATTGGCTTACGTTGATGATGGCATCCGTCTGAATGTAGTCCATGTCAGAGTTGCGAAGGCCCAGCTCCTTGCCTCCCCTTTGGGTGGTGCTAACGATGCCAGTGGTGACTGTGTTCTGCAGAGAGAATGGACTGCCAATGGCAACCACAAACTCTCCAGGCCGCAGGTCTGCTGAGCGGCCAAGTAGCAGCACAGGCAACTTCATCTGCTCCAAGAAGGGGAGTGAAGACACAACCACTTTAAAATACAGTTGCTGCTTATTGGACAACAAAATAAATAAATTATATATATATATATATATATATACATATATATATATATATACCCGCAAGCACCCTGCGCTTCTGCGTGGATGCTAGGGCCTGTAAACCCCACTTGTGGGTTTAATTTTATATATATATATATATATATATATATATATATATATATACCCTTAGCTTCCATGTGGGCATGCTCCGCAGAGGCGCGAACTTGAGAGCTCGTAAACTCGTAAACTCTACTTGCGGTTGCAAGTATATATATATATATATATATATATATATATATATATATATATATATATGTATGTATGTATGTATGTATGTATGTATGTATGTATATATATATATATACTATAATATATAATTGAAACCGCAAGTAGAGTTTACGAGTTTAAACCGAGCATCAGAATGGGGAAAAAAGGTGATTTAAGTGACTTTGAATGTGGCATGGTTGTTGGTGCCAGACGGGCTGGTCTGAGTATTTCAGAAACTGCTGATCTACTGGGATTTTCACGCACAACCATCTCTAGGGTTTACAGAGAATTGGCCGAAAAAGAGAAAATATCCAGTGAGTGGCAGTTTTGTGGGCGAAAATGCCTTGTTGATGCCAGAGGTCAGAGGAGAAATGCCAGACTGGTTCGAGCTGATAGAAAGGCAACAGTAACTCAAATAACTACTTGTTACAACCAAGGTATGCAGAAGAGCATCTCTGAACGCACAACACATCGAACCTTGAGGCAAATGGGCTACAGCAGCAGAAGACCACACCGGGTGCCACTCCTGTCAGCTAAGAACAGGAAACTGAGGCTACAATTCGCACAGGTTCACCGAAATTGGACAATAGAAGATTGGAAAACATTGCCTGGTCTGATGAGTCTCGATTTCTGCTGCAACATTCAGATGGTAGGGTCAGAATTTGGCCTCAGCAACATTAAAGCATGGATCCATCCTGCCTTGTATCAATGGTTCAGGCTGGTGGTGGTGGTGGTGGTGTAATGGTGTGGGGAATATTTTCTTGGCACTCTTTGGGCCCCTTAGTACCAATTGAGCATTGTGGCAACACCACAGCCTACCTGAGTTTTGTTGCTGACCATGTCCATCCCTTTATGACAACAGTGTACCCATCTTCTGATGGCTACTTCCAGCAGGATAATGCACCATGTCATAAAGCTTGAATCATCTCAGACTGGTTTCTTGAACATGACGAGTTCACTGTACTTAAATGGCCTCCACAGTCACCAGATTTCGATCCAATAGAGCACCTTTGGGATGTGTTGAAACGGGAAATTCGCATCATGGATGTGCAGCCGACAAATCTGCAGCAACTGCGTGATGCTATCATGTCAATATGGACCAAACTCTCTGAGGAATGTTTTCAGTACCTTGTTGAATCTGTGCCACGAAGGATTAAGGCAGTTCTGAAGGCAAAAGGGGGTCCAACCCAGTACTAGCAAGGTGTACCAAATAAAGTGGCCAGTGAGTGTATATATATATATATATATATATATATATATATATATATATATAACAACTACTTGCAAACATTAAACATTTAGTCTCTATTGTCTCTTCCTCCCTCCCCTGTCCTCCTCCCCTCCCTTTCCTCTGTCTCTTCTCTTCTCTTCTCTCTTTCTCCTTTCTCTGTTTTCATTTCACCCCAGCCGGTCGAGGCAGATCAGACCGTCCACTCTGAGTCTGGTTCTGATGGAGGTTTCTTCCTGTTAAAAGGTAGTTTTTCCTCCATTGTCACCAAGTGCTTGCTCATTGTGGAAATGTTGGTTTCTCTATGTAAAGAGACTTGAGATAAATGTTTTTATGATCTGGCACTATATAAATAAAACTGAATTGAATTGAATTGAATATATTTGTCGTTGCAAGTTGTTACATCATGCTGTCATGTTAACTAAATTGTGACATATATAATTAATAATAAAAATAAAATGAACACATAAAATTAAATATCCTTAATCCAGGTTTTTTCAACCAACAACATAACATTTAGCTTAACTGGATGGCCTCATTCTCAGATCAAATTTTAACCTAAAGAAGGACTTCACACACTATACTCGATATTTACAAAACTGAAAAGTAGTCTTATTTTTGGAGTCTTATGCTTTATGTAGGGGTCTGTCAGACACAGGTCATTTGTCTCCAGTTTGTCACATGCAAAGGACGTGGTCACTCACTGTGTTTTGCTGCTGCTCCTTCAAGGTCTTACTGGTCTCTGACTTTAGGATGCCTTCAGTGTAAGATACTGAAACCCAACACTACTCTGTGAACCTATGGCCTAGGTCATTTACATATTGCCACAGTGATTTGTTGTTTACTGAGGACTGAGGGGAGGTGTGTGTGTGTGTGTGTGTGTGTGTGTGTGTGTGTGTGTCTGCAGACATAAACACAGACATGAGGAAGGATCTGATATTGTGTGTTTTATAACATAAAAATGATAAAAGTCTATAACCTGTAAAGTTTCAAACAAATCCTAAAATGCACCACATTACTAAATATCACAAATGCTCTTAGCAGTTCAATTCTACCCACTCAAACCATTCAAAGCAATTTATTATTCTTTCTTTCTGTAGCCAGTAGTCGGCGCTATGTCAGATGGGCATATTAGCAGTGTGGATATCATCGTAATCATATTATCCAATATCATGTGAAGTTTCAGACATGTCATTTGTTGTATTGTGATGTTTTGAGACATTTCCTGCTATCTGGCGAGCTAGAAAAAAGTAATCGTGCCAATTCCTTTGGCACATGTCATCGGCACTGTCCTGCCATCATGTATGCCAAATTTGAGACGAATCTGATGATCTGTTTTAGAGAAACTGATCATGTGATCAAACGCAAACAAACGCCAATATCTTACTTCCTGTAGGGTGTAGCTAGGGTCTATTTCAAATGTCATTCATAGCACTTTGAACTTTTGTCACAGTTAAAAAGCTACTAAATTTCAAGGTGGCGCCATTTCGACATAGAGCAAAAATTCAAAAATCCCCACACAAATGATCATCAGCAACATCTTGACATCACGTACCCCAAGTTTGACGGCAATTGGACAAACTGTCTAGGACCAGTATGTTAAATTCCATAAACATCAACCCGCAAACAAACGCTAACAGCTATCTTTCTGTTAGGCGTGGAAACAGACATTCGAAAGTTGTCCATCTTGATGAGCTCTACACACATACCAACTTTGGTGTGTCTGCCTCAAACTATGTGCCAACCACAAGCCTTTGTTTAAAAATTACAAAAGGGGGTGCTCTAGAGCCCCTGAGCCACGCCCGGACTCCAAAGTTGGTCAGAACGTGCTTTGCGGCAGCTCTGGTGAGTCCTCACACCGAGGTGCTTGGGCCCTAATAATAATAGGAATCTGAGCAGAAGCAATAGGGTCCTCGCACTGAGGTGCTCGGGCCCTAACAATAATAATAAGAATCTGAGCAGAAGCAATAGGGTCCTTGCACCGAGGTGCTCGGGCCCTTAATATGTCTCTCTCTCTCCTAAACACACACACACACAAACACACAGTGCATACAGGCTGCTGTATAATACAGAAATCAACTTTGAGTCTGGATGAGTTTTCCATGGAACTTCAGCCTTACATATTTGGGTCTAAGTCATAGATGGATGCACGGATGGATGAATGGACGGATAGACTTTATTAATCCTAAATTAATTAAGAAAATTAAGATATCCAGTCGCTTATACACGATACACAAGATATTACAGTATATTATATAAAATAAAAATATAAAATCACCAACCACCATATAAAATTATTTTTTATATTTTTTTAAACAATAAAAATCATCTGTATTTAGTTGAGAAAATGGAATGAAAGGCTCAAAGATGAGGGTAACAAGTGAAGGAACCAGCATGAATAAGTCTCTCTCTCTCACACACACACACGCAGTGCATACAGTCATAATACAGAAGTCAGCTTTGAGTCGTCACAAAGATATTATATTATAAAAATCACCAACCACACCAAGACACCAAGACAAAAATTTAAATATAAAACTATTTTTATATTTTGCATTTTTTTATATTTTGTAATTATTATTACGGGGCAAAAAATTACTATTAGCACAAAAGAAAAAAGTACCAAATATGACAGAGATTGAGAAGAATCTGTCAGAGGAACAGGAATAAATTTTTGCACACAACTGCTTGTAGAAGGCTATCTGCCTGCAAAAGTAAGCTGAGGTATGCAAATTTTGGGGGTGTATCGAAAGTGATGATGATGAGTGGCACAAGCATTTGATGATATATCAAAGCTTGTGCCAGAATTACTCATTTTACTGTGGCCATTTCTAGTTTTAGTATCTACATGTAGAGGTGGTGGAAATGCTGTATGAGGTTCTGGAATTGACTGTTCGACACACCAAATTGTCTTTATCCAACAACACCTAGGTAAACACGGTTCTGCATTCTTTGACACCTTTAAATAAAGGTAAGTTCTTTCTCCTGATGTTTTCACATTTCTGAAATACATAATACAAAATAAATGTACAGTGCCTATAAAAAGTATTTACACACTTAGATGTTTTACCCTATTATTGCCTTTATAAATCAATCATGTTCAACAAAATTTGGCTTTTTTACCAAAAAAAAAAGACAAAAAATCCTTTTTAATGTCAAAATGAAAACTGAATTCTACAAAGTAATGATAATTAAAAAATATGTAACATAAAATAAGTGAATGCATAAATATTCACCCCCTTTAAAGTTACTTGCCTAATTTAACAGAGGTCAAGCCAATTGGTGCTAGTAGTCTCACCATTAGTGGAATGGAGATCACCTGAGTGTGGTGACTGTGTCTCAAGTGATTGTAGTATAAAGACACCTGCGTCTGGCTAGTCCATTCACTGGTTAATCAGTAATCCTAGCTACCATTACAGCATGACAGCAAAGGAAGACTTTAAGCAAATCAGAGAAAACAGTTATTGACAAGTATAAGTCAGGGGATGGATACAAAACAATTTCTATGGCACTGAACATACCCTGGAGTTCAGTTAAATCCATCATCAAGAAATGGAAGGAACATGACACATGTAAATCTGCCAAGATCAGGCCGTCCTCACAAACTGATGCCACCAGGACATCTATAACTACTCTGAAGGAGTTACAAGCTTCAGCAGCTGAGATGGGAGAGACTCTACATACAAATGGAGCTTAGCGTTAGTTCTGGCAGGACATGGAAGTCAACGCTAATGATAGCTCAGCTGAGCTTAGGCCAGCCCACATCAGCTGACAGCTCAGATAATTACTCACTTTGCTTTTGAGTGGCGAAAACCCAATAGAGCACCTTATTTAAATAAGTCAAGCTTGCCTGCAATTCCTCCTCCTTGCCAGCCTTCACAACCCACCTCCACCCCAGCTCCTCCTATTACATCCTAATCATTGTTAACAAAATGTATTGGAGTTCATATGTGTTAGTATTCATATGGAACTGAAGATTCATCAAGCATCAAATAAGTCTGTTTCCATTTCACCCCAATCAGTCAAGGCAGGTGACTGTCCACCCTAAGAATCCCTGGTTCTGCTGGAGGTTTCTTCCTCTCTACCATCGCCAAGTTCTTGCTCACTGTGGAAATTGTTGGTTTTCTGTCATTTATAACATAAGCACCCTAAGACATGTTTGTATGACCTGGCATATACATGACTTGACTTCGCTGTCACATCTAAATCCTACAGTAGCTGGCAACATGACTGTAATCTGCCAGAGATTGTCTTGCATAGGTACACGTACACCTGGAGGAATCAGCAATCTGACTGCTGTTCCATTGTAAAAAAAAAAAAAAAACAAACAAAGAAAAAAACAAACAAACTGATAGTTGGTAGTGCATTTACGTCCGCAGCATCTGCCATTATCATGTGTTATTTTACTCTGCTGTGTTCTGTTCCATCCCCTGCACTTGTGCTGCTCCCTCTGCTATGGCTGCTCCACGATGGTTTGTGGGAGGTGGAGAAAACGCACCCCGCTCACTCAGGCTTCTGGGATGGCTCCCAGAGAGGAGGGACCCCTCTGCCCTCTGTTTATGTGTTCCATGATGGCTCATAAAAGGGCAGGGAAACCGCACACTGTCCCAGGCTCCTACGCAGGTGCGTGGGAGGTGCAGGAGCCACAGAACACAGCCATGCTGCCAAAAGTAAGTGTCCCAATAAATTGTACCTAGCATGCAATAAAAGTATTTTTGACTAAAGTGTTTTTGACAGAACAACTATTGCCCGGGTTCTTCACCAGCCAAAGCTTTATGGGAGAGTGGCAGTGAGAAAGCCACTGTTGAAGAAAACTCATATTAAGTCTCAACTAGAGTTTGCCAAAAGGCATGTTGGAGACTCCACGGTCAAGTGGAAGAACATTCTTTGGTCTGATGAGACCAAAATGGAGCTTTTTTGCCATCAGACAAGATGCTATGTTTGGTAGACATCAAACACTGCACATCACCACAAACACCCCATTGTGAAGCATGGTGGTGGCAGCATCATGCTGTGGGGATGCTTCTCTGCTGCAGGCCCTGGAAGGCTTGTAAAGGTAGAAGGTAAAATGAATGTAGCAAAATATAGGGAAATCCTGAAGGACAATCTGATTCCATCTGCTAAAGAACTACAGCTTGGGAGAAGATTTATTTTCCAGATAGACAAATGATGACCCAAAGCATATAGCTAAAGTCACACAGAAATGGTTTGAAGACAACAAGGTGTATGTTGGCCAAGTCAAAGCCCATACCTCAATCTGATAGAGAATTTGTGGCTGGACTTGAAAAGTCTGTTCACACATGATCCCCACACAACCTGACAGAGCTTGAACAGTTTTGCAAGGAAGAATGGAGTAAAATTGCAGTGTCAAGATGTGCAAGCAAGACCTATCCACACAGACTCCATGCTGTGATTGCAGCCAAACGTGCATCCACTAAATGATGACTTAAAAATTGTGAGACTACTAGCACCAATTGGCTGGACCTCTGTTAAATTAGGTCAGTCACTTTAAAGGGGGTGAATATTTATGCATTCACTTATTTTATGTTACATATTTTTATCTAACTGTCATTACCTTGTAATTCAGTTTTCAATTTGACATTAAAGAGGATTTTTTTGTCATTTTTTGGTCAAAAAAGTGAAAGTATGTTGAATATGATCAATCTATCAAAGCAATAAACTACATGTACGTGTCATCGTACATGTAGGACATCTCCAGGTAAACGTCCTTGCATGTTTGGCACAAGCCTCCTTCAAACAGCGGATGAAAGGTTGCTACTCTCATCTTTCCACAAGAGAGACAGAACTCTTCTATACAACTTTTATTCTTCAGGACTTCATTCATCCATGCATTCATAAATGTCCTACTATTGTTTGTCACATTGCAAATAACCATTCCTTCCAATGAGGTTAGAGTAACAATAAGAAGTTATCTTTAATCACAAATGTTATTGTCATGATATTCAAGTGCCATGTTGAATATAAAAATGTTGTAAAAATTAAATGTACTCAATATTAACTTGTAGGATTACATAATTAGGTCATGGTGAATAAAAAAGAGGATAGTGCTGGAGACATCTCCCAGCTTACACAAACATAATGAATCAGAAATTTTGCACCAACAGAAACAAAGAAACCTTATCACACCTAGTGGTTGAAGACATGCTGCTCAGGGTGAAAAGACACCATTATCAGCAGTTTTAGCTCAGTTTTTTCCTAGTTCTCTTAGGGCATGTCCACACGGCAACGTTTTTTAGGTTGAAACGGTAAAGTATTTTATCATTTCAGCCTTTCATCCACATAGCTCCGGTGTTCTGGGTGACCTGAAATAGTATTTTCTGAAAATGGGTTCCAGAGTGGGAAAATCTCACAATGCCGCCCTCATGTTGATGTGTAGACAGGCAAAGCAGCACTTTCTGATGATGACGTCACAACCCCACATAACCAGGAGAAGCAGTAGCAAGAACCCGCAGGTAACAACAACAATCCTGGATAACAGAGCTGTTTGTTTTAAAGGCACTGCTAAATTTATTAGCACTATTATGACAAAACCTTGTAATTCAGTATCAATGAGACAACCACCGAAGATGCATAAACAATTCATATATAAAAAATACTGTATAGCTGCAAATAACAGCCTAGGTGTTTATGTTCCCAAATGACTCAGCAGACCCTACATTTAGTTGGGACAGCGTCGATATGAGACAGGAGTTTAATTTTTCAGGCAAAGTACCGAAGTACCGTGGCGCTCCAATATTGTTACGGTTGTAAGTCTTTCATTGTCAGTTATCAATGGAAACTTGTAGTCTATGGCCAGATTCACATCGCACAGCGCAGGTCAAGAAGGACTATTGCATCCTGCGGCTCTGCCTGTGTTTGTTTACAGTGCCACCTATAGGTGTGGCATAAGTATTACACATATTACATTTCCTGAAACAATACACATGTGGATGCGAAACTTTTCGAATCCGCAAAAAAAAAAAAAAATTAAATAAAATACCTCCAACAATGTCGTGCAGATGTGGCCTTAGTCTTTCTAGTTCTTCGCAGGTTCATCTTTGTTTTTTAGTCCTTAGTCTTCTTCTATCTTCTTGACATTCTTCTTTTTCGTAAATTTATTTTTTGCTCTTGTAACTAACATTGAAATGCAACTCATTTTCTTATTTTCACCAGCCAACATTATTTTTGATCATGTTTTTATAATTCTATATTAGAGTTTTTGTGTTGTTTGGCCAAACATTCAGATTCTTCACTACAATTGAGAAACATCCAGGGCTGTAATCTCCCAGTCAACTGGTCGATTTATTGGTTGATATGTTCTGGTTTGACCAAAATTCTGATTCGTCAATGATTTTTTGCCATGTTAATTTCATAGAATTTCAGTATGAATGCGCCACAGACCAGCATGTTTCAAGGGCTGGTTGATTAGGAAACCAACTCTTGCATTGATTGGACCAGTCCATTGTCAATCGGGTCGCTGATCTACAGGTTTTATGGGCCAGTCAGACGATATATAAATTTAAAAATGTCGGGACTGTCAGAACATATGGGCTGTATGGAGGCCAACAGCCATAGACCCATCCGCCCCTGAATACGGCATATCACCTAAAAACAGTAAGCTAACTTGTCTGCATTAATTTGCTCTGTGTGTTTTGAGTATATGAACATAGCACAATTTGATATATTTCAATGTTTTGAATAATGCGCAGGCGCACCGCCCGCAACAATGGCAGCATCCCTCAGATTCACCTCGACCATGCTGGATGTTGAGCCTCTATCATCCAAACGCAAAAGTGACATAGTCAATTTGTGTCTTGCCCATTAAGCTGAGCTCTGATGTTCAGTCTCGCTCTGTCTAAATATTCCTCAACAGTTCTTGTCCTGATATCACTAGTTGTTTATTTTAGGAGATCATACATGCTGCAAAATGCTGTCAGAGCCGACAGACTTGAGTGTATAACTAATTTCATTTCACCCCCCTTGTCTTTTCTCAGTCAATGAGATAATTGAAATCTGTGTTCATTTTTGTACCTTAGTGAACTAGGAAGTCATGGAGGCACTACATGATAAGGAGCAACTGCACTGACATATAAATAAGTTTAGTTGAGCTCTGTTTTACTAGATATGCCAAGATATACCAGATATGCCTAGTTTTCTACTCACTTAAAATAAACTTTGGAAGAAGGTGGTCGGTCATTCAGAAACAGAGCAGTACAACGTCTGGAGGATCTCACTGTAGCTTGGACACAGGAAGAAACTGTTCATTGTGTTATGTGATCCAGAGTCTTGATTTGAATGCAGGAAGCAGAATGCTTTTATACAGGAGAATCTACAGGAGTAATGCAGCTGTGATGAAAAGTATTTCACGTTTTCCTCCTTTACCATGTGTTGGTAATATGTGTATCTAACAAAGTCTCAGTAATACATCTATAATCCTTCAGTAAACAAATGTCAGCTGGTGTAACTTTAATGTGCTGGTAAAGTTGGCGCGCTTGGTAAGGATTTTACTGTGTCACACCCACCACTTTCATCAACAGCACACTACGCTGAGCATGACAAGCATGTATTTGTCTGTCAGTGAGCATGTGTGCATCTTGTTTACCTGCTGGTGACAAACACATTTTGCTCATTGCCTCTGTTAAGTGACAACCCTGAAAATTCTGATCCACATTTGGTGTGGTTTAGTTAGGGAGGGTAAAGAGTGAAAATGAACATGTGACAGATGTAAGTTTGTTTTACATGTTATGGCAGTAGAGTGAAGACTGATAGATCAAACTGAAAGCCTCTGTGTTTTTCTGACTTTCAATGCTGTGCACGAAAAAGAATGTCTGAAACCACTGGTATGCTCAACACATCTGGACACGAACAGGCAGCCTGGCTTATGCACTGATATCAAAGTGTGTGCGAAACTGACGGCCTAGATGAGTCATGGCTTATGACAAAGGAAAAGAGAATGTGGGGCCTAGAACAGGAGCCAAAGTTTGAGATTAATATTTGCGTCAATCACAGCCTCACTGTTCCATTCTGAACACTCACATGCAGGTCCATAAAATGAAATCATGTTTAAAATATGCTGATCCACATACACAGCCAGTTCCCTCAGTGGGCAGCCTCTCCCTCTCTAAATAAATAATAATACTGTAATAATAATAAAAACAATCAGTATGTTCCCACTCTTGTAAGAGTTACAGTAAAAGTACTTACTGTCTGACACATACTTATCCAGAGTTTGCTGACGTAGGACCAGATTACAATCTTTATTCCTCTGCAGTGTTTAGAGTGTTTGTGTGCCCTCCTTTAATAAAACCTACTCCGATATCGGTAGTATGACCTTATCTAACATGAACATCTGAACATGCAGCTACATGTTGAGAGCTCCGTCTACATCTAAAAGCAGTTTAACACAGGTCTGTACTATGTAGACACAACCACTATTAAAATTACAGAGATTATGTAAAGGGGACAAAAGAATGACTCTTAGTTTAGCTCTGCTTCCATCAATTCACTGACTCTTCAAGATTCAAGACTCTTTAAAAACCAAAACCTGCTAAAAATAAAAATATTATATCACAGTTATTTGAGCTAAAGCTGAGCTTAAAGTTAAAAGTTTGGGATGACTGTGAATGATGACTCCTTTTACCTGTATATCGCCTGCCCCAAAATTTCCTTTCAGGTAGGATTTTTGTATAGCTGGCATTAGCAGGTCTGAATCTGCCATTCTTCCATTCTTTTAATCTTCCATTATTTTGTGGAAAACCTCCTTTCTGAACAGAAAAACTCATTCCCACCAAAACAAAATGCTGTGAGAAAGTGAAAAACAGCAAATGAACCCACATGAAAAACATTCCTTCTGTCTCCCAACCTGCACCTCGACTTTCATTAAGTCATGATAGTATTTTGCCAAGATACCCCACCTAAAACATTCCACCTAGCAAAGATTAACATCAGCATTAGTGTTCAGGGAATGTGGCACTCAAAAAAAAGGAAAAACAAACAAACAAACAAAAAAAACATACCAGTTAGTGTTGGAAAATTTTAAAAGAAAAGAAAGGGAGGAGATGAAGAAAAGCAGACAGAGGAATAGGTAAATAAATAAGAAAAAAAAAGTGTGAGAGGTGTCTTAGATTCTTAGATGGCAGTGATATGGAGCACAGGTGAATTTTCTTACAATCCAAATATTAAATGATCTTTGCGAAATTATCCATTTCAGAGAGAAGTGAAATATTAGAAGGAAATGGTCTTCTGGTGTGAATCTAAAATGTTGACTGTGACAGACAAAGAGGCTGGCAAAAACTGGACAAGCATGGATAATAACATAAGATAAGAGTGAAGTGAAGATAAAAACAGTCATTACAATAAGCCTGCCCCCTCCATTATCTCTCCACTCAGTTCCCCCTGCTCACCGGTGTATCGATTTTGATCAGAGCAATATCAGCCTTTTCGTCCACGTCCTTGATCTTTGCGTCAAATGTGGCTCCACTCTTCAGCTCCACCTGGATTAGGAGAAAACACATTAAAATATAATTGTGCTATATCAGTGTTTCATATAAGTGTTACAAAATTACAAACTATGACTTTAAAGTCTACCCTTACGCTACCTTCACCCTGTGCTTATTGGCCACAACATGGGCATTGGTGACGATGAGTCCGTCCTCTGACACAACAAAGCCAGAGCCACTGGCTACTGCCACCTCCCGTTTGGAAAAAATCATCCTGTGAAAAAATGGAGAGATTAACTGATACACAGATACAAATGTATGCCAGGAAAATTAAAATATATAACTCAGTTTATTTATTAGGACAAATCTTAAGCCTATTGTAAGCTTGGAAAACCCTCAAACCCCACTCTGTGTGTGTGAGTGTGTGTTGAGTCAGTATTTTTTCATACTTGCGGTACAGTTCAATATGGACAACAGCAGGTGCGATCTTCTCCACCACATCAGCAATGAAGTTGTACTTGTAACGGAGACTATCAGGGTTTTGCTCACCTGAGGGAGCCACACAGACACGCAAACATACACTTAAGGGCCGCCAACAAACTGATACCGATAACGAACATAACCACCATAAAACAGTTTTATGTTTTGATTCATTCAAAATACAGAATGAAGACAAAAGTTACGTTAATATCATATCATATATTATATCATATCACAATACCATCATATACATACTGTAGATCCTTTATCTGTATTTTGTTTGGAAAACTGTGGGCTTGTATAGCCAGGGTTGATAAAAACATCAATATCTGAAAGTCATCCAGTGTTTTCCAGTTCTCCTAGTTTCATTTGGAACATGAAAACTGCACACAGTGCAGAATGCTGCAATGTGAATCTAACTGTAGCTGCTGCATTAAACCATATCCAGATGTGGAGCACAGTATATTAAGTGTAGGTTTGAGAGCAGCTGCAGACGATCTTCTGCTCCCACTGATGCTTATAAAACAAAGGAAGTGACTCAGGCTAAAAAGATATGGGACATATCAGGGGAGGGATTTTAAGATGTTTTCTGTCTAAATAATATCAGTTCATATGAAACTGCCAGTGTCTCCTTATGCAACCCCACCCCCCCCACCCTTTTGGTTTCTCTCCAGCTGTGCTCCAACATCTGTCATTGCTGCAGGTCTTTCTTTTGTCACTTAACTGGTCATTTGTGTCTGATGCTTTAAACAAAGCTTGTCAGTCAAAAGAAACCAAATCTGATTCAAACATAGAATAAAACATCTCACCAGTGCAACAGCTGTACATGATCTATAGGTAACACTATAAACTAGGGTGTAAATATACAGTTAAAGGTCATAGCAGCTTAGTTATAGCAAACAGAACTGAGTGCCCTTGCACCACAACAAAACCAAGAGAAGACAACAGAAAATCTTTATCTGCCTCATGCACACTGGCCCAGTGAGGTTTTTATAAATTAGTTTATACAAGAAACAGGCTCAGGTTCATGTGTGATATCTGATGTAGTAGAATCCAAGTTGTGTTATCAGCTCTGTGTTGCAAACTTCTGATGATCCCTATTTTGTGTTCCAAAGGGTGGTTTGAAGTCAAGGGTGGTGCTCTTTAACTATATTCCTACACATGCCCAAGGTCAGGAAGAAGAGCATCAACGTCTGAAGAGGGCATTTACAACTTCCAGGTATCCAACTGGACCTTTGTAAAAACTGCCAAAAGATCTAGAAAGAGCAACACAAACCCATGGGATGGGAAGGAAGAAAAAGAGGTGCAACAATGTAGCAATCCCATATGTGGCAGGAGGATTGGAGAATTTTTAACACATTCCTGTGTCCTTCAAATCTGATAATACACTCAGACAGACACTGGTTCATCCGCCATACACCACATACCAGGAGAAGTAATCTAGTTCATGCAGTCCAGTGCAAAGAGGACTGCAAGGACCCCAACATCGGGGAAACCAAGCAAAACCTGGATGAACACATGGCTCAACACAGAGAAGACAAACTCATCAGGAGAGGACTCAGCAGCCTAACCACATCTAAGGGACAAGAAACATTCCCTTGGAGACTCAGATGTAAACATTTTGGACAGAGAATATAAATGGTTTAAGGAGAACACTCAGAGGAGGAGCAGGATATGAAGTCCTGCTAAAAATCAAAGTAACCAGCATTGCTGTGCTTGTTTTTATCTTTTGTAACTGCAGCAGTTATCGAACACAAAATTTTTATAGAATAGAATTTTATATATATATATATATATATATATATATATATATCTTCTTATATCTCCTCAAAGCAGCTCCAATGTAGCATGCTTGCTTTTTATGGGAAATGTAATTACAAGCTGGATGAGCCTTAACTGGGAAAAATTCCTCCAGTTCCTGAAAGAGTTGAGTCACTGTGCAACCGTGTTTGTTGACACTGTATCTAAGCCTGTAAATCCAACGAACAGTTTGCAAGTCTGCACAGGAAGCAGAATATAAAAGTAAAAATGATCTTCAAAAATAGAAGTAAAAATAAGAACATGGGGGAAATATTTTTACCCCTTTAAATCTGGGTTAAATAACAGTTTGGCCTAAATGTGTGTCCAAATAGGAAGTTACACAATTGAGTGATCGGCTCCAAGAGATGAATCATTACAGAAGACTCAACATGGTGTGTGCTTTGTACAACACTTGACATCCTCCAGATTTCTATCCTCAGCTCAACAATCTCATATCCCGAGAAAGAGACACTCAAAGGAGGATATGTGGGAGGGATAGGAGACAAGGGAGCAAGAGACAAGTAAATGAAATTAAGATGTGGAATAAAGAGACAAAATGAACACACAGAAAGAATAAATGAGTGGCAGGAGAATGAAGATGGAAAGAAAGTGAAGTAAGATGCGAAGGGAGGAGATAAGGAGAGCAAGAAAGGTAGAGACTGAATGACTCTATTCTTTCATCTGTCCTAGGCTAATGGATCCAAGATGGAATCATAGAGAGAGGGAGGTGCAGTATGAGAAAATGTGATCATTACTAAAATATAAAAATGAGTTAAGATAAAAGTATAGGGGAGGCAAACTTCCATATTTCTACTCCTGCAGTGGTCAGTAGGGAGCAAGGGAGAGAATGAGGCAGAGGAAAAGGAGAAAGGCCTTTCTCCTTCTTCAAAAGACAAACAGAAGAAAGATTCTACTACAGTTGAATCAAAACATAAGGTTATCAAATGTGTATTATTAAATATAAACTTGCTTCCATCCAAATCTTTGTCTATCTGATGATCCTGTGGCTAAATTTAAACAGCAGTTATTTACCCAAGTGCCATATATGAATACAATAGAAGATTACTATCTTAAATTTACGGCTGCACAGGTCGATCATGGTTTTGACAGCATTGCATCTTGCCTATGTTCAACACTTGAAGCTGTTACCCCACTGAGAAAGAAGGTAGTGAATCAGAGGAGGAGAGTCCCTTGGTTTAACTCGCAAACACAGGGTTTAAATAAACAGTCACAGATTCTAAAGAGTAGGGCTGTAATCAACCAAGAAATTTAAAAAAACCTGCCAATCAAGAAATTCTTGGTGAAATTAATTACACACTCGAGTCTGTTGGCTTTTTGCAGCACATGTATGATTTCCTAAAATATACTGTCAACTAGTGATATCAGGACAAGAACAGTCGAAGAATATTTAGACATTATTGTTTTTTTTTCATGTTATAATAATGGACTCTGTGCATGTCCTCACACAGAGTGAGACTGAACATCAGAGCTCAGCTTCACAGCCAAGACACGAATAGACTGTCACTTTTGTGTTTGGATGATAGAGAAGGCTCAACATCCAGCACGGTCGGGGTGTATCTGATGGATGCATCCAGTCAGGGTTTAGAGCTTATCACAGTACAGAAACATTGCATCAGTGAAAATTACCAACAACCTTCGATTATAGGCACTGCACTGTCTTGGTTTAAGTAGTATCTATAAGATAGATTCCAGTTTGTTCATGTAAACAATGAGTCTTCCAAACATACTGCAGTTAGTCAAGGAGTTCCACATGGTTCTTGAAAACAATTGAAACATTGTGCAGTGACTCACATGATAGCCCCTGAACCGGAACACCGTGTTCTCCAGCTGGCCAATCTCGGTATCTTAACTGTTCGTTCGGTGCATCATCTAGTGGCTACTGGGGGAACCACACCTTAAGACATTAAACTTTAACACCAAGTATTTTCCTCAAAAAGGCCCTACTCACTATCCATTCAACGCCTAGTACCAGCAGGACCAAGGCATCAAAGAAAAGTTATTCTTTGGAAGAACAGATGGTGGCGAAGGTTCAGTTATCCATAGCTGAATTAATACAAGATGAGACTTCCCTTCCAATCCATCTCTGTAAAGATACAATCTATTTATCTGTCTCGCAGATAGGGGTGGGGTGGTGGTGGTGGTGGTGGTGCAGAGAGCTCTCACCTTTCCCGCAAGCGCCCCTCTGGATTAAAATCACAGGAGGCTGCAGCAGCTTTGTGGCTCGGTTACTGACGCGCTTCAACTCGCAGATGTTCCGGTATGAGACTCCGTCGCTGCCACACACCGCCTCTGAGCTAGTGCACGCGCACACGCCGGCCTTACCCCTCCTCCTCACGGTGGAGGACACCTCTATGCCGTCGCTTACCACGCACTCCATGCCCTCGGCGCAATGGTAGTCTCCGGTGCCACCGCATTGCTCGCCCTCGCCGGACGCACACACCGGGCAGCAATCGCAGCTGTCCAGCACGTCCCCCGGAAGGCAGTCGGTAGGGATCGGCGGGCACTGGGACTTGTCGCACTTCTCCGGACAGCCGATGGCGAAGCGTTTGGCTATCCGCGCCTCGGACACTAGACAGCAGGTAGCCAGCAGGGCAGTAACACACACAACCGACGACACACGCATGACGCAAAAACACTTTAAAGTTATTAGAAACAAACGCAAAGAGTTTTCGTGCTGAAGTCCCAACGCATTACCCAACAAACTGCGGAAGTGTGCAGCGGTTCTGGTTTTTAAACGCTGCACGATAGACAGAGGAGGTGATTGGTGGGCGTGTGTGACGTCTGTCGGAGGAGAGGAGGGGATGATGTGCTGGTCGAGCCGTACATGTGTTTTAAGTTGTGCATGGTAAGTAACTACAGTTACTTTACGGCCCTATGTGGATCATGTGATCATAGTTCACAGCGGTCAGATAACTCCATTAGACATTATACTGCAAAAATGATACTTACTTTACTGTGATTAAACTAATGTGAAGTACATAAAATCATCAGTAATAATAATCCAGTCTTTTAAATTTTTCTTTAAAACACACCAACAACTTAAAAAGCAGTCAGGTCACACATAGGGAGGTAACACATCAGTGACAAAATTTGGAAATAGTGGAAATAAAAAAAAGTACAAATTATGTCACATTTATCACAAGAGGTCACATCTATCTATCTATCTATCTATCTATTTTACACTATGTATCTATCTATCTATCTATCTATCTATCTATCTATCTATCTATCATTATCTATCTATTTAATCTGATGATCATATTGTTGTTTGTAATGTTTATTTTTTTTTCTCTGTAAATTGTCAGAAATTGTGAGGAAACTACAACCATTTTATGTTTCTCCAAATGTCTTTTTTCCTATTTAAAATTAAGCTACAAGACTATCACCAAAATCTGAAAAGAATTGACAATGATTGTTTTCCATCAATTGATTTACTAATTGTTGGACTAACTGTAGGTTCCTGAAAAGTTCAAAACTGTTACAGCCCAAGTTTTTGTTTCCCCCTGTTGTCTTCTCCTGTGTACCTTTTTTTCCTCTCTCCCTCATTAGTTCACCTGCCGACCGATGGCTGGCTAGACGCAGCTGCAGCTGATCTATAAGAGGTTGCCTGGAACTTCCCTTCACTGCCAGATAATGCCGCATGTTCGGTCAGTGCCAGTTCGTCATATTGTTCATTTTGTTCCTCGTGTCTCTTGACAAACCCTCCCTCTGTGCTAGTCGAGTAACTCTTATCTCCTGTGCCTTTTAGTTCCTGTGCCTTTCAGGAACCTACAGTTAGTCCAACAATGTCAAGCTAGCAATAGCTAGCTTGATAAAACTAGGGCACACACAACCTGCAGTTCTGTACATGCCCACCAAGTTGCGTGAGATTACGTCCACAGGGGGCGCTATAGGTAATGCGGAAACTTTGCATATGACTTTAAGGCCTATAACTTCTGAAGTATACACCCTATCCCTACAAAAGTCAGCAAATGTCATCATAATTTGCTTGCTTACAAACGTGCCAAGTTTCATGAAATTCAGACTCTCAGGGGCGCTACAACGGCCACATGTTTATATTTCACAAGTCTTTAACTTTTTTATAAGGATTGGTTTTTACCCAATCCTTATGAAACTCAACAAATGTCATCATTATTTTACGCTTGCGTACAATCATGCCAAGTTTCATTGTTGAAAATGTTGAAATCGCGCCATGATGCATTTTTACAAGCTCGCCAGATAGCAGGAAATGTGTCACAAAGTCACAGTGCTGTGAATGACTTGTCTGAAACTTCACAGGATATTGGATACTATGATTACCATGACATCCACACTCCTAATATAGCGCCAACTACTGGCTACAGAAAAAATAGATTAATACATTAATTGAATGGTTTAAGTGTATTCATCTGAACTGCTGAGAGGGCTTGTGATATTTTACTTTGATATTTTATACTTTACGGGTTATAGAATATTATTACTGTCATGACATTCACACACATAATATCAGATTCCTCCTCATGTCTCTGTCTCTACTGTCTGCCTCTGCAACCTGCAGCACACACACACACACACACACACACACACACACACACACCTCCCCTCAGCCCTCAGTAAACAACCAATCACTGTTGGCCATGACTGTAAATATATTTTAGTTTGTTTTTCTTTTTTAATTTGTTTCCATCTGTGTGTGATTTACAGCTGGATACAGCTGTTACAGCTAAATTGTGCAACCTGCTGTATGCTGGCTGTGTGGAGGTTTGCTTTTATGCATTTTTTTACTCAGTGCAGCCACTGATGGATAGGTGGGAGGAGGTTGTCTAGTTTAACAGGATGCTGTGGTAAAGTGTATAATACTGAAATAAATAAAGCTTTTATATACAAAAGGTCAACTATTTTTTGTTTGATTGGGATCCTTACATAGCCAGATTTCTTGTGAATCATTGCTGATAAAATTTTAATTTTCCCCAGAAAATTGAGGAACAATTATGATTTGCAAATATGAGAGCTGCTAATTTTCTACTTTAGATAGATGCACTGAGCATACTTTACTGTGGAAAACATTCAGTGGTATGTGTGGTTTCAACATCTGCTGCAAAACAACCTGTGATGTTGTCCTAGCAGCAGAAAACTGTTTGTGACAGAAATCTAAAGCTTTTTGAACTGAGTTTAATTAATCATTGGCAAAAGTGAAGAACTAATGCATGTATTGCACCCCCTCTTGTGGAGGTGATAGATTATGGGGGTGATAGGATATGAATATAACCAAGGAACGGATTGATGGACGGACAGATGGACGGACGGACGGACAGACAGATAGACAGATAGACAGACAGACAGATTGATAGATAGATGACTTTATTCATACCCGAAGTGAAATTAGGTTGTCATAGCAGTCCGATGTATGGTAAATAAAAATAGAATAGCATAAAATAGGTAAAAGTGTTAATGTTATGCTGTTAATGACAGATATAAATACAGCTGGTTCTAATGATATATAGTAATACATATATATACACACATACATTCACACATACACACACACACACACACACACACACACACACACATATATATATATATAAATGCATACATACATACACACACACACACACACACACACACACACACACACACACACACACACACACAAACATATACATACATATATACACACACACACACACACACACACATCACATACATGTATATATATATATATATACATATATATACAGCAACAGTATGTATGTAATGATAGTAATAGTAGAATAACAGTATAATAGTAACAGTATGTAGTAACAGTCTAAAGTACTAGTGTTAGCAGCAACAGCAAATAATAATAACAGTATATAATAGCAGTATATATGTTAATGGTAGCAGCTAAGGGGAGTGGCAACAACAGTAAATACTACTACTACTACTACTACTACTACTAATAATAATAATAATAATAATAATAATAATAATAATATAGTATGTGTTAAGTCTGTGAATACCACATATGAATGTGTTCCAGTATTTGGGGTGTTGGGATTCCCAGTGCAAAAGGTGTCAGGTAGATTTAGTCCAGGTGTGTGACTGTGGCTCTGACAGAGGTAGATGAGTTGTATAGTCTGATTGCACTGGGTAGGAATGATTTCTTGTATCGTTCCTTAGAGCAGCGTGGTTGAATGAGTCTGTTGCTGAAGCTGCTCTTAAGCTCATCCAGTGTTTTGTAGAGAGGGTGAGAGGGATTGTCCATGATTGCCAGCAGTTTTGCCAGCATCCTTTCCTCCAGGAGTGGCCAGTGTTAAAAGAGTGGGGTAGCTCTGTCTGTGAACGAGGAAGTGTGTGATGTGTGTATAGTCAGAAAGCAGTGCCGGGTATGAGAGAGTGTGTGTGAATAGAGGACGAATCAGTGGCTGATGAGAAGTAACAAATTAATTAAGTAAACAAGTGCAATCAAGCCAACTGCTGCATGATTTTTTCTGCGGGTATAGAAGTGCGTTTACACAAACATTTAGTTTCAGACAGCCTGGAATGAACAGCATACTTTGATTAAAAAGTTAATTTGAATGGGGAAAACATAAAGAAGGGCAGACAATGATAGGTTACTCAGCTAAAATGATCTCAAGTACTTTAGTTCTCAGAAACAGTGGTTATCAGTGTTGGGCAAGTTACTTCCAAAATGTAATACATTACAGATTATTATTATATTTCAAAGTAATTAGTTACATTTCAATATTACTGTCTCTAAATCGTAATGTATTACATTACCAGGAAGGAAGCAGACACCCTTTCTACATTTAAGGTTAGGCCAAAAACTTTCTTTTATGATAAAGCTTATAGTTAAAGATGATTTAGGTAAGACATGGACCCACCTGAACCATCCTTTAGTTAAGCTGCTATAGGATTAGACTGCTGGGGAACTCTGACAATACACTGCACCTCTCTGTCCCTCACATTTCATGTCTTTATATCAATATACAGTGATCCCTTGTCATATTGTGCTCTACCTCTTGCAGCTTTGATACATCATGGTTTATACACACACACACACACACACACACACACACACACACACACACACACACACATATTAGTGCTGTCAATCGATTAAAATATTTAATTGCGATTAATCTCATTTTTATCTATTCTAAATGTGGCTTGAATTATCATTTTAATACTCTTGTCAACATGGAAAAGTGCATAGCCTGCTTTGTGCAAATGTTTTTTTCATTGCAAACCACAACAACAACATGTAGTGTTACAGCCATCCACGACTGAAGCAAAATCTCAAAGTAACACTATCATAAACAAATGACAGATAATACAAAACAGGGTGATACAACATAAAATTACAAAGTGCACATCATTGTAAACTAGGACTCAGCCTGTAGTGCAGTTAAACCATAGTTTATACTTCCCTTTTCTTAAGCTTCCTTTGAACGTACTAGCAGTCAGGTTATACTGCTGTTCTGTTTATTCAAGAGAGGCTCATCAACCCAGCCTCTTATTTCTCTCCAGAAAGAATCAACATGAATGGTTACCTTTGTAACTGTGTCAAAATCCATCCTTTGTCACCTGGTTATGACGCGTGGCGGTGGCAGAGAATTTGAATCACTGGTAGTTTGGCCATCAAGTGGTATTTCAGAAGGGATGTGCTACGATGATAACTAGATACTATGAAGATAACTTTGGTCTTATTTATCAATCCATCTTGCAACATTTTAAAACTGAGCTTTCCATTCAGAATTTTGTTAGCAGCATCCATTTCAGCGTCTCCTGTTTGACATGCACACAATAAGGTAGTGCTTATTGTTGTGCTTCCAGTTCAAAGAGCATTAATCTCGAGATAAAAAAATAATTTTGCCTCCCTAGCTTGATAGCCAGGGAGCTGCAAGTTCTTGACTGATCTGTGGTAAGAATAAAGGAGATACACGTTGTGCTGGTGTTATCGTCACGGCAGCAGGATTTATTGTTCTTCTTTTCATATAAATCCTATTCTTCCAACATCTATGCTGTTAAGTTAACTGCCTAGTTTCAGTCTAACTTTCAAATAACATAGCCATTTTACAATATGGAGTAATAAAATGACAACATTTTGATAACAATAATACATCCTATCATGTTCATGAAAAATAAGAAATGAATTTGTTTTTAATGATATAACTTTTAGCCAACACAGTTTACTCTAAAGGCACTACTTTTGTCCATATTCTCTTGAACCAATCATGAATCAACATTACACCATTTTTAGAACACATTTTCTCACAAATTTGAGCTACAATAACTATATTCTTAATACAGTCACCCGATACTGCACTACCACTTCACAAAAGCATTTCCTGGTTTTGGCGATAATCCAAAAATATATGCATTTGTTTACATATGAGACCCAAAAAATCACAGATTGCATGAAACAGATTCATTGATAAAGTTCAGCATACGTTTAATGCATTCACATGTATTTTCCTGTTGCTATGGGTCAACGTTCTTCCCACACTATTATACAGGTCCGTTTAGGATTAGCCCTTTCACATACACAAACACACACTACCATGCAGGTCCGCTTAGCATTAGCCAGTTAGCATACACTTCCCGCTCTTACTTCACATTAGACACTCTCTATAACTTGTTATCTTTTTGGCTCGCATGCACACAACTAATCCTCAAGTCACCTATTCAACTGTTAACATATGGTATTTACACCGGTTTAAATGTATATTTACCGACCTGTGGTAAGAATAAAAGAGATACAGGTTGTGCTGGTGTTATCCTCATGGCAGCAGGATTTATTCTTTCTCTATTCATGTAAAACCCATTCTTCCACAAGGGTGATGTGCCACCTAGCGGCCTGGCCTATCGTAGTGGTGTAGTGGTGTGAGTGCAAGTGAATTATTAAATAATGAGAGTTTCTACCTTTCTCTATTGTTTCCAACCCTCTATGTTAACATTAAAATTAACATTAATGTTAATGCATTAGACGGATGTCTCAGGAAACCAAGGCTTGGTGCGAGCAATGTGAGAGGTGCCGCCTCAGAAAAACTCCAACTGCAAGTGTCAGGGCTCCCCTAGTCAGTACACAGCAGTGCCCATGGAGCTTGTATGTGTGGATTTTTTGACCCTGAAGAAAACAAAGGGTGGCATAGAAAATGTCCTCATCATCACTGGCCACTTTTTATGCTACACGCAGGCATACCCCAGTAAAGACCAAAAGGCCAGAACTGTGGCTAAGGTGCTGTGGAGAAACTTCTTCTACTGGTTTGGTTTCTCTGCAAAACTGTACGCAGACCAAGCACGCAATTTTTAAGGAGCTGTGTAAGTGTACTGGCGTCTTCAAGATTTACACAACTCCCCATCACCCACAGGGCAAGGGGACCACTGAAAGGGTTCAGCCACACCCTTATGAACATGCTTGGGACACTAGAGCCTCACTTGAAGCCACGGTGGCATGAGCATGTGGATGCCATGATGCACGCCTACATATGCACCTGCCACGATTCGACAGGATATACCCTATACCAGCCACTAACTAGCCATGTGGATATAGTGACAATGTCCAGACTTTGCGTGACTGCTGTCGCAAGCATATGCACGAGCTAATCAGACCTAATCATGCCAAGGGACATCAGAAAAAATACTACAATCAAAAAGCAAAGAGTGTGTGAGAGAGAGAGAGAGAGTCCTTGTTAGAGTGTGTCATGTGGAGAAACTAGGGGACAAGTGGGAACCACATCCTTACACTGTGGTGAAGAAGCAGTCTGACTTACCTGTGTAAGTGGTGCAATCAGAGAATGGTAACGCAGAGAGAGTGGTGCACCACAATTTCTTTACACAATGTATGTTTATTTCTGTGGAGCAAGTCGACGAGGAGACAAGGGAGGAGATTGAGCCAGACACAGAGGAGGACATAGGGGAGCAGGCTGGTGAAGTAATCAGAAAGGAGGATGAGTCAGATACAGCAGAGGGCAAGGAAGTGGAGGGAGAGGAAGACAGTTTTACCCATGATGACAAATAATGAACCATTTGGATGCACAGGAATGGAGGGAGCAGACATGGGGGCAGGACAAGTGACGAGGCGAGGGAGGAAAATGAAACAACCAGAGACACCAAGTCACCTCCTAGACCCAATGCTCCAAGGAGGAATGTGCTGAGAAATCAATGTCACCCACAGAGACACTCATATTAACACAATTCTCAAACTCTTTCACAAAGGACCATGTAACTGTAGGATTTTGTTCCAACCAGTCAAGATCACACAGTTTGACCAATCAACTGTGTGAACCCTGAGATCAGTTAATTAAATGAGTCAAGTCTGATGTGCTGCTGCTTAGTTGGAACAAAAACCTGCAGCCACACAGCTGTTGTTCCAACTGTCAAAAAGAAGTTTAAATCTGACTGGCATGAGTAGGAGGCATGCGTTGCTTCCTTCCCCCTTCCTTATCCCTAGCCCAGTAAAACCACTGCTTTATCAATGCTGTGATGTCTGTGTCTGTGGTGGCAGAGCAGGCTGGGCTTCTCACAACATCTGAAAACGACAACACACAGACAAAGAAAAAACAAAGTGAATTACTCAATCTACTATATAAGTAGTATGTGTGTATGTGTGTAGGGGAGGGGTACTTTACTGATCGTCTTCTCTGCATATATATGTGTGTGTGAGAGAGACAGAGAACAGAACTGTTCTTTTGTTTCTAATGTTGTGTTTCACATTGAAAATAATTAATTAATTAATTTGTAGTGTCCAGAGTTGATTTTGTGGTGATCATTGATCGTTATATGTGAAACCCTGTGATCTTTCTGCCACTTCATTTGCTTCTTCGAAGCTACTGCTAGGTTTTAAAAATGGCACTTCTTCTTTGTTTATTGCGTCCAACTCACCACTGACTACAACCAATCAGCACCAACTCTGTAGTGATTGGTTGTAACTCAAGATGCTACATGACGCAGTCCACAAAGAAGCGCTATTTTTAAAACGAAACGATACAGTGACAACCATCAATGATAAATGTGTGCTGGATCACCACAGAATGAACACTTGCCGCTTTAAATTAATTAATTAATTTTTTCCAACATGAAACACAATGGACGGTTCTGTTCTTTCACTCTCTCTCTCTGTCTCACACAAAGGTCTGCAGCGTGTAGTTTATTGATAATAACGTGATGAAACGATCACAGAGAAGATGATCGATGAAGTCCGTCTCATCAGTGATCAGGATCTTGCCTTGGTGGAGACACTGACGCTACAAGGACTGAGTGAGAGGACATTCCTGAAAAGTTTCCAGCAATGTGTGTAATTACTGTAATGTTCTTAGGGAGAGGAAAAACTCCCTTTTAACAGGAAGAAACCTCAAGCCTTAACCGCTTTGGGTGAAATGAAAGCAGGGAAAAGAGAAAGAGTGTCACACCGCGGTGAGGTTGTCTCGTATTGGGTTATTGTCTTGTCATTTCCTGTTTTATTTTGAAAGTCTAACTTTCCTCTTGTATCAGTTCGCTGAAATCACCCCATCTTGCTTCATAGTCCTGCTCATAGCCACAGTTCATCCTCATAAGCCTTTAGTGCCTTGTAAGAGTGATTTTTTGGTTGTAACTTTTATAGTCTAGATTTTGTTTCATAGTCCTTCTCAAGTTGGTCCCCCCAGAGCATTTCTCTCGGGAACCAGAACAATGCAGGGCTTTTCTTATTGACTGCTCAATACACTTTGAACTGCTCCTGCATGCTTTCACCCCGGACAGGTTAAAGATAGCATTCCTGATTTCCCACCTGACAGGAAGAGCTAGAGCTTGGGCCACAGCTGAGTGGGCTCATGACTGTCTGCTTTGCACCTCCTTCACAGACTTTAAAGCTGCTCTCATGAGGACTTTTGATCTAGGGTCTACAGACAGGGAAAGGCTAGGGAGCTGAGTGGACTAACACAGGGCAGGGACTTGGTGTATGACTTTGCCATCCGCTTTCGCACCCTGGTGACAGAGAGTGGGTGGAATAACACAGCCCTGTACGATGTGTTCCTGAAGTGGCTGGCGGCTCACATCCAGGAGCTGCTGCTGCCACTGGATCTGCCAGCAGACTTGGATTCACTCATCTCGCTTGCCATCCAGATGGACAAACGGGTTTGCGAGCACAGGCAACCACGGAGCAGCGGTCCGACGTCAGCGAGGTCTCCATATTTCTCAGCTCCGGGCAAGCAGGTTCCCCGTTATTTGCAGCCAGAGCAATGCCTTCTCTCCCCCACCACTAGGGAAGTGGAGCCCATGCATCTTGGCAGGACACAGCTGACACTAGAGGAGTGATGACGATGCCAGCAGGAGGGCAGGTGCTTTTACTGTGGCAAGTCTAATCCCCTTGTCGCCGCCTGTCCGGCAAAAATATCCCAGAAGGTGAGTCAACTGCCGCCTACATACCTTGCTCTGTGCAGTCTGACGCCAGTTAAGGTAACGCACGATCCACCAACACTGACATTGGAGCACTCATAGACTCCGGGGCCGATGAGAGCTTAATTGACTGGGGACTGGCTGAGAAATTAGGGCTTAAATCGGAACTGCTGGTTAGTCCCATCAAGGCCAGGGCTCTCAACGGCAATGAACTGTTCATGATCACTCACCTGTTACACCACAGAACCATTTGAATGGAACTCATGAACTTTTACTTATTCAAATCACCCTCTTAGACTCTGGTTTTAGGTAATCCCTGCTAGCAACCAGTCTTTCACTAGAGCTTGCACATACCAGTTTACCTATGTCAACAATGATGAACTGAAAATTTTATTTGCAGAATTTTTCTTGCAATGTTGGTGGTTTAAAATATACCACTACATTTAGGATTAAAAGTGTTTTGTAAGATGTGTTTTTTAGAAATGTAAGTAAGTAAAATATTACTGAAAATATATTGGTAATGAATTACTGTAACCCAACACTTTACCCTAGTAATTTAGATTTATTTTTGTATAACTGCTACTTTAGTACAACATATTGTAACTGGGATAGAATCTCTCGTGCCGTAAAGATGTTTATGTTATGACCTAAGAAACAACCTAGCACAGTGGAAAGGGTTAGCACTGTTGCCACAGAGCAAGAAGGTCCTGGGTTCGACTCCTGGGTCGGTGTTTCTGTGTGGAGTTTGCATGTTCTCTATGTGTCTGCATGCGTGTCTGTGTGTTTCCTCCGGGAGCTCTGGTTTCCTCCTACTGCAACATTAGGTGTGGTGAGGGCGAATGGTTGTTTGTCTATAAGTGTTGTTCATTTATATGTGGCCCTGCGACGAGCTGGTGACTGTCCAGGGTGTATCCTGCCTTTGTCCGTAAGCAGCTGGGATAGGCTCCAGTCCCCCTCCCCAACCCCGAGTATGGGTAGAAAATAAATGGAAACAACCCAGTGCTGTGGCTTCTCTCTTTTTTATTTACTCTCTCTTCAAACGACACATGAAAAACAAGCGGTGAGTCCTCCACAGCTAACAATAGCCACATCAACCTGACGCCCACATGATAACACGAAACATAACATAAATAATACAAATTTACAAGATGGCTAACAAAAACAACCCAAAAATAATGCACTCTAAGGGATTACAAATAAAATCAGAGAAAATAAATTACTGGATAGCATATATAAATAAAAATATAATGGGATAAGCTGACAGGTAAAGAAACTTGAACCCCACCTCTTCCATATGGAAAACAAAACAGGAAGATGGGGTGGGGAGACCGTCACAGACAAGGTAGGGAGCTAGGGAAGAAGGTACCTCACTAGCGACCCTTGGACCCTCACAAGTATGCCAACAGTGGATGAAAAGTACAACTAAAATACAGATCTTGTGCAATTATAAAACTAAAAGTGATAAAAGTAACCTGCTACAATGGCAGTTTTAAATACATTACAAATAAATAAATAACTTTTTTAAAGATGGTGCTTCCCAAGTGGCAGCCTATTGCAGCAGCTCCGACTTTCCTCTTTTATCCTCCCTTAAATTTGGATTTGAATCTTTTTGAGTTATTTAACATTTTTCTCATAATAAAACCCCAGCTGCTAGAAACATCTGGACAAGACGTCATTGTCTCTCCTTTTGTCCAGTTACTCTCTTGAATAAATAACTGAAATTGATGTAGGGAGTTTCCCACTGAGGTCTCTGAAAAGATCTGCTAGAAACAGAACTGGATCTGAAAATATGTGTATAGGTAGAGGTGGAGGTCATGTTTTGACACATTCCACATACTCACACACAAATACAGAGAGAGAGAAAGAGAGTCAGGTAGTTTGAAATATGGTCCAAATACATATAAATAATACATAAAATAAAAAATAAAAATGACAGGTAAGTAGTAAAGGAAAAGTATACAGCTCACTAATCAAACATCACATGTACCATAACCACAAAAGTACAACATTAACCTAATAAAATATAAACCAAAATTTAAACCAGATATGTTGTGTAATATCAAAATATCAATTAGGACTGACTATTTGTAATGTAATCAAGTGTTTATCATTCCCTTGAATAAGTGAGAGTATAAAACTTGATTAAAAAAAAAAAAAAAAAAAACCAACAAATTATAAACATATCAATGAACAATGATCCAGCGCTAATGACAACAATCATTTATACTCTAACACTGTATCATTTGGATATTAACAAAAATATCAAATTCACACACACACACTCTTGCTGGATCAACATGTCCCAGCATCCAATTATGATAAATCTGTTCAGTATGTCTCCCAGTAAACAATGTCATTTTGGAGTTTACAGTGATAAACTGTATGCATACAATGCATAAAATTTGATTATACATGTCTTGATCACATTCCTCCTCAGTGATGTCCATCTTGTGCAACTCCTCGAGGTGAGACTTGACTGAAGCTTCTTCTCCTCAGGCAGGACTGATACTGATGCTCTGCAGCCAGCGTCCAGAAACCATGACCTAACCACCAAATGACTTAATTTCAAGAGCCTCCACCCAATGAGACAACAGGGTGAGGAATGCAGCCTTCCTCTGTTCATAAATCAGCACCGACAGCTTGAATGACAGAAGTAGGGACACCTAGTGGACATACATTCAAATGACATTCATATGTTGTATTATATGTTGAAAGCACAATGTGTAATTTTTCAGGTTGTCTATCAACAAAAACATTTTTTTTCATCCACAATTCACAACGATATCATTACTAATTACCTCCATCAACAAGTTGAAATATTCTGGTGGGCTTTGTGGGGGAAAGAAATTCAGTGAAAAGTTTGCGAGGTGAAATTCTGATGTGACGTCACCTACTTGGTTTGTTGTCTAACTAGTTATGTATTTTCAGAAGAATATAAATCAACAATAACACCACAAACATAGCCTTGACTCACACTAATAGTTATCATTTAAATTAAGATACACTATATGTGTGATTCAGGGTATAAGTCAAAGTGGATCAGAAAATTTTTTTTTTCTCTTTTCACTACAATGTATTTTCTTTTTTCAATCTAAGGATCCACCGGAAGGGACGTCACTTAGGCTTCCTCTAGTCCATAGACGCATTGAGCGCTGAATCATATGTATGTGTATTTATTTCAGTTGGAAACGTTTTCGTGTCTGTGCCACATATTTTTGTTAGGAAATGACACATTAACCATCATTTAATCACGACATGTTAGTCCTTCATTCGATTTCTGTATTTTAATTGTATTATGTGGTTAGGGTATTCAACCAATACGGGGGGCAATTGGTTTTGTATTTACATAAATGGTGCTGTCACAGTTGCCTAGAGACAGATGCCACACACCAGCACTGCTCACAACCAACCCACGCCTTTTTAAAAATGTCCTCTACACCCGATCCTCCACCACGTCCTCAAAAGCAAAGACGCTTGCAAAAGTACCAACGTGAGTGGAAAGAAGCACATCCTTGAATACATACAGAAAGCAATTGTTTTGTGTATTAAATATGACCATAATATGCCAGTTATGACCCCATCTATTGAATCGTGCTGAGTGCCACGAATTTATGTAGTTTTTTCGTGTCACTCAGAACGAATGTCAAAGTAATGTATTCCAATTGGAAACGTTTTCGTGTCTGTGCCATGTATTTTTTTTTATGTCGGAAAGTGTCACATTAACCATCATTTAATCATGACATGTTAGTCCTTCATTTGATTTCTGTATTTTTATTGTATTTTGTTCATCTACTGTTTATTATTATTACTTATTATAGCCTAGTTTTTGTGATCATATTTACGTTTTCAAGTTCCTAATCCACGTTTAGGTCTTTAGATTCTACTGTTACGTACCTGCTTTTTATTGTTTTTTTTTTTTTTTTTTTTACTGTTTATATTTTCTATTATTTGTAATGAATATAAATATTATTGTTGTCCCTTTCTTTTTTCCTTCAGCCATTTTTGTATTAAATATGACCAATAAGGTGCCATTTATGCCCCCCTGTCGTTGCTATGGTAACGCCTTAAGCCAAAGCTCCAGCTCATTGCTGTCTGCCTGCCAGAATAAATCAGTATGGCTGACATTATTCATAATTTTCATGGAACGCAATGTTTTAGGGCAGTTTCAGGATTGATTTAAATTTTGATGACATTTCTAGTGAGAAATATGTACTTTGTTTTCAGAATCGTTTCCACTTTTCCACACAGTTGGCATTGCCATAAGATTTCTACAAGTGCACCTATATGATGAAAAAAACCTAACAGTGCTGTGAGCTTTGTTTCAGATGCAAGCAAATATTGTTGTAAACGAATTTAAGAAATATTGTAAAGAGACTGGCATTATGTCACATACAGTGGTTCTCAACTGGTCTGCGACCCGTTCTAGACAGGTCACGGACAGCTGATTTAAAAAACTAAATGATATTTAATAGGCACCTGATGTTTGACATGTCTTTTATTTAGAAAAAAAATATTTATTGTGAAAGGCATGCGTCAGACACGTGCAGCTGCCTAGACGCGGTAGCCAGGGTAACTGCCATTTGATTGACAGTCACTTTAAGTTTGTGTAGAGAGGGCTAAGCGTATGGTATGTTTGAAATGCGTATTTTCGTTCACTGAGGATAATAGGGGACAGAAATCACAGTGCGTTATATGTAGTGAAATACTTGCAAATGAAAGACAACTCAAAGACAACTTCAGAAGCTGAGGACTTCACAGACGTGTCTGACAGTGTCTTGCTCCAAACAAGAGGAAGCTCTCCTTGCCTCTTATCATGTAGCTCACCATATTGCGAAGGCGAAGAAACCGCACACTATAGCCAAAGAGCTTATTTTACTTGCAGCCATGGATATGGTCAGAGAGGTGCTGGGTCAATTAGCGGCAGACAAGCTGAAAACCATAAAGCTGTCCAATGATACTATTGCTCGACATATTCAGGACATGTATGGTAATATTAAATAACAGACCACAGCCTGCATCCAAGCAAGCCCCTACTATGACCTGCAGGTGGACAAATCCACCGATATAGCTAACCATGCTATTTTGTTGGTTTATGTGAGACACGTGTGGGATGGTGATTTGCAGGAACTGTTTCTCTGCAGCAGAGATCTCCCTAACACTACAAAAACATAGGACATTTTCAACACTGAGGACTTAGGAGCTCAGTGGGCCTGAGCTGGGAATACTGCGTGGGAATCACAACTGATGGCGCTGCTGCCATGACACATTCCGGTGTGGTAAAGAAAATTCTGGAGGGAGCACCTAATGCAACATGGAACCACTGCTTTTTGCATGTGGTGAAGCACATAAAACGGAGTGCAAAAAATATCTGCTGCTTCTCAAAGCTGTGTAAAGATTTGAGCTCCGAGCACATGCACGTTTTTATGAACTTAAAACAGAAATCGCCACCTCCCAGATAATAACTCCCCATATGCTGAACTGTTTGACAACGAAATCTGGCTGGCACAAGTTGCATATCTTGTTGATATGTTTGAGCACTTTAAACATGTCTGTGCAAGAAGGAAGACAATATTTTTGAACAGTCTGACAAACTTGCTGTGTTCCAGAAAAAAGATCACACTGTGAGTAAATCATTTATCCAAAGACAGACTGGACAGAGACGGGACACCTTGCCCAGCTGTCTCACTGACTTCCCCAAATGACAGGTTAGGTGAACAGATCTTGTGTTGTATATTTTTAATTATTCTTGATATTTATTTACTTGTTGCCTATGTAGTTGTAATGGTCCTCATAAGTTCCTTATTATTTCTGAATAGGCCTACAAAGAAGTGAAATATATAATTTTGTGGCCATAATTACTTTGTGCACTTTTGATTATTTAATTCACTTGTCATGGTACTCCTCAGTTTCTTATTTTATGTGGCCTTAATGCAATGAAAAGACCTTGTTTGTTTTGTGGGTATTTATTTTGTACAATTTGATATTCACTTTTGTCCGCATGCTGTTGCATGGTCCTCCTCAGGTTCTTCTGAATGTGCTTTGAATGCAGAGATAGAAGTCAAATATCTTATTTTGTTGGTTTCCATTTTGATACTTAATGTTTGATACTTATTTCATTCACTTCTGTACACATGCACTTTGCTCAATAAAAAAGAGTATATTTATGTCAAAGACTTGAGTTTTCAAAAGATTTTAAAAAAATACATTTGCTTGGTTTAAAGGATTATAAAAGTAGGTTGCGACTTAATGACCAAAGGAAAATGTGGGTCCCAGAGTGAGACCAGTTGAGAACCTGTCATAGTTTATGTGTAACAGGCTGAACAGGGTAGGCTATAGCCTGACAGAGGCAGACTGGAACAAGGACCACATAGTTACTGTTGCAAGGGGATGGAAGGAGCAAAGCTACAGAGTTGCAGTGAATGTATCATGAGTAGTTTATCACAACAGATTAAAAGAGTTGACTAACTGTTCAGAAACTGCTTGCTACATTCGTGATGTTCGTCCTCTTCCTCTTCTGCCTCCTCTGGGTCCGATTAGGGGTCAAATATAGGATAATGCCTCTGTTTTTCTGCCATTTCCACGTGTAGTTAATGTGCAGTGTGAGACGGGTGAGGCAGGGTTGATATGTGGTTCAGTGCAGTGTCAGCTCTGGTAGTACTGGGCAGTTGGGACTCAGCTTTGGCCCTGAGCTTTGTGTCATGACAGAAAGAAATAAATGGTGGATACAAATGTCTGAAATTAGTTCCTCTGCAGGGCTCATCCTAAGACAGAGTAAGATACTCAGAGTAGAAATGTTGTGTGGAGATGGTCCACCTGATCCCAACACCCTCTAAGCACCTCCTGATGGAGGTTTTCCTGGGCATGTTGAACTGGTAGGAGCCCTGGGGTAGATCCAAAACACACTACAGCAATTATATTATATAATTATATTATATATAATTATATCTCATTTAGTTCTGGGAACACCTGCTGACCTGCTGCCCTGAGACCTGATGTGTTAGACTCAAAATGTTCAGCATCTTTAAGACTTCTTTTTCTTGTGCAGCATTTATTTTAATCTGAAAAAAGTTTAATTGTCTGATGAGAGTCTGATAAAGCCAATGTGACACAACTATTCTGTCATATATGTGTGTTAATCCCTAGACTGGAAGTTATTTTGTTCATGTTCATTAAACTTTTTACCCCAAATCATGAGAAATCATCAGAATTTTTTCTATTGAACAGATAAAGTTTACAAACTCACTTTTTAACACCGTCTTCCTGGGAGCCAATCGATATGAGGCGGATGAGAAAGTTTTTCACATTTCAGTGTGAGCTTATGTGACTTTTCACACCTTTAAATGCTGATGTAATCGTGGAGATTTACTGAGCGATCCATGCAATCTTTTCTTTGTTAAAACTCACTCAGGGATCAATTTATGTGTTTGGGAGGAGAGAGCAGAGGAGCAGCTCTGATTTCATCTTTAGCTCAAAAAATGTCTAGTTTCTGTTGAGAAGCCAGCTTCATAAAAAGCTAATGAGTAATTAGTGAGGGTCCCTGTGTTTACATATCACTCTGTTAATGATCATATTTGCTAATCCACAAGCAATGCTGCTTAACACCATCTTGTTTCATGTAAGCTTAATTGACTTAGGATAGTAGTTTGAGTAAACAAACACAAAAAATAATTATCTGTTTTTTTTCACTCCACTATTTTCACTCGAACACTTTCAGACACCAACAGGAGCACCGTTAATGTGAATTTAAAACCACCTCTGCTAAGATTGGCTGAGTAATTTCCTATACAATGCTGTACAATTAAATGCTGTTTTATTCTCTTTGTATGTATGAATTTGTTATTCATTCATAATCTTTAGATATGAACTTCTAATTTTAGATTATGTACCAATCAAATAGAATTAATGGATCTGAATAAAATTCTTGCACCATTTTAAATGATGGAAAAACTGTTTCATTCCCTAAATCTGATTAGCAGCAAATTAACTTCATGCATTGGTGGCAGGGGCAGTGGTGGCCTGGTGGCTAAGGAAGTGGGGTTTGGAAGGTCCCTGGTTCAAATCCACCAGCTACTGGGTCCCTCTGAGGTATGCTTGAACAAGGTACCGTTCCCACACACGCTCCCTGGGCACTGTCCAGGCTGCCCCATGGTCACTTAGGTGTGATGGGTTAAATGCAGAGGGTAATTTCGTTGTGTGCATGGTGTGCTTTGTGCTCAGTGATGTAATAGTATTCACTTTCACTTTCATAAACTGTAATTTAAATAAAGACTGTGGGAGTATGATTGAATTGGAAATCACATTTACAGTGTTTTCTCTGCGTTTTTAATCTACAAGCTCAGAAGATGAAGATAAAGACTTATTTCAGTTTTTTACCTCACTGAAACTTGACTGCTGTAATTTCTTAATCTGCAATATTCCTGTAGCAACACCTGATGTTGAAACAGCACATACATCTTCTTATATAAAAAATACATGCAAGCAAAATTATGAAACAATATTAAAGCTGATATATATTTTCTCTGCTGCTTTGGGTGGTGGTAGCAATAGTCGCTCACCATGAGCTTGAGCCATCTTTTTAAGACCCATGATACGCTGGTTAACATGCTAACTAGAAAAATGGAAGGAATTTTGATGATGGTGAACCCCTAATGTTTCTTCTAGCCCTGCTAACATGGACTATGTAATGTTAGCATAAATATGCAAAGACTCCTTTATTCTGTCTTTGATGGTCAAATGATCAATTGGTTCTGATTTGGTTCTGACATCAATTATATATATATATATATATATATATATATATATATATTGCTCTGTAGCACCACCAGAGGTCAGAAAAACTCCATAACATTTGTGTCTTTCACCAGGGAACCCAAAAAAGAAAAGCTCCTCGCTGCTGATAATGTGGTGGATATTCTCAGATGTCCATTACGTTTACAGTTTCTGTAAGTCTTCCACACACCTGTACTGTGGATACTGTGGAAGAAAATAACATCACTTACTTCTGTGAGAAGAAAGTCCCTGTAGGGGCTCCTGTGCTGCATGGCAATGCCATAACCTTTGCTGCTCATGCTGTTTCCCGACATGGTAATTGTGAAGTCATCGTCTGTCAGGGCTGCATATTCCAGCACTGCCATGTCCCACAGGAAGGCATAAGGGCTCCTCTTCGCCTGAAGACACATACAGAGAGAAGGTTGACAGACTCACTGACAGTGAAAATACACCTCTTCAGAGTTTGGTCTGCTTTCCATGAAAACTGCTTTCCATGTTTGAAAATGAGTAATCAGCCCCAGAATCAGACTAATTCAGACCAAATTTCCCATCTGTTCTCCTGACAGGAAACAAACTGTGAACTGTTGAACTTCTACTAAGAGCTCAAGTTCACATTCATATAAAGTCTAAACAGTCATTAATTAGTCAGGAGCAATAATACAAAACAGCTTCCAAAACAGAAAACCTAGCCATGTAAGCTGAGCCTGAGTGTAAATAAATCTGCTATGTTGACTATGTGGACCACTAGTGGTGCTACAGAGAAATGCTCAGTGCACACCTTGGAACCCAGCAACTGATTTCACAGAACAGATTTGAAGATGGTATCAAGTGAGGATCATGTCCTGGTAGCTGATGCTCTGATACTCTGTACAACAACTCACACACTGTTGCAATGTAGTAGTTGTAGTACAACCCAGTCTAACGGCAATTTGTGATATAGTCATGAAAATTAATCTATTGAATCATGCGGGGTGATACGAATTTCTGGAGTTTTTCGTGTGACTCTGAACGAATTTTAAACTAATATACTTCAATTGGAAACATTTTCGTGTCTGTGCCATGTATTGTTTTCTGACAGGAAGCAACACATTAACACAACATGTTAGTCTTTCATTTGCTTTCTGTTTTTTAATTGTATTTTTTCAGCAGGGTTGCTACCCGTCCTGTAAATAATGTCCATTATTTGGCAATTTAATTTAATGTTTAATTGCGTCCCGTATTGGTTCAAAATGGGACGCAATTTGTTCTGTATTTCCACAAATGTTCAAAACACGTGCCTGTTAGACACACATCAACACTAAATCTAACTAGACAATTCCCCCCCGGGAAATCGCAAGAGTGATGCAGTGGCCACAACAGTCGCTATTGCAGAAGCTATACTGTTCTGTGTGCATATGTGACTTGCTATGTTACTACAATGCTAAGATATTACAATGCTATGATGATATGACTCTATGATGCTAAGATGCGACAATGCTCCATTATCCATAATGAAAACATGAATCATTTCCTTTTGGAGGCAAAGGAAGTAAAGGAAGGAAGGAAAGGAAGGACAGGAAGGAAAGGAAGGGGGGAAATGATTAACAACAGCTAAAATTTCACTCAGCTTAACCTTGTTTGGTTAGGGTTAGGGTTGGGGTCAGGTTTAGATAAAGGTTAGGTCAATGAAATGTCCCCTGACGGCATGAAAACAACAGTGTGTGTGTGTGTGTGTGTGTGTGTGTGTAATGAGACACGTGCACTAACAACACACACACACAAACAGACACCTTCCCCCTTCTGCTCCCTAACAGAGCTTCAAACAACTGCTATTTATTCAAAAAGTAAAGCAGATATCCACAAAATTCTTGTAAATATATTTTTTTTTCTTCCTAATGTCAAAAATGTGGAAATTAGAGCGAGTTGAACAACAACTGACAGTTCTGCTTTTCTCCTTCAAACCTTTGCTAGAATAACATGGGACCCTATGGCGCAGTTAGGCTGTACACCTGTCACTCCGAGGCTTCCCATTCAAAAACTGTAAATCCTATCGTTTAGGTAGACACATTGCGGGAAACAGAATGAGAAATCTTTTTTTAGCCATTTATTATTTTTTAATTTTTTTCATTAAATATGACCAAAAAAAAAAAAAAAAAAGCCCCTGGTTATGACTCCAGTCGTTGCTATGGTAACTTCCCAAGCCAGAGCTCAATTTTCCTGCTTTGACGGTCTTTGTGTCAACCCATTGTCCCAGTAAGTTTCGTGAGCGGCATTGCTTGTGTCTTATATCTCTCATGTCTTTCTTAACCATTACTGGTATGGTCCACATATTTTCATTATCATTATTATTATTGTTGTTGTTGTTGTAAAATCATCTTCACAGACACTTGCTTGCAACACCAGCATAAGTCAACTGAAGAGTAGCATGTACCATTAACACAGGGGTTCAATATCCGGCCCTGCATAGTGTGTATGTGATCATTTTAGCCCCAATAGACATTTATCAATCATTTTGGATCATGCATTTATCAGTAATAACATTATTACCAGGCCTATTCCACAGAGCTTTAAATCTGGGGCCAGGGACATCTTTCAGTAATGCACATACTACAGTAGCTACCCTACACTGAATAATTAACTTTTTCTGTACTCCCACAGCTCATCACCAGATTTTCCCACTATCTGTTTTTAACTGAACCAAAGGCACTTTTAATAGCCACCCTCTACACATCTTTCTCTCTGTCTCTATCTGACTCTACACCTATCTGAGTCTAAAGATACACCCCGACATCCTGATGATGTCAGATCCCAAATCTCAAATCAAGTCCTGCTTGCAGCATATGTGGATATTTTGTTGTTCATCCACATAGAAGGGTTGTCATACTACATGTGGTTATACAAATAGATGCTTCCAGCACAAATGTTATATTTTGTCAATTAAATGTTTTTAAATGTAAATGTTTTAATAGAAAATACATTATGTTATTATTGCAGCTTGAAAAACTCCATGCCCTTGGCTATAAACTGGTGCTGCTTCTTGGAGAGGAGACCAAAAAAAGAGGAAATCACTGTGAGATCCTAACCCCTCGATGCTCAATGACTGCTTTTGCTCAGGAGTACCTCAACAAGATGTCTTCATTTTATGAGGTGATTTGTGAAGGCAAGCTACATACTGTACTGTACTTTAAAATGGTTATAATTCACAACTGATGATAAAAGAGTCCATCAAATCTAGAGGGGAAAGATCACCACTTAAATGTAAATACCACTTCCTTCTGTTGAAATATTGTAAGACAACAATTTGTGCCATTATTCAGTCATAGATACACCCACAAATCATTCTGTAAGATTTTGCAAGCTACCTCATGTAGGACAACTAACTGAGAATGTTGTTTTCTGTTTCTGTGTTTGCTGCCACCACTTTTATTTTTTTATAGTATTGAGATAAAGTTATATTACTGAGGTGAAAGTCACAGTGCAAAATTTGTAGTTAACAAAGCATGATTGTTTATTGCATGGTTGATTACTAATACCTAATAATACCAATACCTACTATTAACACCATGTGGCTTAATGACATGTTAATGGAACTAGATAATTTTGATTGGGGGACTTAACTGAAAGAAGTGCCTATCTTTTAGTAAAGGAGTGAATGTGGTGTTTTAAGAAAACTGGTGCCTCTAATGTTTCTACTGTCAAGAGGAAAGTTGTTGATAAATGAAATTTAGTTTTGTGGGTGAACCATATTTTAAGCAACTTCCTCAGGTTTCCTCTTCACTTCATCCTTAATAGTTTCCTTTTTGTGGAGTATGTAATTACTAATATGTTGAAACATCTGGTTAATTTCCACAGGTTGGACTCAGAATTCCACTGAGAGTGAGGTCATGGAATTACCAGGTAATAACATTGCACCTCACACCCATTGACCCATTGGAGGCGAACAACCAGGAGGTAGTGAGGACAACAGAAGATCAGGAGTAGGTGGTGGTGAGGACCACAGAGGGACAGGAGGAGGAGGTGGTGAGGACCACAGGAGGACAGGAGGAAGTGACAGCAGAGGGCCAATACAAAGAGGTGGTGACAAACACAGAGGCACAGGAAGAGGGGGCAAGGGCCATAAATGGACAAGGTAATTACGGAGTTAAAGTTCATATTAGACTGAAGTGTTTGACCCTTGGGTTAACATTCTTATTTTCAAAAGTTCTTTTGGAAAACAAAATTGACATAGAGTTTTGTTTTTTGATAAACTAGAACATACTTCACACTTGCTGAGTCTGCCTAACAACTTCCTTAAAGCATGCAGGCAACATGTTTGTTGCTTGGGTTTTACCATCTCCTGCCATAGTAGGAAGGTTTATCTTCCACTAAGCAGTTTAGGTATGAATCATATGCAGAGAAACATTGTAATTATTTTGATACTTTAAGCAATTGTTCAGCTCTAATATATTTTATAAAATTCACAACTGTAACATACAGATTCATTTGTGCTATCCAATATCTCTTCACTCTTTACTTTACCCTTTCTTTACTTGCCCATGCTGGTGTTAGTTACATATGTGAGTGTGTTCTTGAAATCTGTTGGGATTACCAGAGGACTGAAAAAAGTGTGGTAGCATAAGTGGGATTTATTAGATTAGATTAGTAGATGACAGATTTTTCAAGTTATCACTGTTTTTTAGCACACACAAAAAAAAACGTGATGACACAGCATGAGTCCCAAATCTGTAGACATGCTCCTCACTGTGGTGAAAACAAATCACTACACCTCAGCAATACAGTCACATCACAACTGAGCACACAACATACACCCCCACTGTGTGGAGTACACCCCCACTTGTACTCAGGTCGTGGAAATCCAAACAAAAATTTACCCACCATAAAATACAATACAGATGTGGATCTCTCCCACTCTTTCTAGACACCAAACATCATACCTGTAAACTTTTTCAGCATCTCTGTCTGTTTAACAGGGTTTTTGGCTAACGCAATAGTTCCCTGGTTGTCCTCGTACACTATTGTTTGTGCGTATTTGTAGTCTTCAATACTTGCCGATAGCTGCTCTAGTTATACGCACACTTGCATAGTAGACACCAGAGCCGTATATTCTGCCTCACAGATTGAGAGTGCTACTGTTGGTTGTTTCTTTGATTTCCATGAAACTAAATAACTGTTCTTACTCAGGCTTACACAGTAACCGGTGGTGCTACGTCTGTCAGTGGTATCAGCTGCCCAGTCAGCATCACTTTAGGCTACTAAACCTAACTTCTCACTGTTGTTTCTTCTCAAATACAATTCCCTGTTTGTAGTGGCTCTGAGGTACCTTAATACATGCTTCACAGTTAGCCACTGTTCCTCTGTTGGCTCACAAAAAACTGTGATAGCTTTCTTACCACAAAATTTAAGTCTGGACGTGTACATGTAGTTAAATATATAAGACTGCCTACAGCCTCTCTGCACATCTTAACATCACACATCTTTACAGCATCTTCTGTGTAACACAGTTTTTGATCACAGGGAGTTTCCCTGGGTATACAGTTTTGCATGTAAAACCTTTCCAATATCTTGTTGACATATGCTTCCTGTGACATTTTCACACATTCATTAGATTGAGTGAAGTCGATACCAAGAAAATGCTTAAGCCTACATGAATCTTTCATCTTGAACTTTTCTGAAAACATCTCTTTTACATTCTTCATTACATTCCCATTGCTAGCTGCAATTATCAGATCATCCACCCACATTATCATAATCACCTTCCCATGTTCTGTCTCCTTGGCATAGACACAGCGATCTGCTGGGTTTTGTGTGAAATGACTGTCAATTAGATAGTCATGTAAAATCCTATTCCATTCTCGGCCATATTGTTTCAGACCATACAAAGATTTCTCAAGCTTACGCATCAGACCTTCCCCTTCTTCATAACCTTCTGGTTGATCAGTGTAGATCTCATAATCAATATACAATACACACAATACACTGTTTTTACATCAATTTGATGGAATAACAGGTTCTCCTGTGCTGCTTTTTGTAGCAATACCCTTACGCTTGCCAAATTGGCTGTTGGGGAGAAAGTTTCACTATAGTCAATTCCCATCTTCTGGCTGTAACCCTTTGCTACAAACCTTGCTTTGTACTTGTCTTCACCCTAAATATCACTCTTAACAGAATAAACCCATTTACTCCCCCACTGTTTTCTTGCCCTTTGGCAGAGTAGTCAGAGTAAATGGGTTGTTTTCTTTTAATGACTGGATTTCTTCATCCATCGCTTTAACCCATTGTTTAGAATTAGCTGACTCCATAGCTTCCTTAAATGTTTGTGGGCCACCACAAACCACTCTGTAACAGTAATCAATGGTAGTATGAATCTCATCACTATCACTGTTGTCACTTACAAAATCTCTTAAATGACTTGGTTTTCTCCTCTCTCTAACAGGATACCTCCTATCAGCAGATTCACTAATTGTCTTACTTGACTCTTCTTGATCACAATCATTAGATGTACCACCTTGTGGATTTTGGTTTCTCACCCAAGGTTCCTGAGTCTTCTCAGTGCTCTCATAAACCTCCTGTGTAACTCTGTCGGCTGACTTGATGAACTTTACCTTTCCATAAGTGGCTGTATCTGATAGGAACTTTCCCTGAATACATGTCTCACACTCTTGATCAGGCTTAATTGTCTTGCCTTTAATGTGCATACCATCTACCACATTTTGTAATCTTAGTACATCCTCATAATTGCAATGGCCTAATATTTCATGACATGTCTGAATGTCGTGACAAATATTACATTTATCATCATCCTAAACCTCAGTGTGCAGATAATACAACTTTCCTTACACATGAATGTTAAACCTAGTACTGTCTTTATGTGTCAACGTGTCCTGTCCTGTTTAAATATGACTGTTGCTCCAAATGTAGTGGCTGACCAAAAAGATGTCTTGGGGGTAAGACGGTATAAACAACGTGTCTCTCAGCGTTGCTCTGCATTGTTGACCCATACTGTCTACCAGGAACACCTCTGCATTTCCCTTATGTTGAGCGACGCCTCTGCACAGGGTGCTGTCTGCCAACTCCAAGTGGTATCATTGTGTGTGTCAGTCTTACAATGACTGCACCATGCCTTTCGCCGACATGCTTTTGCTCAGTGACCCTTCACGCCACACTTAAAACATACAATGTCCGCATCTCCATTGCTCCTGTCCTGTGCACTTCACTTGGCGGGTCTGCGGCCAGCTCTCACCATAGTTTTCATCACATTGTCACTGGACTCCGCTGTGTTTAGCTTCTCTGTAGCTTCAAAACTATGTAGCTTTATGTGCTCATTATGTGCTACATGTATTGCAAATGGCTTAAAACTCTTAGGTAGTCCTTTTAAAACCATAGCAATCAGCAGACCATCTCCCAATGTTTCACCTGTGTTCCGCAGCGCTGTAATGATGGTCTCTGCCCGGATGATGTAGCTTGCAACCGTCTCACTGCTCGTCTTCTGAAGTGAAGTCAGCATGGTGTACAGGTTAATAATGCGGGGCTTCCCCTTCCCGGCATAGCGTTCTCTTTATATTTTCAATGCCTTTCTTGCATTGTCAGGTGCATCTCTCATAATTAACGAGAGGCTCTTATCATCCAAAAGTTGAATCAACTCGGCATATGCATTGGCATTCTTCTTACCATCTGCCGCTACCTCATCTTGGCCGTTGGGTTCTCTCAGAACTGTATTCTTTAATACTAATAAATGCAAATGTCCCAGCACTTAAGTCTCCCACATTTCATACTTGGTCTCATCACCATCGAACACAAGTCGAGGCAACCTGCTTGTTCCTCGTGGATCCATGATGCTATCTGTTAGCCGTTAGCACACTGTCCGTCACGATAAAACATCAAAAAAAAAAAAAAAAACAAACTCTTTTCCTCAAGGAGCAACTTCCCCAAGTTGCTCCTGGGCCCATAACCTGTTGAGCTTTGCAGCGTCACTCACGCTGAACTCGGGGGAATAATCATATAGAGGCAATACTATTCTTTAGCCTTTTGGCATATGTATTTAAACAAAATGACCTAACATGTTCTTCTGTTATAGAGGGAATAACTGGTATACACATGACACGACAAACATGGGCCTCCCATGGCCATATTGGGGGCACAGTGCTCTCTCCAAGTCAGGGAATGTTCCACCACAGCTACATCAAATTTTTTGTAGAGTCCGGTACAAGACTGTTGTACTTCTCTATATTTTGATGAAGGAGCTTTTTGTTGTCTGCCAGCTTCCTTCGAAAACAGTGGCGAAGCTTGCTGCTGTCTGGAAAGACAGAGTGGTAGAGGTTTGTGACCAAACTGTTCGGTGGGAAGAAATGCATTGCAAAAAAGTAAACAAAAGCTTCATGCATTGAAGTGAGTTAAAATTGCAATTTAGATATTCACTATTGAATAGACAATTTAAATGATAATCATTTGACCCCCCTCAACACCGCATTGTCTTCTGCCACAAAGAGCCCCTCAAAAAATGCATGGTCATCAGAGCTGAGCAACAAACAAGATAAATCAATCCATGACATATATATGTAAACATATAAGTCAATAAAAATACCAGAACAAAGCACACTTTTCATTATGGTGAAATTGGTACAGCTTCCTGTTCCCATCTGCTGAGATTGCCAGCATCTCAGGTGTGCAGGCCGAGCAGGTGAACAGGTTGACACAGCAGAGTTGGTCTTCCTCAAATGTGGAGTACGAATACTTCAGGAAGGTGCGCTGTAGTGCATCCCCGTTGATGTGTCCAGACTAGAAGGTGATAGAATTGATTATTTTTGGTGATGGTGTCTGCTTGTGGGAAGAATTTTTGCTATATGGTAAAAAAATCACACTTGCTCGTCCGTCACATTTTGTGCGAAAGTCCAGCAGTTTTGCAAAGGCCTGTCTGGAGAATCCTGGTGAAATGACCTTGAGTTTCTGAAAGGAGCTCAGAAGGTTCAGTGAATAGAGGGTACAGCTATTAAAGGAGCCTGGCCAATAAACAATCTTAATGAGGTCCTTAAAATCCGGGGTCCATTTCTCCTGGCAAGTTTGACATGCATATAGTGGCTGATGCAAGTCATAACGCCCTGGGAACAAAACAAAAAAAACAAACAAAAACAAAAACAAATAGATAACATAATTAATGCACATTTACTACATATTTAATCCGCAGCAGATACTTACATATACAAGGAGTAAATTGTTGAGAGACACTGCAAAAGTTCCTTTAACAGCAGTACGGTAGTCACACTTGACTTAATACTTTATTTTTATTGGATGAAAAGATATAGCCGCGCAGTAACAGTTTTCTTGCATATTATACTATAATATAGGTGTCAGTGTTTGTTATGGTTAATGACAATTCAATACTCTGTACCATGGATTTTGACTTCTGTTGCAGTGATGGTACAATGCCACAGACCACTAAGAACCCAAAAGATCGTATCTACAACAGAAATATAAATAGTAAAATTTTTTTACCGTTGATGGTGATCAAAATTATTGGTTTGCCTGGTGTCACGGTAAAGTTTGTGCCTCCACAGGAACAGTGTGGCATCCTGATTGTTGGTAAAAATGCATGCTGGTGAAGAAAAAAAAAACATTATCTGTACCTGGCTGCAGACAGGTCTGAATGGCTAAATTAAGGGTTTCTTGAGAATGTACCTTGCTCGTGGGTGTAGTGTCCACTATCATCTCTACTGATGCCAGTCGTTGGAGGAATCGGTTTGAAAAGCCCATCAACCACACATTCCCTGTTGTGGAGTGGCCTTTTACTGTGATGCAGGACATCCCAGTCCCCACAGAACCACTCGTCAGGAAGGCACACTCTGCATCTTAGAAGAAAATACAAAATGTAATATGATAGATAATTTCTGCTGAATAACTCAAAGTAAAGTACCATAGTGCCATAAGTTAGATCATGGGTTTCCATTATATTGTTGTATGCCTTCATCATGGCTCAGTGTTTAGAAAGTCATAGTAAGAAGGATCTTGATTTAGTTTTATATTCATGTTGGTTTCCTTTGACAATCCAAGTTTTCTCCCACACAAAAGACATGCATTATTCTGTGTAAGTGAAGTTTCTCTGTAAGTGAAATTTAATATCAATGAGATCCAACCTGATAACAGCAGGATTTTGGCAGAGGCAGCACAAAGGATGACCAACAGCCATGTTCTCATGAAGGCATTTCAAGTTGTATGGTCTTGCTTCTCTCCAGCATTCTGAAGCTTTGTGCTGCCGAAAACACCATGACGATGCAGAGGTTTTCTGAGAATCGACAACAGGACATAAGGCCAAAATTGCAGAGAGCTACCCCATATTTTGTTCTGTAAAGACAATATCAACTTGAGCTATGAAGGATAGTTTATGTAAATAGTTTATGAAAGTATAGATAGGTCCATATTTTCATGGTTAAGTTTGGCACTGAATCAAACATTTACTAAACTGTGTTTTTAAGCCATGCACCACATGGGCAGTTCTGTTTAAGACATTTTCCTTGAATTTAATAACTTGGTGTTTTAGATTTAATATTATTTTCATCACTGATTTACCTAATTTCTCCTGAGGATTATGTTGTACTGATGGCTCAGTAACTGGAACCTCTACAGTGGATGGCTGATAGCCTCAGATGGTGGGTATGTGACTGTAAAACAGTGGACAAAAGAATCACAATAGATTAGGTTATTGCAGCATTTCTGTTTTTTTTCAACCTACATACTGGCCTGTAAAAAAAATAAGACATAATATATTTTAGTTAAGCACTTTGTCTCTGTCCTTTACTAGAATGCCACTGTGTGATATTTTATCTACTTGTCTATGTGTATTTTTAGATTCTTTAAACAGTGTTCTAATTTGATGGTGTGCAATATTCTCTTAGTAAATTCATAAAATGTTATATAATTTAGATATCAACCTGTAACTGAGCCTTTGCATCTCCCTCCACATCTCCCCCTTGGTTTGCCTTGTCCTGAGCATTCCCTTTTACAGCTCTGTGGAGGCACACCCTCCTCCAGGGTGTGCTTGTTTTCTCTCCTCAGATGTTTTCTGTATTGATGTGAAAAATACTGTAAGACAGTTGTTGTTAAAGGCACTGAAACAAAATCAAAGATGACAAATGGAAGGACAACTCAACACAGGGAGTTACCAAACTGTTTACAATTTGACTGATCTTTAATTCTGATCTTTAAGTCTCAGACAAATTTGCTGTTTTGATGATAATGGTAGAGAGTGTTGAATAACAAATCACTACAAAATCTGAAATAGATGTTCAAACAGGCTGAAATATGGTGAATATGAAGATTATAGCATATAATTAATATAATTTTCATGCTCATCAAACCATTTAGTGACCCATCTAACCTGTGCATCTCAATGTTAATGCACATAATGTTAATGCCAAATTGGATCATACAATACACTTCTATGGAGTCTTCAGCACTTGTTTTTCTTTTATTAACCATATGTATTTTCGAGGACAAAAACAATGAGGGATATAAAAACACTAACTTTGGCCTCAACAAGAAAATGGTCAAATGCAAGACCAGCAGCCATGTGTCTCCCCTCTTTGTAATGGAGATCTCGAGGGGGCAGTGGTATGTCCAGTGGCCATTGCCAATACAGACAGATACAGACAGACAGATGAACACAGACTGACAGACAAATACAAGGGACAGGTGATACAGACAGGCAGATGAACAGTTAAGCAGACAGACAGGTGCAACAGACAAACAAGTGAACAGATGCAGGACAAAATACACAGAGATAGATAGGAAGAATGGAGAAAGATAGGTGTAGTGAAAGATGTGTAGAGGGTGGCTCTTAAAAGTGCCTTTGTTTCAGTTTTTATAAAAACAGATAGTGGGAAAATCTGGTGATCACAGGACCTGTGGGAGAACAGAAAAAGTTAATTATTCAGTGTAGGGTAGCTACTGTATGTTCATGTACATTACTGAAAGATGTTCCTGGCCCCAGCTTTAAAGCTCTGTGTAATAGGCCTGGTAATAATGTTATTACTGATAAATGCATGATCCAAAATGATTGATAAATGTCTATTGCGGCTAAACTGATCACATACACACTATGCAGGGCCAGGTATTGAATGCCTGTGTTAATGGTACAGGCTACTCTTCAGTTGATATAACTTAAGCTGGTGTTGCAAGCAAGTGTCCAAAAGGATGATTACGGTAATATGTGTCCCATGCCAATAATGGTAAAGAAAGACATGAGATATATAAGATACAAGCAATGCCGCTCATGAAACTTACAGGGACAATGAGTTGACAGCAAAGAGACCGTCAAAGCAGGAAAATGAAGTGCTGGCTTGGGAAGTTACCATAGCAACGACTGGAGTCATAACTGGTGCTTTTTTGGGTCATATTTAATGCAAAAAAATAATAATAAACAGCTGAAAAAAGATTTTATTATTAATGATAAAAAATAGTTAAAGAAAAAGTAACCTAATCCACGTTTACTTGAAAGTGTAAATATGATCACAGAAACCATGATTAATATAATCAATAGACGGATAAAATACAATTAAAATACAAAAATCATATGAAGGACTCACACGTGGTGGCACAGACACAAAAACGTTTCCAACTGAAATACATTACTTTGAAATTCGTGCTGAGTGACATGAAAAACTACAGAAATCTGCACGATTTAATAGCTGGGGGTCACAACTGGCATTTTTGTTCATAATTAAAAAAAAAAAATTGTGTTCTGTATGTATTCAAAGCTGTGCTTCTTTCCCTCACATCAGCACTTTTGCACGTGTTTTTGCTTTTGAAGACCCGTGGTGAAGGATCAGGTGTAGTGGACATTTTTAAAAGGCTCAGGTTTTGCGTCTTTCTCTAGGCAACCGTAACAGCACCCGACACACAGAGGACCAGGGGAGGGGGTCCTGCATAGATCACACCATGATAATTTTGCTGTCCTTAGTAATTGCCTATGTTTTATTTTGATTATTATTATTAGATTTAGTGTTGATGTGTGTGTGACAGACGTGTGTATTGGACATTTATGGAAATACGGAACAAATTGCGTCCCGTATTGATTCAATATAGGACGCAACATTAAATTGCCAAATAATGGACGATTCCATAGGTCATTTATGGGTTGGGTAGCAAACCTGTCGACAAAAAACAATTAAAATACAGAAATCAAATGAAGGACTAACATGTTGTGGTTAAATGATGGTTAATGTGTTGCTTCCCGTCAGAAAACAATACGTGGCACAGACACGGAAACATTTCCAATTGAAATACATTAGTTTGAAATTCGTTCTGAGTGACACGAAAAACTAGTTGTAGTTGTAGATCTTGGTTGTTGTAAGCCAAGATCCACATGGAACAGCAGAATCCATCACAACAACAATGTCTCCAGGAACAAAATTTCTTGTGTTTTGATTCCATTTTTGCCACTCTTGGAGCAAAGGGAGGTACTCCTGTACCCATCTTTTCCAAAACAAATCTGAGATGTATTGAACTTGTCGCCATCTCCTCTTCACATACTCATCATCCTTGTTAAACAATCCAAGTGATAGAACTGGTTTTCCTTTCATCGGGAGAATATGGTTAGGAGTGAGTGGTTCAAGATCAGTGGGATCATCTGAGAGCTTGGTGAGGAGACGACCATTTAATATAGCCTCAACGTCACACAAAACGGTGTGGAGCCCTTCATCATCCAGAGTATGAAGATGTAACACAGAAGTGAGAACTTTCCTGACCATACAAATGACATGTTGACCTTGACCATCACCATGATGTGATGCTGCAGGTGGGTTAAAGCTCCACTGGATGCCCTCTTGCAGTAACACTCTCTGTATCTGGTTGTGATTCAAAGATGCAAGTGCTTCTCTCAGCTCCTTCTCGGCTCCCACAAAGTTCGTACCATTATCTAAGCGAATAGAAGACACGTGTCCTCTTCGGCTGATGAACCTTCATAACGCATTAATACATGCATCAGTTTTCAAGGATGGAGCTACTTCCAAGTGAACAGCTCTACTTGCAAAACAGGTAAAGATGACACCATAATGCTTACACAAAGTTCAATCTCTCTTCACCTCTAAAGGCCCAAAGTAATCCACTCCCACATTTGTAAAGGGAGGGAGATCAGGAAGGAGCCTTTCCTTGGGTAGGTCCGCCATCTTCTACTCACCCAACTTCCCTTTGTATCATCTGCAGAAGCTGCACTGTGATGCACTGTGATTCTTCTCACAGCTGAAGTGGCGCTTGTTATTCAGAACTTCTTCCACAACTTTGACAGCGTTTGATTTCTTCCGCTGACAAGATAAGTGGATGCTTTGTATCCTCTGGTAAAGCTGCCTTACTCAAATGGCCTCCAACTCTCATAAGTCCATCCTCCAGACATGGGTCCAGTTTGTAAACAGAACTGTCTCTTGGCACAGATTTTCCAGCTGATAGTGCAGAAATCTCCTCCTTGAACCTTTTCTGCTGACTGTTGTGAATGATGGCAATTTCAACATCTAAAAGATTCCTAGCTGACAAGGTTTGCAGCACTGTGTGGCTGTTACTGATCCACTTTGTCAAAATGAAGCCTCCCTTTAGGCAGAGGTCACTGAGAGCTTTAACCGTCATGACTACCTCCTCTTCTGAGGGCAAGCTCTAAAAATTTTGCTTGACTGTTTTCACCACTACTGATGAAAAGTGAGCATGATTATCCTCGGTTGTCTTCCTGAGTGCATAACTGGCACAACTTGGAGATGATACAGCACCACACAAATGAACTGTCTTCCGATATACCACAATGCCCTGGCTCACTTTACCATCAGGTCACCACAAGAGGCGAAGGAAGTCTTTGTCCTCTTCAGCCAATTTAACCTGGTAGAACATAGACTGAATGCCTTCCATGAATACTACTCCTGTCTCCTGTCTGAATCTGACAAGGACTCCTAGTAGTGAGCTGGTCAGGTTTGGGCCTTGAAGAAGCTGGCTGTTGAGTGAGGCGCCTTTAAACTCAGCTGAACAGTCAAACATAACACGCAAAGTACTCTTTCTGGGATGATGTACACCATGATTGGGAATATACCAAACCTTTCTATTTTCTCCCTCTAGCTGATGTTGAGGCACCTTCTCTGCATAGCCTTTCCGTATAACATCAGTGAAGAAGCTGGTGTATTCCTGGTGAAACAGTTAATCTTTTATAGAATGAATGTATCCCCTCTCTAGGAGAGACTAGAGAGACTAGAGACTTGTCTAATATGAGAATGTATCCCCTATACATTCTCATATTAGACAAGTCTCTAGTCTCTCTAGTCTCTTTTCCACCTACGTAATATAGCAAAAATCAGAAACAGGAACAGAAACATTCTGTCTAAAAAGGTTCATTCATTGATTCATCAGGGATCATATTTCTCCTGTATTGGCTGGTCTTCACTGGCTTCCTGTCAAACTAGAATAGAATTCAAAGTCCTCCTGCTTGCCTATAAAGCCCTTAATGATTAGGCTCCATCATATCTTAAGGAGCTCAAAGTTTATTATTATCCTAATAGATCACTTCAATCCCAAACTGCTGGTTTACTTGTGGTTACTAGAGTCTCTTAGACCAGAATGGGAAGTAGAGACTTCAGTTACCAGATTCCTCTCCTGCCTCCCGAACCACAGTTTGGGTCCGGGAGGCAGACACCCTTTCTACATCTAAGGTTAGACTAAAAAGTTATCTTTATGATAAGGCTTATAGTTAAGGATGCTTCAGGTGTGACATGGGCCTGCCTGAACCATCCTTTAGTTAAACTGCTATAGGATTAGACTGCTGGGAAACAATACACTGCACCTCTTCTCTCTGTCCCTCACTCCTCTCGTCTCTCCCTCACACTTCATGTCTTTATATCAATATATTACATATAATTAACACTCATCTGCTCTCTCTTGCAGTTGTGTCCTCCCTACCCCTTTCTCTTTTTTCAGGTAGTTTTGACTCTAGAGCTGTTAGATCCAGATTCTTTGCTGCTGATGATGACAGCATTATTATTATTATTATTATTATTATTATTGTAATGGTAATTTTTCATCTCAACCCAGCTGGTCGAGGCAAATGACCGTCCACGAGTCTGGTTCTGCAGGAAGTTTCTTCCTTCATCCAGATTTTTTTAAATCAATAATATAACATTTAGCTTAACTGGATGGCCTCATTCTCAGATCAAATTTTAACCTTAAGAAGGACTTCACACACTATAGTCAATATTTACAAAATTGAAAAGTCTTAGTGTTTTCATGATCTAGTGCTACATAAATAAAATTGAATTGAATCTTATTCTATCAGCTGATTCCATTGCCTTTCTATTATGCTTTGTTATTTATTTTATTATTTTAGACAGATAATTTATTATATTCAATAACTTATTTAATTTTGTTATGTATTGGATTGGTGGACCCAACATTTTAATTTAATGTGACTCATAAAGCCAAGCTCTCAATTTGGGGGTTTTGTGGTATAAAACACAAATTGCTCAAAATCTTCTGCAACTCCCTTGGGATCAATAAAGTATTCATCATCTTCATCAATCATATTCATCATCTCCAAAAGATAGTTGGCTGCTTGTGATGGTATGGCATTTGGCTTCTCTTCACTCTGTCTTTGTCAGAGTTGTTCCTGTGGTATCTGCTGAATGTCAAAGGCCTAATTGTTTGTAGAGAGGGCGATGTCAGGACAGATGCCAGCCCCTGTGTCAATGTATTCTTCAAAGCTGTGTGATGCCTGGACACTGCAGGTGGCACAGGCTCAGCTCTGCCAGGGTTTCAACAATCAGGGAGATTTTGGCATCTTGGTGAAAAAGCCAGATCTGTTCTTTCTTGTCAGAATACTGAACCCCTCTTATGATACAGTAACGCTGGTCTGCTGGCTGACAGGAGAGCTGATGCTGGCACAGTGGCTGTAGCATGCCATGCAGGGATTTCAGCCAGGCTTAGTACTCCCCAGCAACTTTTAGAGAGGTTTTTGTGATTTTAAAAAGCCAGGCTTGATGCCAGGATGACCTGACTACCCTGAAGAAAGCCATAGCAACGTGCATGTCAACAATCACTGGAATCATTTTGGGTCCTGTATCAGACAGCAATCCAGCTTGGGTGATGTCTTCCTGTCTCTCCTCAAAAAAGAGACAAATGTTTTTTTCACAAAGCTCTAAAATCGAGGATCGAGTATTAGTGTAAATATTTCCTTGTAGTGTGGCTGTAGATCTAGTCCAGGTCAGAAATGTTACACTCACACAGGGTGTACCAGATACTGTCCTCTTTTTTAAAGTGGGCTTAGTAAAACTCTGAGTTTACATTTTGCATCATGGAATGCTACGATGTCCTGTTTTGCATTGGTTCCATGTGGTTACGATAATCTTAAACAAAATAACTTCAGTGCTGTGAATAAACATTGTTATAGAACATAATAGAGGCAGCAATTGTGTCTCCCTCAGAATGTATCAGACTGGATCTGGCATAACAAGCAGTAGTAGTGTGTATGGTACAGCCAGTAGGTGAAGTATTCTTTTTAAATTTTGGATTCCAGACGAAATGTTAAGGCGGAACTCTGGCATATTTGAACCGGTATTCAACTGTTATAAATCTTTGAGTAATACCAGTTGCCAAAAAAAAAATGTTAGCACCAAAATGAATCAGTGCTACGTTAGCAGAGATACTTGGTGAGTCTGGCCAGGCAGCTAATAAGCTAAGTTATCCAAGCGGAGTGCTAACATCAAAGTAAACCACATTTTTGTGATAAAAGCTGTGGATCTTTTTTCTAAGACCCGTGCAGCATGTCTGTTTAACTCAGTAGTGGTAAAGAAACAGAAGTCGAAAACATTTCCTTCTTCTTCCTCCTCTTCTTCTTTGGTGTTTAATGGCAGCTGGCATCCTTATAACTGCATTGCTGCCACCATCTGTTTCAGTCCGTTATTGCACACTCAAATCCTGTTGGATGATTCCTGTGTCTTTCAGTAATTTAAAAAGCCAACCCCTTTTCCCCTTTCACTTGACCCTATCTCTAAAATACTGGTCACTGAGACTTCCTTCAAGCCTATTTCGCCCAATTCTGATAGATGTTCTTCTACACTGCCTGGCCAAAAAAAAAGTTGCCACCTGATGAAGTGATGCACCCATCACGCCTAGTGCCTACTGTACAAGCCTGTGGGGGCAGTGCTATGATCTGAGGCTGCTGCAGTTGATCAGGTCTGGGTTCATCAACATTATGTACCCAAAGAATGAGGTGAGCTGACTACCTGAATATACTGAATGACCAGGTTATTTTTTCTTCAATCATGGCATGGGCTTATTCCAAGATGACAATGCCAAGATTCATTGGACTCAAATTGTGAAAGAGTGGTTCAGGGAGCATGACACATCATTTTTATACGTGGATTGGCCAACTCAGAGTCCAGACCTTAACCCTATTGCGAATCTTTGGGATGTGCTGGAGAAGACTTTGCACAGTGGTCCGACTCTCCCATCATCAACACAAGATCTTGGTGAAAAATAAATCCAGCAACACTGGACGGAAATTGATCTTGTGACACTGCAGAAGCTTATTGAAATAATGCCAGAGCAAATGCATGCTCTAATCAAAGCTAAAGGTGGTCCAACAACATATTAGAGTGTGTGACCTCCTTTTTTTTTTGGCCAGGCAGTTTATTTCCTTGAGGTACTTGCTGAATGATATGAGATCATGCTACACTGTCTCTGTGGCTTTTTACATTCCAAACACAGACCATTCTGATGTTTCCCTAAGAGGAAAAAAGTGCTGTTTAGGCATATGTGACTGGTTCTCATTTTAGAAATAATTACTTCTTACTTCCTTTTCCGTCCTCCTCTTCTACTACTATTTCCTGAATCAGTCAGATAATGAAAATAAATGTCTCCCCTTAGTCTCCTGTTCCCAGTACTGTTTCCAGTTTACTTTTCTGTCATACACACTTACCCTCTGCTTTGGAAAGATTAATACTGACTGACTGGTCTCCAGCTCTTCACAGGGCTGAAAAGTGACAAACAACCACACTCACATCCAGACCTATGCTCAATTCACCTATCCCCAATACATGCATAGTTTTGGAGGTGGGAGGAAACCAGAGATACCAGAAGAACCCCACTCAGAGAACATGCAAACTCCACACAAAAAGACCGTGCACCTGACACAGGACCTTCTTGCTAAGACACAACAATGCTAACCCCTGTGCCACCATGAAACCACACGACATTTCATGTATAAAAAAAAAAAATCCAAATTAGGTTTGGGCTGTGACTCCTGGATACACAACATCTGTTTTTCTGTTCTACTGATAAAATGCTGAAAGTCCTGCCTGTTTGCTATCAGACTTCTTACATTCCAATAGAAGATTAACATTATTGCTATTGTCACCCCACACATATTGACTCTTGGCTCTTACTTTTTCCCATTTCAACCCTGTCATGTCTAGGTGGTGCTCTGCTGCTTTAACAATAATCTCGATCCTTTCTGTTTTTGATTTAACTTTGGATGTTGCATTTATCACTTCTGCTGTGAATATAATTATTTTCTTCTTTTCTCTCCAAAGCGTCATTCTGCCCTGTTCTTCTGTTCAGTGTTTCTTCTGTTCTATTTCTCCCCGTAATCTCCCGTAATTTACAAGGTCCAAACGTCAAATAATACCAAGAGAATAGTGCTCCGATAATAAGTCAAGGTCTCTTCTGTCAACCTCAGATACCGCTAAAGCTTCAGTCTCCCACTCGCTCTCTCTCTACGTTTCCACTCTTCTCATTTCCTGTCCGCACTCCACAATAAAAGCCTCCCGCTAGTCTGCTGATGTGAAGCTTTTAATATGAAGCAGTCTGAAACGGCTTACAAACACCCCCCACTGCTGTTTGTTTTATACCAGTTCTTATCACTACTGAGTTAAATAGGTATACTGATATGCTTATAGGGCTTCTGGTTGTATTGCACGGGGCTTAGAGTGAGGTGTACGGTCTCTTCGATGGCATAAAACGCCGTTGATGTCCTTTGGCGTTAGCCCTCTGCCCAGATCACTTAGCTGCCTGGCCAGGCTCGCCGCTTATCGCGACATCGCCGCCGGCATAGCACACAGCTGACATAACTTACTTATAAACTTATAAAAGTGGAATATCGGTTCCTCTTTAATAAAAGTGTGATTTCTTCTGTTGCATTTACTGGGTGTCATTTGAACCGTTTTATGAGTTTAATGGCTGTACCTGAATCTGGCATTTGTAATAGTAAGTAAGAAGTAAGTAAGAAAGACGAAGCTATCAGTGTAAAAGTCGATTTACTATACATAAAAAATCCAGCTTGAATTTCCAAAATAAAATAAGAGAAAAAAAAACAATATTGTCAATGACCTAGGAGAACAATGCTAAGTCATGACACTGAACATGAAATATGGAAGAGCATTTTGTATTTAAAGCTTTTATTTTTTAAATGTTTTACACTTCCGGTAAAGTTTTGCTAGCGTTGGTTAATTTAACGCAGCGGTGTAGGCCAATTGAAGCTTTCGTCGAAACACGAATGACACAATTGAGTGAGATTTAGCTTGCAAATACCAAATGAGATCGTTAAATGTAGCTATGAACTATATATTTTGTCAATAGTCTGGATTTGTGGCTTGCTTCGCTGTGTTTCAGATCCGTTCATTTGCCTACAACGGCGACAGCTCGGCCTTGTTTATACTGTGCAGAACAGCTTGAATCAGGGAAGCAGGCCCGGTCTTGTGCGACTTCAACGGCCGTTTCGGCTTTGGAGTGTGTTTAATGCGTGTCGGCCCTGTAACTCACCAAGTAAGTGGAAATACAGAAAACAGACGATATTTGTTTAGCAGCAGAAAACAGCATACGTTTGGATGTTTTTGTTTATAACACGACGCGATTTCCTTTTCTAGTTATTGTTAGCATTTAGCTTCAAGCTAGTAGTTTGGCTAGCAGTATGATGACTCTTGTCCCCTGAACTGAGCCTTTTGCTAATTCAAATGCTGCCACCTAAATTTCAGGCCAACGTTAACAGTTACACGGTGGAATTAGTTACATTTTTACGTGATGCACATCTCGCCACATAATTACACGACTGTATTGTCTGGTTTAATTCGTTGCGTGTAGTAAAGCTTGTGCTAGCATCTAGTGCGTATAGCAATCACTCAGCACCATCAGATTGACATTATGCTAATATTAGCCTTGTTTTTTCATTCTAGCTGGATGAAAATTACACCGAGAAGAAATTCTTTCACATATCTGTTGATGGATAAACGGCTCTCTATTAAAGTTTTTAAACCCATACAAAAAGGAATACATCTCATTCCTTTCAATACATTACCACAGGCTCATCTGTCATAGAGACATATGCAAGTCCATAGTTCTATAATTTTTTATACTTGTTACTGCTGTTACTGAGTGTCTAAACTTCTATTCAAGTTAAAATTATACTTCTTACACCCATGGATTGTGGTCATGAGGTATGTTCTTACCATGCACCACTGTACCATTCTCTCTGTTCTCTCACCTCAGAGAATATGACCCAGATCCAACAATGACATCAAGATTTGGTAAAACCTACAGCCGCAAGGGAGGAGAGGGCACATCCAAGTTTGATGAAGTTCTGTCCACCAAGAGAGGCACCCTTAGCACCAAATGGGGTGACACCACCTACAAGGCCAAGGTGGGCTCCAAGCGCACTGGTACCTCCAAGAACGACTCTATTCTGGACGTATACAAGAGGCCCCGTACATGTGGAGATGGCTTGGATGATCCATTTGGGTTTGACAGTGATGAGGAATCCAAACCAGTATCGTCGCGAGGTGGAAGCAAGTTGTCACCCGCCAAACCATCTTCTGCAGAACCTCCTCAGGCGGAGAGGCCAAATGTTTCTCTGGATACAGTGAACAGTTCCAGCCTCAAGGGAGTGTCCCTCATGGCAGCATCCACTCGAGGTGCATCATGGCTGCCCAGAGACAGGAACCAACTCAGGGTGATGGAGGACACTGCTCAGTTTTTTAACCGCAGCAGCTCCAGCATAGGTAAGACAACTTTTAACATGTTTAAGCTTACAGTTCTAATAGAAAAAAAACTCAGTTCTGTATTAGGACTGTATCTCTATGTAATTTTTGTCATTTATGATTGATAAGCTATTGATTAACTTTAAGTTATTTATTTATTCTGTAATATGTAACAAAATAGTTACATTTAAGAGAACAAGAAAGTGGTGACATCCACAGGACTTTCTCAACTGATCTTGTTGAGGGAAGAAAAGAGATTGACTGTAGACTGTCATAACAAGTGCCAGTGAAAGACATAGTTAATTCACTACAATAGGTTTATTATTTTAGCACAATTTATTGATTGCTGTTCACAGATAAATAAATGCTTTGTCTTCAGATGACAGTCAATGTGGATTTGTCACAGACGACAGGTGTCAAAACTCAAATCAGTGCTTAAATATAAAGCCTGATGTTGCATGTAGTGTATCCCTCTGTGAACTGTATATGAACAGTATACATTATAAAACTTGTAGTTTTCACAAGTGGTGTCTGTGAGGGGCAGTCATGAGGCCCGTTTCCACCAGGAACCTCCGGGGAATAATATGGGAACTTGGCTGTTGGCGTGTGTCTCCACCAGAGGAACAGTTCCTGAGAGGCAAGACTGAAAAACCTTTTAGGGGATGAAAAAAGTCACTGCCCAGGAGTAGGTACTTTTTTTGGCCCAAAAAGGTGGCATTTTAGGTTGACTTTGTGGTGATTGGTTGTAACTCAAGACGGCACATGACGCAGTCAACAAAGAATCACCGTTTTTAAAACCCAGCGGCAGAAGTGTATCAATAAATAGTTTCTATAAATAGAATAGAAGATGCGAACGAAGTGGCACAGTTAAAACTGTCACAAAATGATCGCAGGGTTTTATGTGTAATGATCAATGTGTGGCGGACTACCACAGAATCAACACTGGCCCCTACAAATTAATTAATTAATATTTTTCCAACGCAAAACGCAACGTTAAAGACAAATGAACATTTCCCCTCCCTCTCTCTCTCTTGCTCCTTCTCTCTCACTGCAGCGTGTAGTTTATTTATAGTAAAGCAATGAAGAAGACGATCAGCAAAGTCCGTCCCGCCCCATGTCGCGTCACTGATCGGGGTCTTACCCTCGGTGGAGACACAACGCCGCAAGGGAGGAACTTCCTGAAAAGGTTCCAGTCCCCCTGCTGTTACATCAGAACTTCTTGGTGAAAACACGGCTATAGGTCCAGACCCATTTCTCCTTCCTTAACACTAACACTTGGTTTCAAGTGGCCTTGAAAGGGGGATAACCCTTGACAATGACGTGAGAAAGGTTAGAGAAACCTGTTGTAGGTTTTCATTCAGGTTGGAAAATACTGGCTCCAGCTGTAGTGTGGAATTTTTCCCAAAAATTTCCTGGACAAAAAATGACAGAGTACTCTGTAAACGGGCATTAAAACAAACATGCACATAATCCTAGGTAACTATGATATGCTACATGGAGTGGGTAGCATTACTGTAACATTCCTGTTTGCAAAGAGTGGCAGTGAAAAGTTTCTCTATGCACATATATAAGCAATATCCCGACTATGACAGAAATTGAAATAAGCATCAAAACCAAGATAATCTGTTCACTGAAACACAGTCGTACATAAATATCTTAATTAATAGTAAAACTACTCAGAAGAAACCATTTGGTACTCTCCCATAGCTCTCACCGCAGATTTTTGTGCATTGTAAAACAGCGATTTTGTAACATTCATGTTTTAACTCAATGGTAAGGAATTCCCTTTGTATGTGCAAGATATCCTGTCAGATTTTTGACAAAATTTGACAAAAAAATACGTTGTAAAAATGTATTTACATCTTTTCTGTTCTTTTCCCCGGACTGGCCGCTGTATTTCTTTCTCGCTGAGAAACTCTCACTGCCTCTGGCACAGACTAAACTGGCTATAGCAGGGCACCAGACTGTGACCAAATGGTCGCATTTTGCAACCAAATCTGGAAACAGCGCGAGTACACCTCAGACCTACTTACCTAAATAGTAAATTTCAAGCACAAGAAAAGGGAAAATAAAAGATTCTGGAATGTGAGACTGCAGGTGGCTGGCCAATGTTAGTTACAGGAAGTAGGAATGGGAGCTGCAAGCATATATATCTATGACTGTAAATGGCTAATGAGGGGGAGGGTCCTGTACCTGAGTTAATCTATGGTATAACTTCACAAACAGTGGAAGGAGTTGTATCATTGCGTGAAAGTTAACAATGGTGGATGAGTGAACAATGTATAAGTGAACTATCAACCAGTTCTTTCTCCCTGCCCTACCCTTTGAATCAGAGCTGAATCCTAGCCTATTAGCTAGCCTCTTGAGCCCCAATGCCCCTGGCATTGGGGGCAGAGGATTACATCCGATTTTACAGCGTGTAGTGCCAGCTGTATAAATATCAGCATGTGTTATATTCTCAGAAATGTTAGAATCTCAGCTAAAAGATCACACAAAAAAATTCTATAACAACCAAACACAGCTAAAAGAAGAAACAAGTAAAGAGCAAGTAAACAAAGTCCACAAAAAACACCACATGCCAACACCATTTTTCCTAAACAACTCCTACATCTCCTAGGGTGCTTTGTGAGCAGTTTCCTGTTAAAAATCCTCTTTTCCTGCCTGGTAACTAAGATGTGATTGGATGAAGGCAAGAAGCCCCTAGTTCACTTGCATGTTCCGCCTTACAACTGGTGATTGGTTGACCTAAACGTGCTATAAAATAAGACATTAATCATGTAAATTGGCCAAAAGAAACCAGAGATATTGACCTATTTATTAGATGTATTTACTGTACACACGCAAGACACACTATGAATCGAATGATACTGTGTACTGTGTACTAACTTCAATAAAATCATAGCATTGCAATTGCATAAATTAATGTTTCAAAGAATAAATCAATTACAAAATTAGGAAAATATTTATTTAGCACATTCCAACAATGCATATGCATATAAAACAAAATGTTTAACTTGACCTCATTCATGTGTATAGTAAACATTATACAATTATAAATAATATAATAATTATAAAATCGTGTAAGGTGTTGCGTTGTGTTCAGTTTAAGTTGCCATTGTTTATTTCTGTGTTTTCTGATGGCTCGTGAACGCACCTCACTAGTGACTGACCGATCGACCTGAGAGAACGTCTGCAGTTTATTTTCCTTTTCTTTTTTTATTATTATTAATTAACTTTAACTAAATTACCGAACACCTGTAGTTTTTTTTTTCATTTATTTATTAAATGCCCAAATTGAGTAATTTCTGTATGTGACCCTTGAAATTCTTGTGAATGGAGCAGAATCTTTTGCAGCAGGACAGCGTTGATCGACTATGTGGTTAGACTGAGCATACTGGTGACTTAATCTGAGCTCAATAGGTCTGTTGTGAAACTGATTACGGATAAATTATATAGATAGAGATATATTGTAATACGCCCACATGGCAGACATGTTGGCCCTTCTAGATAAGTCCCTGCTGCCTGTGGTTTTTGCTTGTGTCATCACAACATCCAGATTTGTTGTGTTGTTTCGGTGATAAAAGGCAGAAAACCGAAAATGCATTTTGGGCCATTTTCGGCTGTAAATTTTCGGTGCATTGCTAATAATGAATAAAGTTTAATAAGTTCTGTTTTCAAATTTCAATTTTACAGATTGTGACAAACTATACCACATTACAAAGCACTTGACTATTTCTTCACTAAAGGCCCATTTACACTCTATGCACGCTCCCTTTACACACATAAGTAGGTACGTGCATACCTAGCGTTGCACCAGTCATACTCCCAGGCATATTTCATGTTGTCGTAGTTGTTAACATTACATCCACTTGAGGGCAGTGCAGGGTTCCGAGCTCCTAAGTAAGTTTCAAACAACAACAAACATGGCGAGATCACAATGTTCATTCTAAGAAAGAGATAAAGGGTGGCAGCACTGTAGATGGTGGTGGTTTGTGTGGCTGTCATATACATCATGGAGATTTCTGTTGTCCTCTTTATTCCTCTCGCTGGTTGCACATGAACTATACGGCACAACACTGCCCCGGTGGTTTCATGTGGTATTATTCCGTTTACTGCAAACTGCTATGGATCGCTAAGCTCCCTGAAAACAGGCCAAATTACGCACATAATGATGTACGAAAGGCTCCATCCATCTCCATATGTGTATCCTGTGTAGAACATAAATGGACCTTAAGACTTCTGTAGTTTTCCTCTGTTTCAGCAGAATTGGTCTTTGCACCGACAGTGTCCATAATTGATATATGAGTTTCTTTAGTTTTTTATCTAATTGAATTTAAAACAACACATGGTAACTATATTATCAAAATATATTGAACAGAAGTAGAAGTAGAAATGTGAACATCTGCATTGCATGTCATTTTAACGTGTGTGCCCCTAAACTCTTTGCTTGTGACCCTAAAATTTTCATTTAGGGGCTCCTGTGCTCCCAGTAAAAAAGTTAGTCTGGAGGCCTGCATAGTGTAAACATCATGGCAACACGGTGTTTTTTCATGGGAGCTGAAATCAACGGCAGACCTTCTTGGTATTGGATAACATTTTGAAGAGGGGAATTTGAAGAAACTGAAAATTAAACAAAAATCATTAAAACGTTAGACTTTTAAACAGAGTTCTGAGTGAAACAGTGAGACAGGCATTTATCCTGCATCCTGCCTCTGATTGGCTGTTACTCCTTGGCAATTGTTTCTGACTGAGTTTGTGACTGGGATTACAAGTTTTCTAACATGACATATATCCAGTCCCAATTGCTGATATGGTGCAGATGGCCTCTGATCAAGTTGTTATGCCTGTTCATACATTTTGATAATTGACTATTCACCAACGATTCTCAGCGTAAGTCGGTGAGCCCCTCCGACTGCAAATCGTCGGTAAATTTGGCTAGTATGAAGTAGGCTTTAATGTCACCGCTGCTGGCCACCTGCCAGACATACAAGCCACACACAGATGCACATACGATAGGTACAGAGATCAATTCAGACTTTCTATTGATTGCTCAAAGCTTGCTTTCAAAATGGTCAGAAAGACTGTGCATCTCCAATGTCATCCTAAGGAGCTGTTTATGCGGAGACGACGAAAACGTAAATGTAGGCGTATCTGGGAAAAACTCTTTGTCGTTTAGGCCTTTCCTTAACAGAGACAGCAAACCCTTTTGAAACCACACTCCAGAGTGGGATTTTTTTTTTTAAAACACCCCCACTGTGTTTCCATGTGAACAGGTGAAATGGACTAAACATCACATCATACAGCACAGCTTCACACACCTAACTACCAGTCATAAGCCAACGAGGCATTCAAGTCTTTTAATAAAATACATGAATAAAAACTACCAGCATTCTCTCATTAATTGCTGGTAGCTCGCAAGTGAGGTGCATTTAGGAGCCCTTGGAGTATGCAGAAGTAAACATAGAGAACATTAAGTCAACAACACAACACCTTACAGTATTTTATAATTATGATATTATTCATAAACATTATTTACAATGTATAATGTCTGCTATAAATGCCTTCCTTGTTTTTGACTTGAAGAACAACAGCGCCACCAACTGGTCTGACATTAGTAGTATAGTGTTTTCACTTTTGTGTCTTAGTGTGAACGAGGAAATTTCTGATTTATATCTGTATTTCTGTATATATCTAGATGTATAGAACTATAGAGCTCTCTGGTAGATCTCTGGTGAGTATCTCCCTCTGTGTGTCTGAGTCGCTCTCGTAAAAATACAAAAGGCGGATCCGTATTTGCCTACAGCTGTCCCCTGTGATGGTTGAGCGGGTCGCTTTTAATTTATATAAATTGAAAATTCAAAGCCTACCAGAACATTTCGACTTGTTGATGGAGGTACTTACTAATTAATAAGATCATTATTGTCATTAAAAAAAATGTAATTTTGTTAATAGACAACCTGAAAAATTACACATATCTGGTATCATTTCCTAATGCTCAGTAGTGTTGAAAAGAACATGGGGTAACCCAAAATAAACAAAAGCCAGCAGTGATTGTTACTGATACTGTATGTCAGCATAAAGCAGGGAGCCATGCTGCGTTCTTGGGTGCTCTTCAATGCTGCTGGTGGAACAAAAGTTCTTTCCGACAGTCCTTTGTGACTGATTAAGAAGCCATCCATATGATAGCGTTTTCAGGTCAATGTCCAAATGTTTTTAAATATTTTGGCCTTTTGTCCACACGACAACGGTGTTGTTGGCACCCTGAAACAATCTTCTTCGATAACGGGTTCCAGAGTGGGAAAATCTCAAAAAGCATCCCTCGCATTGTCGTGTAGATGGCAAAATGGCACCTTGTGACAACGATAACATCACAGTTCCACGTGACAAGAGGCCTGTGCAACGAAGCAGGATTTGTTCTTATTACAGTAACTTTAGGGTTAACTCTGGGTTTTCCGTCCTACAAAGGTGGTTCACTTCTTACCGGGGCACATCTCCCTGGTAACTTGCTCTGGAGCTAGTTACCATGGAGATGTATCCCTGGAACATAACCTGCTCCAGAGCAGGTTATGTTTCAGTTAAGAGATCGGCGCCCATAAAAGCCCCGTCCTCTGACCAATCAATTCTCTTGAACGGCTCGTTCTTTTATTGAAGATCCTGTAGAGCTCGGTGCACAGATTGTGAGAGGGTCTCTGAGGAGGGTGAGGGTTTTTTGAGACAGGCAGAACCCTCAGTCCTTTCACATGATTATTTATTGGAGTGCTACAGATTTTCGTCCGTGCCATTAAAATCGCACATTGCCAGTGTGACAACACAGTTGATCACTTACTGTCCTGCAGACAGTAGCATTGCTCTGCGTTATTGTAATTACACTAGGATATTAAATTATTGTATTTTATTATTGACACATACCCTGTACAAATGTTTGGAGCTGCCGGGGTCTGACAACACACCCCCTTCCACCCACCCCTTCATTAACTGTGCTAGTCATCCTAAATCAGAGACTGATTGATGCACTGAAACTGTACTTGGCTCATAAGCTATGAAAGGACGCCGAAGAGACACTTTGAACTATATTAGTATATTTAATTTTTATTGTTTTGTGCTGCTAGGGTTGCAGCTGAAAATGAAGGTTAAAATTCCATCGGCATATTCGCAATAAGAACAGCCTAGATTTCAGCAGTGCATTCATTTGATTTTAATTTCCTTAGTTAGATCTACAAATGCTCTGTGGGGCTGTGAAAGTATAACAACTTTACGTTTACACAATCAATGATCTTTTGCCAGCTGTCTTTTCGGTTTTTAGCAGCTGCAACCATGTTGCTTTTTGCCTGGTATTACTCATATTGTTGTAAATTCATCGCCTGCTTTTCGGCTGTGAAGTCTTCTGCTCTGCTTTTCCATGTTTGTGATTGGCCATCTGCTGGAAACACTGCTTTTTTTTATATAAATGTGTTCACATCTAGATTGGAAAAACCTGGGTTGACTCGAGTTGATAACCAGCTTCGTAGGACCGCTTAGCCAGACTGAGAACCCTAACCAGCAGGGAACAACAATGAAAACAACAACAATGGTGGATTACAGAGCTGTTTGTGCTGCAGTTGCTGCTAAGTTTATTATCATTATTGCAACAAAACCTGGTAATTCTACTAAACTAGATCAACTAGATGACAATCAGAGACACAAACAATTAATGAATAAAAAAAAATTCTCCTTCTTGTGTTTGTTTGTACTCGGCGAACATGGACCAGCACATCCTGCAGCTCTGTGTGTGTTTGTTTATAGCACCACCATGTGGATACGGAAATTTAATGCGTGGACGCGAAACCTTTCGACAACGACAACGTTGTGCAGACATAGCTCAAAACTGTCCCCACAATCACAACCATTTAACCATGAAATGCTTTCAGATTCAGGATATTTTCTCCACACAGCCCATGGCTAGTGTCAGCTGTTTTCTTTTTTCTCAAAAAATCAAACCCAAACTTTTTGGTTTGACCATGAAAGATGTTTTCTTGCATGCTGTGGTCAGATTGTTATTTGTCACTTGTTAAATACTAATGAAATAAAGACTGTAAATACTCAAAAATCCTGTTTGCAACTTTCTTTGCAGAGAAGTTTGTAGTTGTTGGATGGTCGATACTGGTGCACTTGAGCAGAAATAAGCTAAAAATGGAAGTACAATTTTTATGGTTTCCAGTTTTAGTGTACATTATTTTGCGAAACTTAGAAACATCCCGTTTCAGCCCCGATGTTGAAAAGTTAATTCCTGCATTCATTACTTCTAGACTGGACTACGGTAACTCTTTACTATCAGGGTGTTCCAGTAACTCCATCAAATGCCTTCAGTTGATCTAAAATACTGCAGCATGAGTACTGACAGGAAGCAGGACCAGAGATCGCATTTCTCTTGCATTGGTTTCAATCCAGAGTATAATTTAAAATCGTCCTGCTTGCCTATAAAGCTCTTAGTGAAAATGACTGGGCTCCATCATATTTTAAAGATCTCATAGTTCTTATTAGTTATAATGCTCATTATCCCAACAGATCACATTGATTACAAACTGCGGGTTTACTTGTGGTTCCTAGAGTCTCTAAGACCAGAATGCAAGCCTGTTGGAGGTTTCTTCCTGTTAAAAGGAGGTTTTTCCTCTACTGCGCCTTGTTTTAATGATTTGGGTCATTTGCTTCACAAATTAACTTTACTTGAACACATTACAAATATGATTTGAATGGTCAGCTATGGTGGTTTTTTTTATACTTATATATACTTTGTATACTTCTGCTTTACAAAATTTTGTGTCATTTATATTGTATTTGGGCCATATTTCATACTACAATTCTAGAACTGGCTACCATTTGTTTTTTGACGGATTAGATTCTGAATCTGTTTTGTTTTCTTATAGGGAAGTCCCAGCAGAGTTCCTTGTCATCATTGGATAACCAGCATAGCTACTTGTGGTACCAAAATGCATCTGAAAGTGACAAAAAGCCCTTGGCCCAGACCACCACCCTAAAGACAGGATCCAAGGCAGAGTCCTCTTATGAGTCCTGGGAAACCATCATGGGCCTCCGTCCACCTTCACCCAGCCAGGAGCCTCGGAACCCTGCCCCCTCACTCTCCTGGGTTTCAGCAGGTGTCACCACAGGCAGCTGTCACCTGGGGCAGACACGACATGAGAAGTCCCCCTCTCCTCCACAGTTCCAGAGCCCCAGGGAGAGCGAGGACCTGGGTGGTGACTCAGACTTTCTTGTGAGGACATCAGACTACTCCCAGGCATCCCCTTCTTCCTCCTCATCATCACTTGTAAGGAATTCAAACTGTCGGACCTATAGGCGGCCAGACAAACAGGGCTCTGGCAAAGCATTGGATTCCTTCAGCTTTACTGGCACTGTTTTTGACACTGATTTTTCAAACTCCTCATCTGACCGTAGTTATAAGAGAACAGGCAGTGGAGGGGGACGCGGCAGGACAAGGGACTACACAGTGCTGCACCCCTCTTCCATGTCGATGTGTAATGTCACTATCCAGGACCGAGTAGCAGAGGAGTTTAGCAGTGATGCTGCGCCCTCTGGTGGTAGCTGTAGCGCTGGGTCTGGCAGTACTACAGAGCTGGCAGAGACGGGATGGCAACGGAAGAAGACAGAACAACAAAATACAAGGTAGGCCAAAACTGGTTATTGAGACTGCCTTTTTCCCTGGAATGTAAGGCATTTCTGAAATTTCTGTGCTCTTGAGTATGTTTTACATCATGTAGATACCAGCAAAACTTAAAATAATTTGCTAAACCTGTGCGATCAGTTGATGAAAGTACTAGAAACAACAGGACTAGAAACAAGGACTGGGTGATCACATTAGAAACTCTTAAACACATAATTGTGATCCATTTAAAAAAAAATATTTCATTATCCTCTTAAACCCTAACGCTACAGCACCAGGGGCAGAGAGGGGGCAGAGTTATCCACAGAAACAACAGAATCTCATTTCTACAACCACCAAATGTAGCCAAAGCTACAACCAATTAAAAGAGGGTATAAACAAATACCACAAAATTTTGGAATCTGTGAGATCGGACAAAAATTGAGCGAAAGTGAAAAGAGTGACAGAAGACCAAAATTATACTTCATGTCCGAAAAACACTATCATGAATTCTGTCTTACCTTTGTTGTCAAAACTTAAATCCTCAGTGATTACACCACATTTTTAAAAAAATAACTACATCTCCCAGCGTGCTTTGTGAGCAGTTTCCGGGCAAAATTCACTATTTTCTGCCCGATTACAAAGATTTGATTGGACGAGGGCGAGTATCATCTTTTCTGCTTCATGTGCATGTCCTGCCTTACAACTGGTGATTGGTTGAATATATGTAAACACAGTGACGTTAATGTGATTCTACTGGCTCACATGATTAAAATAAGAGGCCAATCATATAATTCGGTCAATAGAAGGCGGCGATATTGCCCTATATGTTGGAAGACCTTTTCATTTTGTTCACTTTCGCCCCATTAACCCATCCCCCTTTACTTCCAAGCTGGAGGTACAGGCAGCTAGTGGCAGCTTTCAGTGCCGACCAAAAACAAAACTAAACTAAAAGTGTCAAAAAATAACTTGATTGTGAATAACCCCATCGTTCTTGTTAATCACTTGAAAAATTGTCTAGGCATGCTCAGTAGGTTTCCAGAAAGCTGGTGGAAATGTTGCAGCAAGATGACTTCATGAAAGGCATCCATGATCTGGACATCTGTTTTTTTAAACTTCCCTTGCCATCCATCCCCAAACATTTTTAATGGGATTTAGATCAGGGGAACAGGCAGGATCGTCAGATAGTGACGTTATTCTCCTGGAAGAAGTCCTTCATCAGAAGAGGTGAACTACAGCGGTGTCCTGTTGAAAGACCCGGTCATTACCACACAAATGAGGGCGCTCGGTCAAGAGGGATGACTACTGAAACCCTATATCCCTATAGCCAGCTGCCTTTTGACGCCCCTGCACAACCTGAATCGCCATTGTTCCATTGAAGGATAGCACCCCAGATTGTGATACAGGTTCAATTTCTTTGCCGAGAGAAAATTTAACATCCAACTTCAGCAGGGGTGGCACATTGCAAGAGGCTTTGCTTGTGCAGCTCAACAATCCTGCCACTTTCAAAGACAGAAAGCCTTTTTGGCTTGAACTCCGCAAAGGTCTATTACCATCTACTGACCTGTAGTCCCCATCGTTTTCCTCAGAAATACAACCAACAATGGCTGTGACATTCGAGATGTTTTGGAGGTGACAATTGTCTGTGACGTTGGAAAGGAGCAGGTGCTGTTCCCTGTGGGATCTTGTGTTGCAAACTACTAACACAGACAAATAGTCGCCCAGCCTCACATTCTGTGATCTGTTGGTGAGGTACTTGGTGGTCCATGCGACATGGTGGCAGTCAAATCCTGCACTCCTTTGTTATGTTCGTCACAGATGAGGATTTTTGATAACAACACCCGCCAATGTAATGGAATATCTCCGCCTACTCCCCATGCGTACTTTATGTCGGTATGGCTGTTAAACAACACATCCACTAGAGGGCAGTGATGAGTCCTGAAATTCCACACAAGTTTCAAACGATAACAAACATGGTGACGGTGAAGGAGATCACAGTGCACATTCTAAGAAAGAGTTAAAAAGAGGCAGCACTGTAGACAGCACTGTGGTGGTTTGTGCAGCCGTTAAACGTTACGGCATGTAGACGGAGATTTCTTTTTTTTTATTCCTCTTATTCTTTATTCCTCTTATTCCTGGTCGAACTATACTACGCACCACTGCCCTGACAATTTCTGGTGGTATTACTCTGTTTGCTCCTGAGGCAGGAGAAACTGTTCAGAGGAGTTCATGGAACTATGTTAACTTTTGTAAAAAATATAATATGGGTATAATATAGGACCTTTAAGAAATATCTTGCTGTGCAATGCTAAGCTGCTGCCACGTTTAGTTCTTTTTTGGTACCAACTCTTCATCCAACATGCCATGGTTTAGGATCATTTGGTTTTAATGAACATGAAGCTAAAGTAGCTTACTGACTTTAAAACTTCTCTCCATCTACACACACAGTAAATGCACAGTTACTTTTCAAGAAAATGCAAAAGCCTCAGATGAAAGTGAAATACAGGAATTTCTCCTGATCTTTTTTGATACACTACACAAAATTAAAAGTTTAAGTCAACTGTCGTTACCTGGGTTGACATTAATAGATTATTCTCTTTGACAGGAAAGAGTGAAAGCTTCTAGTTTTTATTCTGTGTTACTGAATGTTCAACTGTTCATCTTCATCTTCACTCTTCAATGTTCATCCGACCTGAAACTCACCAGCTATTTTAGAATTGATTTTTGAAATGTATAAATGCTATTTGACTTTTGACTTTTTGAATTTTATATCGGTCCTCTCCACAGATTCAGGCAGACGATGGCCAAATCAAAGAAGGACAGTAAGCTGGACCTGTTTGGTTTTGAAGAAACGGATACTCCTCAGGACGCAGACAGTGTTGACAATACAGACAGTAGATCCAGCTACAAAATTAAATACTTTGGCTTTGACGATATGAGCGACAGCGACAGTGCTGATGATGGCTGCGATTTCTCCAAAGAGAGAAGGGGGAGGAGGAGGGCCAAGAAGGCTGCTGCCAAGGCGACCTCAGTGGTTATTGTTGAAGAAACACTGACTCACGACCCACCAGATTCCTTTGAGAGCCTGGAGAATCGCAACAAACCAGTGGCCAAGGAGAACAAGAAACACTCCAAGAGGGAGGAAGGCATGATAAGAGAAGGTTAAAACACTTCTACTACTCTTTCCTCTGCAAAATCTTTGTGTGTTGTTGGATAATTTAGTGTCAGAAGCAGTGAGAGGGTTTTGATTACTTATACAAAGGATAAAAAAAACATTCATGCAGGTCCATGACATGTATGTAATCATGCTTAATTCCATTTGGAAGGAAACACAAAACTACTTATATTGTATAGTCTGGAGGCAGATGAAGTTAAGTGTTTTTGGTCAGCTGCTCATGATGTTGTCAATTTACGGACAACATCAGGATGGACATTAAGTGAAATAACTAGCTCTGTAGGGTTTCATGTTACCATATTACAAGTTTTATAGTCAGTGGCGGAGGACAACATGTACCTATCCCAAAACTAACCAAACTTAAAACATACAAATAGACCAGTTAAGGTTTAACTGGCTGTACTTTGGATCTGCATCCCATATTGTTAAAATACCCTCATTTTACTTAATAATTCTCAGGTTGAGGTTGAGGCTCCACCGTAAGAGAGCCAACACTGAGCACCTCTCTCACTGGCTAAACTGACAAGTATTGGCTGGAGATTATATCGTGTTTAGCCATTTAACCTAGTATGTTTAAGTTGACCCTTGGATGGTGTTTACTTGACTAAAAATATCTGCCAATCAGTGGCTAACAATTGATAATAAAAAATTACCAGAAAAAAAAGAAACATTACCACACACTGAGTGGGGATATGACATTCAATGAATTTTTAATTATTATTTAATTAGATTTTTACTAGCTTACAAGATACAGATTTCAGTGTAATACATTACAACATAAAAAAAAATCTAATAAACAGTGCCACTGTTCAATGAACACAAACAAAACAAATTATAATAAACTAATAACCTAATGAATTTATGTTTTGTGATGGGTAAATGATGCTTAGCACAAATTTAAACTTAGCATATTTTACAGAAGTTGTGAGACCAAGCTGTTCATAACAATTCATCAGTTTGCGTGGCGCTACACTTCTGTATAACTGCTCTTAGGTTTTAGGTTTAAGGTGGCTGTGACTGATTTACACAGATTGTTCTCTGGATCCACTTATTGTGTTGTGACTCATTAACATGAAGTTGACCAAACGTCAACAATATCTTGTCACTCTGGATAAAAACAAAAGCAAAAAAAACAAAAAAACAACAACAAATAACTGTCACCATCACTTTTACAGCAAATGGTTGTAAAGGCCTCATGTCATGTGTGTTTTGTCTGCAGATGTCCTGGACTTCTCAGAGGAAGGCCTCAGGATGGTGGCTGGCGCTTCCAGGAGGCTGCCTCAGACCAAACCCGCTGAGAAGAACCCAGATACCTTACGAAGGATCTTCAGTGCACACAAGAAGGTGAGCAGCATCATGTTCACACGCATCAGCTAAGTAAAGGCTAAATCATAGGTGCCTGGTGCCTGATAGTACATGTTGCACTCTCTGAGTGTTTAAATAGACTGCCTAGATGTGTTAGGTACATAATTATCAAGTAAGTTTGTCCATGACATCACAACATAACAAAATAATTTGCTAATATTCGTTTTTATTTGACGTTGCTCTTTAAGAGACCACCTGTTGAATCACGTTTTATTTTTAAGGGTTGGGGCGTTCGTTTTTTCAGACCCTCCTTTCCTCTCCTTCCAAAATGCAGCTGTATATCGAACCACACTTTGTTAAACAGGCCCTGTGGTGTGTTTGGGTTCATTGCCTCTGATTTTCTTAAAACTGCCAGGTCCTCCTTGGTGATCGCGGCATTGATGTTCCATTTTGTCATGGGTGAGAGACTTTATGAGTACACTAAAAACGTTATTTGACGTTGTGAACTCAGTGTCTTGCATTAGACACCATGCGTGACTGAGAGGAGGGTCGTCGATAAAATGGTTTATGCCTGTCCTCAATCCGACGTAGCTGCTGATGGAGTAGTGCTGACCGAGGCGGTTTATTGCTGACCCATAAAATTTGTGAAAAAAATCCTATTTAGCTCTTGTTTTGTCAGTTACAAAATCTATGAACTGTCGAGTGCTTTTCAGATGGTTCAGGTAGATAGAGAAAACATGTGACAGCCCAAGACGTTGATTGGAATGTAGTCTGCTCATTCCTTGTCAATTCAAGTTGATTTAGCTCTTCATCTGACATCGGCACAAATCTTTCTTTTTCCGTCATTACATTCTTCTCATCCTCCTCCAACCATTCATCCAAACTGAGACCACCATATAAATCAAAATTGACAGCAAATTGATCCATTTAGCCTCTTGTTTTATGCCATTTCCTGCTAAAGGTCTGACAGTTACAATGTTGCCATGGAGATGACACAAAGATGCTGCAGAGTGAAGTAATATTTTTAGCGATGAGTCAGGTGTGCTGTCATGATGATTTGAGCACGTTCTAAACTTCTTGTTGACCAATCGCATTACTTGGTCAGAACTACTTGTTGTATAATAATATAAGAATAATAGCCTAATATTCAGCCTAAGATTCACACTCTGGCTTTTTATTAAATGTTGGAAAAGTGACACAGTAATAATCAGACCAAAGCCTACCCATGCTCTAAAAGTTAGAAGTGTAGGTTATACATTATGGTTAAATAATGGAGTTAAAAAGTAAGTAAGTTGAAAAATAACATCGTATTAACAGATTATAAGGTTATATATGGATTTGTCAACTTTGTCAGTCAGCTTACATGTCAACTCCGTCAGACATAAAATTTGACAGAGTTGATGAAATGGCAAGTATTTTCCTTTACACTGTTCACTATACACTGTACATTGCAGCTAGCTGCAGTGTACAAAGTACAAAAAGTACTGCAGCTACAGTATACTACAGCTAGCTTTTTTAAAGGTATTTGGGGCTGGTTAACATTGAGACTCTTGCTGAGGACAAGTAAATTAACATGGGCCTTTAAACACAGACCATACATTAAGTAAAGAAGTAAAAGTAGTACAAGTAAAATTTCCTTAAAAATATAAAATTATGTGCTAAAAAATAACAACAGTATACACATATAAATAATGATTAATTCCTTGATTTTGGATATAAATTAGTTGGATATAAGTTAGTCTTTTCTCTCTGGACATGTTTTTTTTCCCAACTCTCATGAATCACTGATGTATAGTCTTGCGCTGATCATAACCCACAGTTAGTTGCTCTTTTTAAGACTTCTTAAAAACAGGGGATTAATAATTGGGTTGATGAGTAAAATTTCCTTTTTAGTAATTTCACTGGCCATTCTTAAGAAAAAACTGTTGAATGTGACTGCAATGAGAATGCAGTTCCGCGGCCTCTGTCATCCTTTACTCTCATCTTACCCATGCTGCTCATCGACAAGTGTGTGGGGCGGGGGTAGTTATCCATCTGTGTTGTTGAGATTACTGCAGGAGGCTTTAATTCAGTGTGTTGGTGTTCTAGCACAGCAAAGCTCATCTTCAAACTCTCCTTTTGTCTCAATTTATTAACCCTGCAGTGCATTACCCTCACAGCCCCCCTACACCTCCCTCTACTCAGTTCCACAGACAGCTCTTTCTTTCTTCTTCATTTCTTTCTTTCCCATCTCCTCATTCTCTTTTGTTTTTCCATTGGCGTGTGGGGGTGTGTGTGGGGGTGTGTGTGGGGGTGTGTGTGGGGGTGTGTGTGGGGGTGTGTGGTGGGGGGGTCCTGCTGTTTGATCAGGGCTGGCAGACTCAGCAGTTTAATGTGCATCCAGTTATCCTGGTTTGCCTTCTTCATCCACCTCTTTATGCAATCCACTCTTTTTCCTCCCCACATTGCTAGAGAAACACTGTCTCAAATGGTTACATTAGAAATTAAGTTTTTGTCCAATCTGGTAAAACAAAAACAGGAATTCCTGTGGAGTAACATTTAAAGGGCTCATAGAATGCATGTTTTTAAATACTGTAATCTCTTGCAAACTGGTAATACAATGTCATAAAATCCCCCTAGAATGAAACAATTGTTTTTCCCTTCTCACTCAGTATTCATGAGCACGCTCATGAGTATTTAAATGAGCTGTGCGCTGATTGGCTGCTTTCCAGTAAAGCCAAAGAAGGTCCGCTGCTGAGTGCAGTGACCAACAACAGCTTTCAGAGTTAACTTCAATCTTACCTGTTTGATTCTGAGACAGAGGAGTCTATTGCTCAGGTACAGTCAGGTACTGAGGACAAGCCAGTCACAGTATCCACTTCTACTTCTACTGCAATCGGAAGGGTATGTCATTATTATTTCGCACACAACTGATAGATTGCTTTCCTCTTGTGAAAGTCGACTGGGCTGTTCATATTTTGATGGTGTATCTAAAGCGATGTTGCAAAGTATGGCGTCATAACTGAGCCTTTCACAGAACAGACCGTTTTACCACAGTTATTTCTAGTTTTGAAATGACATGTAAAGGAGGGGGAAACAAGGTTTGAAGTAGGGATGCACGATCCACGTTTTTTCACTTCTGAAATTTGGATATCTGCCAATACCGATACTATTCCACTAAAGCTCTGTTTGCCTTAATATTATTGTCATTATTGTTGATTTTTATATGAGGCTGTAATAAACTCCTCTCTACAGGCAAGTATGATATATTGAATGTATGTCCCAAAAGGCAACTTGAGATAAATATTAGGTCAGAAAAGTATTCAAAAAAATCCCACCCCGAAAAACATATGCAACTGTAAGGGTTTCAAATTTATTGTCAACATTTAATAAATCCTACCCATAAGGGTAGGATTTTATGGGACATACCCATAAAGGGTAAACTTCTCTAACGCCCCTCTCCAAATAAAATATCATTTCCGATCTGTGAATTGCGTTGGCATCTGAACCTGATACCGATACTGGATTAGATCAGCTCTATCTCTAGTTTAAGGGTCTGGTATAGTCTGTTTGAAACAATAGACTGTCTATACAGCAATGCCAAGGAAAATGGTTTTGCATTCTATATCCCTTAGTTTTCCTTAGTATCCCTTTAATATTGGCCTCAGGCCCCCATCTTCCACCATTACAGGAGAAGTGGTACAGAAAATGGATGTAATGGATTCTACAACCAAAACTGTCTTGTGTATATGTGTGTTCATGTTACAGTCTCCCACCAAAGCAGTGTATAATGCCAGACACTGGACTTTGGAGAGTGAAGAGGAACCTCCTCCACCTTTCTGTTCTCGGTCACAGACAGCTCCTGTGAGTACACACACACACACACACACACACACACACACTTAAGTGCATCATGATCAAAATAATGAATGTGGACATTTGATTTCAGTTGTTACCAAAAAAGTATGAATATGTCATATACTGTGTGTGTCGAAGAATGCAAAAGTTTATACATGTTATGTTTGTTTTGTTTTGTTTTTTCAATCCAGGCCACAGTCTCAGCTAGAGGATCAAGCAAGGAGTCCTTTGATTCTAAGAAGGATGATGGCATCTTCAAGGCTCCTCCTCCTCCGAAAGTCACTAAGTTTGTCACTGTCCCCGCAGATCCCTACCAGGACACAGTCACCACACTTAAATGCCACAAAGAGCATAAGGATGTAAGCAAAAAGTTTCCACCTAACCTGATCCTTTACAACTCCATAGTAAAGGTGGAAAAATATTTAATAATCACCGTTGGCTACATTGTACTTATCCGTCTGTTTTCCAGCTGTATACAGTAGTTCAACACGTGAAGCACTTCAATGATGTGGTGGAGTTTGGGGAGAATCAGGAGTTTACCGATGACTTTGAGTATCTGGCCACTGGTCTGAAGAGTGGACAACCTCTCAACACACGATGCCTCAGGTAATAAGGCGTGTTGACAGCGCCTCCTGGATGGATTGACTTCTTATGGTTATTTTCTGGCTGGCTTAGCTCATTTTCACTTATTTTCTAAAGTGCTTAAGTAAAATAAGTAAAAAAAGTAAAAAAAATATATAAATATTCTGTTTATTGATTTAGCATGCTGTGTTTTGTGTGTGTGTCTCCAGTGTGATCAGCTTGGCCACACGCTGTGCCATGCCCAGCTTTAGGATGCATCTCAGAGCCAGAGGAAAGGTGGCTCAGGTCTTCAAAACACTCAACGATGCCCCACAACACCCGGTGAGAATAAATCACAGGAAATCTGTTTGCTCTGGCTAGGACTTGCAGATGTGACTGAAGAAACACGTTCACAGTGTCTGAAGGCCATTATCTATAATGTATATTACAGTACTGACCAGAATATAAGACAACCCCTCTTTTTCAAGACCCATTTTTGGAAAAAGTAGTAAATGAGCACATGACCTGTGCAAGCATGCATCATCTAGGAGTGTTTTTTGTTTGTTTTTTTTCATCATTTATTTGTTGGGTTTCGAACTGGCGAACAGCTGCCCAGCATATATGCCAGTGTGTGCCATGACCACTGTGCGATCCAGGCAGCTCCCAGGAGTTTTAACATGCATGTGAACATTAGCATTATGTAATAGGCATAGAAAAATTATCAATTTTGAAACCATGGCGGAGCACCACAGTCTCGTCAATGTCTGAGAAATCCTGTCTCCTCTGCTGTTTGTTAACTTTCTCAACGTTTGAGTTTTCTAGTGAGTCTCTATGTTGCGGTCACAACTCTCCAGGTCTCTGGTGTGTGTGAGTGAGAAGTCTCTGGACCCCAAATATAAGATGACCCGTCTATTCCAGTCTTTTTTTAGGGAAAAAATACCATCTTATATTTGGGTCAGTACAGTATATATAGTTTGGAGGATAGAACCTGTGAGGAGATGACTGGAGAAGGAGGGAATGTTGAAGCAATCTGTGGTCACCTTTTTGTAACCTTTTTGTTTTTCCTTTATTTGGAGTTTTATCGTTACAACAGTTCACATGGTCATCTTTAGGTTCATCTTTAGACCTTTGCAGAAGGATCCATCTTTTTAGAATTGAAAAAAAAGAACAAGGAAAAAAATCACATTTACAAGTTTAAATAAAAGAAAGGTGAAATGGGGAAAGTAATACCAGTCTTGTATAGATAAAATGCCTAACTAAAGATTCATGTCTTTAACTACTTTAATAGCAGCTACACTTTTCCTAGTTACTTTATTTTTTTCATGGTATTGAATGTTGAAACCCAAAACAGGATTTGTCTCAATTAAAAGCAAATTGACATGGATTCTGTGTAGATCTTATTTCAAGAAGTACAAACCCCATAAAAGGAGGAGGACTATAAAAAGGGTATAAAAGGAGGACCTACCAAAAGCTCAGTCTTTTCAAGCAATTATGTGTCGTGGCTCAACCACTTTGTGTTTCATGAGAGAATTATATGTCATTTTAAATAAATATGTTTCTCACCACACGATGTTGAAATATGCAGATCTCTCACATCTACAGTCAGTAACTGAAATGATTCAGGAAGTCATGAGAAATCTTTGTGTGTAAAGGCCAAAGGTGAAGACTGCTGATGAATGTGTGTGACCTTTGAGCCATCAGGCGGTATAGCATTGGAAATATTTAAGTGACAGACATCAGCACATACTGTAGACTCAGGAGTAGGAAAATCATTGTCCCTTGTCCTTTGGCACACTCGCTGCATCTCAAAATGCCCCCTGAACCTGTAGATGTGAATTTTGCTCATCTCAGATGGACTGAAAGACAATAAAATTGTGTTCTGTGGTCAGATGAGTCCACTTTTGAATAAATGATTGAAAAAAACTCAGCATGGGAGAAATGATATTGGATTAACAGGAACAAGAATATACTGTATATTTTAAATGACTTGAAAATTGAAGTGTATATGAGTTTTAGGTGGATGGATTTTCAGAGTGAAATATGTTTTTGTTTTTGTCTTTTATCTCTGTAGAACCTGGCCCTGTGTACTGCATCTCTGATGTATATTTTGAGCAGAGATCGCTTAAATATGGATCTGGACCGCTCCTGTTTAGACCTGATGATCCGGCTACTGGAGCTAGACCAGGACCAGGGGGGTGGGGTTGGGACAGACTCCACGCCTCAGTTCAGCGCCAGAGAAATTGCGAAGATCAAGGAGAAGATTAGGAAGCTTTGTGACACTGTGCACAACAAGCACCTGGACCTACAGAACATAACGGTACAGAAAACTTGTTTGTGAAGTAAGTTGTCTCTATTAGTCTGTGATTATTCATTACACTGGACCATGTAAGAACTGGTTTGTTGCTGTTGCACATCTCCACTGAAACATCTATTCTTTTAGCTTCAATCTAAGTGATGCACAGCCTGCCCACATCTGCTAGGATATTTGTAGGTTTTCCACTGGAGGTGAAGATATTTTGTGATTTAATAACATCAAAAGCAAATGTCAGGATTTGATGTTAGTCATTAACAATGAAAAAGGGAATGCATCTTTGTAGGCCTGTCACTTAATAGCAAGAGGAAACATAAACTCAATAAAACAGAATGCACTGCAGTTGTGAAGAAAAGAAACATCATAGAACATCAGCATGTTGAAAGTGTAAAACAACACAGATTGAGATGTTTCCTGTATAATAATGTGAGCAGATTTGTCGGACAGGTGATTTCTGGTGATTGATGGTACACCTCCCTCTTATACAGTCGTATGCAAAAGTTTGGGCACCCCTGATCATTTTCAAGATTTTCCTTTATAAAGCAATGGTTATTCGGATCAGCAATTTCAGTTAAATATGTCATATAGCAGACAAACACAGTGGTATTTGAGAAGTGAAATGAAGTTTATAGGATTTACAGAAAGTGTATAATAATTACTTAAACAAAATTAGGCAGGTGCATAAATTTGGCCACCCTTGTTTTATTGATTTGAATACCTTTAGCACTAATTATTGGGACACAAAATTTGTTTCGTAAGCTCATTGACCCTTGACTTACATACACAGGTGAAGCCAATCATAAGAAAGGGTATTTAAGGTGGCCAATTGCAAGTTGTTATCCTCTTTGCATCTTCTCTGAAGAGTGGCAACATGGGAGCCTCAAAACAACTGTCAAATGACCTGAAAACAAAGATTGTTCAACATCATGATTTAGGGGAAGGATACAAAAAGCTAGTTCTGAGATTTCAGCTGTCAGTTTCCACTGTGAGGAACATAGTGAGGAAAGGGAAGACCACAGGCACAGTTCTAGTTGAGGCCCAGAGTGGCAGGCCAAGAAAAATCTCGGATAAGCAGAGGCAAAGGATGGTGAGAACGGTCAGACTCAATCCACAGACCACGAACACGTGGAACACGGTCTTGCTGCAGATGGTGTCACTGTGCATCATTCAACTATCCAGCGCACTTTGCACAAGGGGATGCTGTATGGGAGAGTAATGCGGAAGAAGCCTTTTCTGCGCACATGCCACAAACAGAGTCGCTTGAGGTATGCTAAAGCACATTTGGACAAGCCGGCTTAATTTTGGAATAAGGTGCTGTGCTAAAATTGAGTTATTTGGACATAACAAGGGGCGGTATGCATGGCGGATGAAGAACACAGCATTCCAAGACAAACACTTGCTACCCACAGTAAAATTTGGTGGTGGTTTCATCATGCTGTGGGGCTGTGTGGCCAGTGCTACTGGCAATCTTGTTAAAGTTGAAGGTTGCATGGATTCCAGTCAGTATCAGCAGATTCTTGCGAACCATGTTCAAGAATCAGTGACAAAGTTGAAGTTGTGCCAGGGCTGGATACTTCAACAAGACAATGACCCTAAACACAGCTCAAATTCTACTAAGGCATTCATGCAGAGGAACAAGTACAACATTCTGGAATGGCCATCTCAGTCCCCAGACCTTAATATTATTGAAAATCTGTGGTGTGATTTAAAGTGGGCTATCCATGCTTGGAAACCATCAAGCCTGACTCAAAAATGGTCAAAAATACCTTCAACCATTTAGAGGCCGTTTAGAGGCTGTGATTTCTGCAAAAGGAGGATCTACTAAATATTGGTGGAATTTTTCTGTTGGGGTGCCCAAATTTATGCACCTGCCTAATTTTGTTTAAGTAATTATTGCACACTTTCTGTAAATCCTATAAACTTCATTTCACTTCTTAAATATCACTGTGTTTGTCTGCTATATGATATATTTAACTGAAATTGCTGATCCGAATAACCATTGATTTATAAAGGAAAATCTTTAAAATGATCAGGGGTGCCCAAACTTTTGCATACGACTGTATTCTTCGTCTTTCTCTGTAGACGGGTCATCTAGCCATGGAGACATTGCTGTCCTTGACATCAAAGCGAGCAGGAGACTGGTTCAAAGAAGAACTCCGCCTACTAGGAGGCCTGGACCACATAGTAGATAAAGGTGAAATGTTTTTTAAAGAAGCCATATTGACTCAAAATAACTGATGATGATGATGAAGAATCTGGTTTCTGACAATGCCACCTTGTCTCCACAGTGAAAGAGTGTGTTGATAACTTGAACCAGGAGGAAGAGAAGGAGAAGCTGGTGTCATCTCTGTGGGGAGCTGAGAGATGCTTACGGGTGCTGGAGAGTGTAAGTGTTAAGCCTGATTTATGCTCATCCATATCTGCCGATACACAACGACGCAGAGGTCCACCCTCTCTCTGTGGGCTTACGTACCTCCTCAATTTTTTAACTATCCGTCGAAACAACTTAGAGCACACAGAGACCACAGGGCTCTGATTGGGCCGCTAGTTACCTCATTTCTGGAATCTTGCTTTGCCAGTTGATTTCCTTCCACAATAACAACATTGCCATGCATCTCCTCTTCCAACAAATGTCTTCTCTCGGTTGTCCATTGTTCGTTGTGTGTGGAGGAACAAGGCTGGCCGGTAAATAAACAATCAACGGTAGTTGATAATCGTAGTGGAAAGAGATGTAACACCCCCCCACTGTTCCGGTGGTAAATTACTGTACGACACCTGCCAGCCAACAGAGGACTTCGACAGGGTTCACAACTGTGTCTATCCGACTGCGTGGCTGCACAGTACACAGTCAGGGAAACATAACTCCTTTACACAGACTTAATATCTATATGAAAAAAGTAATTGGTAATCAAAAAAATAGTTTGACAGCAGGAAAAACAAAAGTGATATAAAATAACCTGTTGTCACCCTCTTAAGGCTGGAGCCTATCCCAGCTGCTTACAGGGAAGGCAGTGTACACCCTGGATGGTCGCCGGCTCATCGCAGGGCCACACAAACAACCATTCACATTCACATCCACACCTAAGGGCAATTTAGCATTTCAGTTCACCTACCATCCAATGCATGCTTGTTTTTGGCTGTGGGAGCTTCTGGATGAAACCCACACAGAACATAAGTGGAGAAAATGCAAATGTCACACAGAAAGACCCTGTGCCTGACCCGGGAGTTAAACCCAGGACCTTCTTGCTGTGAGGCAACAGCGCTAGCCACTGTTCCACCCTGCGGCCCCTGGTCAGACCAACAGTTTAATAACCAAATAGTGTCAGGTTGGTCCACATAGCATGTTGGTCTGCTGGGGAAATGCCTGGTGGACTAGATGGTCAGTCCACACGTGTACGGAAGGAAATTTGACTGTGAATGGCTCTTCAGCAAAACAAACTCACACATCACAACTGTTATCCGTTTGGCCAAACCAAACAAATGGCAGGTAATCTTTCAATCTGTTATGACGAGGAATGATTTGTACATTAAAGCACAACTAACTAACCTACCAACTAAACCAAATGCCGAGGAGACTTGTGATCTGCATCAAGGTACTTCTGTGTTATTAGTACCCCATGTTTCCTGGCAAGCTCAGAAAATGCAGGAAACAACATGAACAACACAAAATTAAAGAGGATCCTTGTAAACCTTTGGTTATATATTAGTTTTTGCTGTTATACTCAGAACATTTAGCTGGTTAATCACTACTAAACCAAACATTCTGAGCAAGTTATTCACCCTATAAAGACTAAATAACTATGCAACATTTATAGCCTAGTCTATATTATAGTAAGCCTTATCCCTTACCAATAGGGAACAAGTCCTGTATCATGGCATCAAGTTAACTGGCTAGGTAGAATTTCTTTCTTTTTGAAGTGACCATCACTTTGAGAAACTGCCACTCTTGACATAGGACATTATACTACAGGGGTAGGATCACACGATCGTACGACCATCATGAAGAGATTATTTAGGTAAAAAAAAAAATTTTTTAGTCAAAAAATGACCTAGGCCATTGCTTCAAGAGGGTGACGACGTATAATAATACTATGCTATAATCCCACAGTTTGAATTGATGGTACAAATTGGCACAATGAAATGAATCATATAGCAAATCTTGTTAATGTTGCTGATTTACGACCTGCTCCTTTGGAAATATTGATGTGAGTTTGCTGTTGAGTTCTGTTTTTTTTTTTTTTTTTTTATTGTCAAATCAGGTGCAATGTTTTTGACCCACAAGGACCTGAATCTGGTGGACTCAAATCATTTGCAACAGCCATAATGATGAAATCTTTCATTTAAATCCAACATTGCTACTTGTTTCTCTAGAGTGAAATGTAAATGTCTTTCTTGAACATGTGTTTATGCAAACAGGTCACAGTCCACAACCCGGAGAACCAGAGCTACTTGATCGCCTATAAAGACTCATCACTCATTGTCTCCTCTGCAAAGTGAGTAAGCCCTTTTTACATCCACAGCCCTGACCCCTGATGTGTAGAATATGAAATGGCTGATTCTGCATTTACTGTAGATCTGATCAACTCCACAGAGCTGTAGTATCTGCGGCCTTGTGTATAAATGTTTCACACAGAACTAACTTCATCAGTGGCTACATGATTTCTTTTGTAGTCCTCTTCCTCATCTTCTCTTGGCTTCTTTTGTAATCATCCTGTCAAAAATCTGTGACACTGAATTGTTTATGTGAAATGAGCTGAAACACTGCAGTTAACATGTCTTCTTTACAAACAGTTCAATTCACTGCATTTATCACAATTGCTAAATAACCATTTTTTGTTATTTACATTATAAATTTATATTTCTCTAATATTAATATCAGCGTTTTTAAAATCTCTATTAGGTGAACAACATGCTGCTCACTTGATAAGCCTTTTCACTTCTCCTCTGTCACCTTCTTCCTCTTCCTTTTTGTTACATATTATTTTTTTGGGCACTTTGGCCTTTAATGATAGGTACAGTGAAGAGAGTCAGCAAACAGGGTATTGAGTGGGGGAAAAACATGAAGGAATATTTGACTTGGTCTGGATTTGAACTGGCGTACAGTTGCACAACATATACGCCAACTGGGTACGCCAAAAGCACTCCCCAATACCGGCGCCCCTCCATCACCTTCTGTGTGACCGGCCCCTCACTCCCTATGGGGAGGGGATATCAACAATGAGTTGCTGTTTTAGCAGGCCATAGTCTGACTGTTCAGCTGTCCTGTCCATTAACTTGATTAACCTCCCAAACTAGAGGGTGAGCTAGAGAGCAAGTGAGCATTGCCATCTAGAATACACTAACATGCAAAAGTGTGTATTCTTGTAGTCTCTGTTAATAGAGAACTGGACTTCTTCCTTGATGAAGTAATTTTTTTCCTGCCCTTTCTTTCCCCGTTTCACTTAGTTTTAGTTGGTTTTGCTTTGACTTTCTCTTGCCTGTCCTTTCCTGTTTGTCACTGTATTCACCACAATCATTGTTTCAACCCAAACGCACCCTCTTTCAGTCTTTCAGCTGCCTGTAGGACTAATTCAATAAACTCCCAAACTCCCCAGTTCAGCAGCACACACACATGCAAACACACAAGGCCTATATATAACAGGCCTTCTATACTCAGACACAGTAATATCTTTTACTTTCAAGTTAGGCCTTATGGTCCCAGTTCAGTCTGTTAATTCTCTCCTTCTCAGCTGCACAGTAGGTTTATCCCATCAAACCTCTGTTGTTCTTTTCTCCTGAATAAAAGTAAATTTTATGAAAAAATCAGGCTGGTTTTTCCTTTGTGTTCACTTACCACTGTCATTGAATTTAATCTGGTTATTCACATCAGGCCTCTGACTTGATCTGTCCCCTCTGCTGCTGCAGTCAATGTGTCTGTCTACCTCTGTCTGCGCGTGTGTGTGTGTCTGTCTGTCCATATCTGTTAACACTTGGTACTTATCTTCTTTTGTGCTACTGGTAATTTTTTCCCTGTTTTTATATGTTATATTTTATTTTTTATCTTTTTTTAAGGTCACTGCCTTCTGTTGGTAATTTTTATAAGATCTTGTGTATTGTGTATAAGTGTGTCAGTGTGCCTGTCTGTCTACATGTTTCTGTGAGTGCTGCTCTGTTGTAATATAGCAGTAGTTGAGGAAAGAGGAGAATCAAGTTGAGATTGAGCTGTGTAAAATTATTGTTAGAATTATTATTGAAAGAAGTGACTCCACAGAAAAATTACACTCCCATATACTGCTTATCTTAGTGTCATATCAGGTACACCAAAAGTGAGAAATAAAGAAAAGGTTCTTTTGTCAGCTTAGTTGTTTTGGGAAAATGTATTCAACGAATCAAATTGTGGCTATGGGTTTTCATAAAAACATAAAGATTTACAAAACAGAACACTGGCTTTAACTGTTCCTCCTCCAACTTTTGCACCTCTCTCTTTTCACTTCCTTCTCTTCTCTCAGGGCTTTAAGGAGGTGTGAGGAGATGATCCGGCGTTACAGCAGGGAAGTGAACCCAGACAGTGAAGTGGTGGGGAAAGCAGTAGAGAACTGTATGAGAGCCATCATAGGAGTCCTGCTCAACCTGACTCATGACAATGGTGAGCACACACTGACACACTCGAGGATAAATTACACTTACTGACAGTTGATTGTTGCCACATAAACCTTTTTGAGGTGACTTCAACTTGGAACAAAATGATTGATTATCTTGATTGTTCACTGACGTGTCTGATAACAACACATATTCAACCTTTAAGCTGTGTATGTGTGTGCAGAGTGGGGCAGCACAAAGACTGGAGAACAGGAGGATTTAATAGTGACCGCTCTGAACTGCGTTCTCAGAGTCCCTCAGTATCTTCCACAAGAGCAGAGGTTTGACATTCGTGTGCTGGTGAGTAACTTATACAAACTAGACAGAAACTTCATAAAATTTAATATCAACTTGACCATTGTGACAGAAAAAAAAGACCAACGATAAATTCATAATCTTCACTCTGTGTGTTTTCAGGGTCTGGGCCTGTTAATCAATTTGGTAGAGTACAGTGCTAGGAACAGGTACTGTCTGATGGAGATGGAGATGGAGGGAGACCAGGGTCCATGCGACTCCACCATCTTGCTCAACACTCAGGATCAGGGCGTCTCCACCAGCGGCCCACTCAGCGCCATCGCTGCACTTGTACAGGTACTCAACCCCTCTGTGCAAATCAGTTTATTTGTTTTTTTTTTCTTTTTGTTCAGTTAGGCTATACTTCACAGTTTTGATCTATTCTAATACACTTCCCTAGAGCACTGGGTGAATATTTGTCATCAAAACAGATGGTAATATTCTGTAGTCTAGACTTAAACTGTTTACCACCCACAGAGGAGGGACTGAGGCTGAGGTTGAATGAAAAACATTTTTCTTGAATTATGTGAGCTCAATTTATTTTCCTCTTCCCAGTGAACTCTTCTAAAGCTCTCCGTTGCTGTGACGGATCTCTGTCACTTGATAAACTTTCTGATTACTGTAAAGAGATAGCTGAAGCTTCACTGATCATATGCATCATGCTGCTATTGCAGAGAGATATTGCTGGATGTGTGCTTTTCACTTTCTTATTAACATGACACCGCAACTGCATAATTGTACAGCATAATTAAGTAAACTTTAAAAAAAAAATCATGCAACGTTATGTTTTAGAATCCGTGCTCCCTACTTTGGAGCATGCACAGTCAGTCACTTACCCACTGAAGTCGTCGTTGGTCCTTCAGCAACTTGTAGTCAGATACTAACATGCTAGCATAAATAGCATGTTCTTTGCCCTAAACTCCTCAACACAAACCTCCCCGAGGTTCTTGGCGAGCAGTAATGAGCTAATGAGGAATGCTACAACCAGGTAGCATGGAGCTCAACACCTACTCTGAAGGCAGAGCTGATGTGAAGACTCAAAGTGATACAGGACCACCACTCGTATAGCTATATATGGATAATATTCAGAAGCAGTATTTATTGTCATTGTACAGCGTGCAACAGAAATAAAGGCCTGGACTTAAAGTGCAAAGATCACATAATAACACAACAACGTTCACCAGGGCAACGTTCGACAGAGCCTAGCCTGACTACAATTACATAGGCTCTGATCAAGAGGTTAGATATTGTAGCAAAGCATCTGTTGGTGGCACAGAAACGAGCCGATGCACTTGGGGGGGAAGGGAGCTAACACCAAAGCCTGCAAAACTGTCTCAAGTTTCTGGATGAATGTTTGGATATGTAATATACAGTGGTGGGAAAAAAGTTTTAGGACACCCAATGCATTTGTGAAATATTGCATTAAATATCACTCTTAGGTCTTCAATTGCAATTTATTTTAGTATAGTCACAGCCAAAATACTAAACAAATCCTAAAAAAGCCATTAAAAAGTTAAAATTCATTGGTTCCATGACAATACATAAGAAATCTTGAGTATTGGGTCAATTTGGTACCAGTAATCCACTAATGAACATCATGCTTTTTAGTAAAAACAACAAGTTTAGTAGCTGTGTTTTGTGTCTATATAAAGCCAGCACATTTGAAAGTTCTTCAGAGACAAAAATGGCTAAAACAAGGAACCTAATGCAGGAAACACACCTGAAGATACAGATTCTCAGCCAGGAAGGGTACAGCTTATTTTTTGTTCCGTTTTGAACACGTTCTGTTATTTATTGACTTTGATACCGACAATGCTTAGAACTGGCATATTGAAACATTAAGTATATATATCCACTGTATCTATATAGTACAGCAGTGTAATATAGTTTGTTGCTGGACTGTCATGTGGTTATCTGCTAAGAATGTATTACTGATGAGACTTGATATTGATGACCTCCTATTTTTTCTGCTTTAATCCCTGATAAATGAACTATTGTATTGTCTTCTATGGTCACAATTAGTGTCATCTATGTTTTGTTCTTTGCTGCAGTGGCAGCTCGGTTTGCCGTGAGCACCATGAAAGCTTTATTAAAATGAAATAAACCCAGTGAAAAGCCATCTAATCAGATTTGGCTGAAGATCCTATCCAGACTGACCTCTAGTGAGATCATGAGGAGAATCAGCTGCAGCAGCATGACCACACAGAGAAACATGGTAAACATGAAAACATGGAGAAGCATGGAGATAAAACAAAAAAATAGTTTTCTGAGATCATGGCAGAGGACACTGCTGTACAGTTATATGATCTCTACCTTTCAGAGACAGAGCTACTTAAAGGGGAGATGAAGCAATTAACAATATGAGCATTTTTTGGTTGCTTTTCATCTCGGCTAAGATTTGGTTTAATAATAAAATCTGAAATTGAAATAGTTTTGCTGGAGTTAAAATTCTAAATCTCGCCACAAGGTTGCAGCCATTTTTTAATTTGACGCCACAGGAATGGTCCTGCTGGTTTGGTGGTTACAGTGTAGGCGACACAAACAAGCTGGTCTGTGTGGACTTGACAGATTCTACTCTCAACAGCAGAGACGGGAGGGTAATACGTGTCTGCCAGGTAGAGGAGCGAGAGGTAGATTTACTGACAGAGAGGTAGTGAATTATATCAGATTATGATTGTCCAGAAAATCACTTCATGTCATCTTTCAACTTGAATGACCATGACAAATGTTTTTTTCTGTTCATCTTTGAACTAGTGGCAGCCAATTACTGAAGCTTCTTGTTTGTTGTTTTTTCTTGTTGGTGCTCCTCAGCTGTTCCTTCAGCGGGAGCGGGCTGCCATCCTGGCTGAGGCGCAGACTGATGACCTTATCAAAGAGGCACCGAAAGCCTCGCTGGACCAGAGCGGGGAGTGGCAGGAAACAGGTGGGGAGATTCAGTGGGTTGCCAATGACAACGACACAGGCAAACAAGATGACAGCAAGAAGGAGAAAAAAGATGAGGAGGACGAGGAGCTGGACCTCAACAAAGGTACAAGAACAACTAGATTCCTTTTCTTCTCTATTATTTTATTTGTCAGTAATTCATTAATGTTTTCTTCTCATTCCTCCTCAGCTCTGCAGCATGCAGGGAAGCACATGGAGGACAGCATCGTGGCCTCCTACACCGCACTGCTGCTGGGCTGCCTCTGTCAGGGAAGCCCAGTGAGTGACACATATAAAAACAATGAGACAGATGATAAAACTGAGCTACTGCAGTGAACTGTCAGTTTTTGCTGTTGTTTTCTCTCCTGAGTTTGGAAACTTTTTTCTGCATAGACATTTTTTACTTAAAATTAAAATGCTTTAAGTTGCAGTATCAAAAGTCACAAACAAAGCCTGGTTCCACAAACAGATGCTGTGGTTTGCCAGCACCATTTGTAACGACCACAGTGATGTCAATTTATGGAATTTACACCTTTTAGGATTTGAACTTTACTCTAAGGGACACTTTCAGTTATGAGACTTTTATTGTTTTTATTTTGTTTTTGACTGAAAAGTCAGTTTTTCATCTGAATTTTGAAAGGAAACACCCACATTTAGGGTGTATTCACACCTGCTTGGTTTGGACCGCTTGTGTGAATACAAACCATCAAAGTCTCAGTACGGTTCCAAATGAACCCTGGTACTGTTCCTGTGAGCAATCCGACTTCAATCCAACACACCTGTTAAAAGCGTACACCTTTTTGGATTTAACTGGCTCCTGGTGTGGCGCATTATGACTGTTACGTGTTATCAATTTTTTTTTATAATTCAGTTTCATTTATATAGTGCCAGATCATAAAAACATTTATCTCAAGGCACTTTACATAGAGAAAACTAACATTTGCACAATGAGCAAATGCTCTGCAACAATGGAGGAAAAACTCCCTTTTAACAGGAAGAAACCTCCAGCAGAACCAGAGAGTGGACAGTCATCTGCCTCGACCAGCTGGAGTGAAAAGAAAACAGAGAAAGGGAGTGGAAGAAGACCAGGAGAGGGGGAGAAAGAAATGGGGGTAGACCAGGAAGAGACAGCAGAGACTATATATTTACTAGTAGATGTTAAAGCAAAGTTATCATTACCTTACATTACATTAACATTACAATGATAATAATAGTAATTATCATCATGTTATCATCCGTAGCGTAGAATCTGGATCCAACTGCTCTGGAGTCAAAGCTACCTGAAAAAGAGAAAGGTGTAGGGGGAGACACAACTGTGAGAGAGAGCAGATGAGTGTTAATAATATGTAATATATTGATATAAAGACATGAAGTGTGAGGGAGAGACAGAGACGAGAGGAGTGAGGGACAGAGAGAAGCAGTGTATTGTCAGAGTTCCCCAGTATAGCAGTCTAATCCTTTAGCAGCTTAACTAAAGGATGGTTCAGGCGGGTCCAAGCTTTATCATAAAGGAAAGTTTTTAGCTTAACCTTAAATGTAGAAAGGGTGTCTACCTCCCGGACCTAAACTGGGAGCTGGTTCCATTAGAGAGGAGCCTTATAACTCAAGGCTCTACCTCCCATTCTGGTCTTAGAGACTCTAGGAACCACAGTTAAACCAGCAGTTTGTGATTGAAGTGATCTACTAGGATAATAATAAACTTTGAGCTCCTTAAGATATGATGGAGCCTGATCATTGAAGGCTTTATAGACAAACAGGAGGACTGTGAATTCTACTCTGGATTTTACAGGAAGCCTTTGAAAAGCAGGAGAAATATAATATCTGGTCCTACTTCCTGTCAGTACTCATGCTGCAGCATTCTGGATTAAGTGAAGGTATTTGATGGAATTTCTGGAACACCCTGATAGTAGAGAGTTACGGTAGTCCAGTCTAGAGGTAACAAATGCATGAATTAACTTTTCAGCATCCTTTTTAGACAGAATGGGTCTCATTTTTGCAAAATTAAATAGGTGGAAAAACGCTGTCCTATAGACTTGTCTAATATGAAATACAAAGGATATGATTAAAGATTACACCAAGGTTCATCGCACTAGAGCTGGAGGCCAAGGTAATGCCATCTAGCTTAGCTATGTGGTATGAAAATTATGTTCTGTGATGTTTAGGGCCAAATATGATAACTTCAGTTTTGTCAGAGTTTTGAAGTAAGTCTTCTAAATCATCCAGGTCTTTATGTCTGTAAGACAATCCTGAAGTTTGATGACCTGGTTAGTTTCATCTGGCTTCATAGATAAGTACAGCTGGGTGTCATCTGCATAACAATGGACGTTTGTATTGTACTTCCTGATGATATTGCCTAATGGAAGCATGTATAAGATAAGTGAAGATATGATGATGTATGATGTAAGATGTATAAGATAAAGACAAGTGCAGAGGCAAGTCCATTGTCTGAGGCCATAAGAATGTTGTTGGTAACTTTCACTAATGCTGTTTTTGTACTATGATGAGCTCTAAACCCTGACTGGAAATCTTCAATCAGATTATTCCCATGCAAGTAATCACAGAGTTCTGCAGCAACAACTTTCTCAAGGATATTGGACATAAAAGAGAGATTTGATATGGGTCTATAATTGGCTAGATCACCTGGGGTCAGAGTAGGCTTTTTAAGTAATGGTTTGATTACTGCAGTTTTAAAAGCCTGTGGTACGTAGCCTTTTACTAGAGATAAATTGATCAGACCCAAGATGGAGGTTGGAACATGGTCTAAGAGACAAGTTGTTGGTCTGGATGAAGAAACTGTTATAGTCAGTTCAGAGAGATCTATGGGAGAAAAACTAGATAAGAGATAAAAATCAGTTGTTACTGCTGATTCCAAATCTACTGCACTGGGTGAAGTGGGAAGAAGTTAACAAATTTTATCTTTGATGACCATTTTATTTGTAAAAAAGTTCAGAAAGTCAATACTACTAAGATTATTGGAATAGATGGCTCCACAGAGCTATGACTTTCTATCAGCCTGGCTACAGTGCTGAAAAGGAACCTGGGGTTGTTCTTGTTTTCTTCAATTAAAGAAGAATAGTAAGAGTCTCTGGCCTTTTTGAGGGCTCTCTTATATTCTATGCTCTCTCCAAGCTACCCAGGCTCTTCTTGTTTGGAATGCCACTTCCTCTCTAGAATCTGTGGCTGTTGCTTTAAAGCCTGTGTTTGTGAGTTAAACAAAGGAACTCTCCTCCTCTGATTCACTACCTTCTTTCTTAGCAGTGTAACAGCATCAAGTATTGAATGTAGGCAAGATGCAACCCTGTCAAAACCATGATCAACCTGTGCAGCAGTAAATTTAAGATAGTCATCATTCATTGTAGTTGTATATTGCACATGGGTACATAATTGCTCTTTAAATTTAGCCACAGCATCATCAGACATACACCTACTGTAGTGACACTGCTTCTCAGAAGTTGTGTAATCTAACACTGTAAACTCAAACATTATTAAGATGGTCACAGAGAAGAGGATTATGAGGAAATATTATTAAATTGTTAACCCCAACACCATAGGTAAGAATGAGTTTGAGGGTGTGGTTGAAACAGTGAGTAGGTTTATTTATCTGCTGAGAAAAACCAATTGAATCTAACAATAGGTTAAACACAGAACTGAGGCTGTCGCTATCAACAACTACATGAATGTTAAAATCACCCACTATAATAACTTGATCTGTGCTGAGAACGATCTGAGATAAAAACTCTGAAAATTTACTTAGAAATTCAGAGTGAGGACCATGTGGGTCATACGCAGTAACTATCAGAACTGTTTTTTGTATATTCCAGTTTGGATGTGAGAGACTAAGAATGAGACTCTCAAATGAGTTATATCTAGTCTTAGGTTTAGGATTAATCATTAGACTAGAGTTAAAAATGGCTGCAACTCCTCCTCGGTCTGTGCCTCGAGGAATGTGAGCGTTAACATACGTTAACACTAACAAAATCCTCCTGCTTTAGCCAGGTTTCAGTGATGCAGAATAGATCAATGTTATGATCAATTATCAAATTATTCACTGACAAAGATTTGGATGGAAGTAATCTTATGTTTAATAATCCACATTTGATAACCTTATGTTTTAATTCTACTGCAGTAGTTTTGTTAATCTTAATTTTCTATGAGTTACTCCTCTTTTTGGTTTAATAAACTTGGGTGGTCAGGGAGCAGACACAGTTTCTATACGTCTATGTGTGGGTGACTGCTCTAACTGAAGCACAGAGAAGCATGTAGGACTGCAACTTTGCTTCCTGGTCTCAACTCTGGGTTGTCAGGTTTTAGGTCTGATAAAAGAGATAGATAAGAGATAAGAGAGCTTCTTCGTCCAAAGTAGGATGGATGCTATGTCTCTTAATCAGACCAGGTTTTCCCTAAAAGCTTTTCCAATTGTCTATAAAGCCCACATCATTGGTTGGACACCACCTCGACAACCAGTGGTTGAATGATGACACGCGGCTATACATGTCATCACCGGTCACTGGTGTCAGACTGGGGTAACTGGTGGGGAAGCGAGAGTGAGGGAGAGCCTGGGTTAGCATGCATCTGTGTGTGTGTGTGTGTGTGTGTGTGTGTGTCTTGGAAGGCTAACAGTAGCATTGTGGGCGCACATTAGCATTCTCCTTCACAGCCAGTTACGGCACATCTTCGTCTTTGTGAAATCATAAGCATCATGTCGTACAACTAACATTGCATCAAATGCTCGACACTTCAACAGTTCTGCGAACGTCTGTAACTTTAAAAACCTTATCATTATAAGGACAAGAAGAGCAGTGCGCAAAATCTGTATGATGTTTCTTGTCACTGTGGGCTTCAAATTTAACCCTTCCCCAGACACTTCTGCCCCGTGGTTGAACAACAGATTCCAATCTACTTGCAAAAGGTGCAGTGTGAAAGTGAACCACACCAAACAAAAAAATGACTTGGTCCAGACCAAAGCAAGTGAACTAACAGACTTTCCTGGTGTGAATACACCATTATATTTGACCACTATTGCAGACTCACAAATACACATACATTGCATGTGTCCTTGTCCATGAAACACTGTAATATCCTCTCATGATGATCAGAACTCATTTTGTTTTGCTGTCAGTTAATTTCACATTCTTTGTGTCATATTTTCAACCTTTTCTCTGTTTCTTTGCCAGTTGAATGTGACTACTGTGAGGGAGAACCTGCCTAAAGGAGATTTCTCTATCATGACAGAAATGCTGAAAAAGTTCCTCAACTTCATGAACCTCACTGTGAGTACCAGTTTTGTATCATCCAGCCTTATCCATGTAAAAATATAAATGATACCCAGCATAGGTCACCCATTTAAAGTGTGAATAGCTTTACAAGCTTCTTTTGATATTCACTTATGATAGTTAGATTAAATTTACTTTAAGAAGCACACAGTTTCACAAAGTGTAAAACAAGTAATTGTTTCGAGTGAAAACTTTCAACTTAATGGTTTAATATTACATAACATGTCACCTGTATTTTGATACATTAATAATTAGAACATGTATAAAATAGTAACAAACAAGATTAAAGTTCAGGAAAGTTCCATTTATAAAAGTAAAATGATACTGATAATTAAGACGGTCAACGCATCAATTAAACTGTAAATGTTATGTGAGGAGAAAAAATCTGATCATGAATTAATTTATATGATAAAATCAGAGTGTTATAAATGACTGTTTAACGTAGCCCATTTCAGAAGAGCGTGTGGTAACTGACCTCTCTCTTTTTGCAGTGTGACGTCGGCACCGCAGGACAGAAGTCCGTCTCCCGGATCATTGACTATCTGGAGCACTGTTAAAGAGAAGCCTGACACACACACACACACACACACACACACACACCATGAAATTCATCATCACCTCAGATTAAGTTCCCTGCTGGTAACAGCCGTGTTGTTTTCTTGTAACACATTGTCATCATCACACTTATGTTCATGTTGTGACCAGACATAGTCCAGTTAAAGGAACCTCCAGTTTTTTTATGGTTTCAGTGACACACTCAATGAAAACTGGGTATTTTTTGAGCTTAAATTTATTATGAGGCCTCAAGCATCGACACCCCCACCCACTTTCTACACAACCTTTCATCATATTTTATTTTGCTTTTACTTTTTTTACACTATTTTTTTGTCCCACCCCTCTTCTGTTTGTAAAAGTTGCTCAGGGGAATGTGGCTTTTCCTTTTGACAAATTTCCTCAGAGTTCAGCTCCTGTCGTTCTTCTTTGTCCTCTCTGTTGAAATGCTGCTCTATCGTATCAGTTGCTGACAGATGAGACTGAAACTGTCATTTTCTGCAGCCTGTCGTTGAAGCCTTGCTCCCCTCGGCTCTGCCATTACAGCCAAAACAATTCAAGTGGTTAAAAAAACCACTGACCAAAATAATCTTTTTGCTTCTTTACTTTGAAACTAAATATCTTTACCCATTGCTGGTTGCCTCATTTTTCTCAGCTGTGTTCTTCTCTTCTCTTTTTTCTGCTGCTTTGACCTCTTGTATCTTTTGGAAAGAAGTGCTTTGAGGATGAGAAATATTGATCTTCTCTGGCCAGAGAACAAAGAAATGACTACAGTTCAGCCCCTGAATTACAGATTTTTGTGCATTAAAGGTGGGATTGCCTGTAAAAGTTTGTATGGTGTCTGTGTTTGGACATCTCTATATGACCTGAAGTAAGAGCCTGTCTTGCTCTACAGCCTTTGCAGCAAACTCTCTTTTAAAGTGCTTGTTCTACTTGTACTGTTATCTTAACAGAAATTTGTCCCATCATCTCAAACACACCTGAGATTGGAACTGAATGACCCATGAAGTTAAAACTCTCCAAAGCTTCCTCTCATTTATCGTCAAAACTTTGTGACTCAGTGGTCCTGGGTCCTCTGGACCAGAACCTGTCCTCTAGTAGTTTCTTCCATTTGCTGTCCTGTGTCGAGGAAGAGCCTTCAATTACAGCTCAAAAAAGGATCCCAATCCTTTCCCAATCTGAGAGGTGAAGGCGAGTTGTTGGTCTTTAGGTTTGAATTGAGCCACAAGCTGAGAAGCCTTCAGTGACCAGGTCGATGCTTTTCTTTTCCTGTTCACTTGTTCACAGTTAAAATTATTATTACTATTTTTGGACACATTGTTTCGCCTGCGTCATCATTCTCAGAATGTGTCACAACAACCACAGGAGGAAAGTAAAGGTGCTGGAAAAGTAAATTCAATAAATCACTCTTGTATTTAAATTCTTGGGAGAAAATGTCAATATTAGAGACAGTGAAAGCCTTCATTCAGTGTTTTAGATTCAAGATTAGTTCAAAACATTTTCAGATCAGTTAAAATAAGGATTGAAGCACAAAAGTATCTCAGCAGCACTAAAGACACATACACATGCACAAGTTGTTACAAAGGGGTCATCTATGCTAATGAGTGAGTAAGTAATGTAAGTTACCACATTGTGAAAAATCAGTGGCTGGTTTATCATCATATTCCAATATGTAACCAACATTTCAAGACTTAAGTTATTGGTAAATACTTATTTCAGTAATGTCCATGTTTCCACATAATAGTACAAAATAAAAATAGTTTAAGTCTGGCTTACAAAAAGACACAGCAGAGATCTGATTTTAATACATGCTGTGGATCGAGCCTCACAAAATGTCTTTGCTGTGTTTACGCAAACACCCTTGTTTGTAGTTCACGAGACAGAAAACACTGCAGAAAATAACATGATAACACCTTAACAAATTTTTTTATTAACAATAATAACACCATTAGTTAAAACTTATGGTGAAAAAAAGGTTTTGTTAATGTTGCCTAACATACCAACTGTTCTCTGTGTTGTTCAACAGGAAAAACTGTAAGAAGCATCCAGTTGAAAGATTTAACACAGAACTGAAAAAACAACAACTACAAAAAAACTCTGTACTTAACGATAAAGACTTGACTATTCACTTTGGAGAAGGAATATTGCGTTCAAAACAAACAAAATTTTACAAAATCAGTGTTAGTTTTTTAAGTTCTTGTAGGATAGAGGACAGGTAATTTTTCAGTTGTCAGTATTTTTTATTTGTTCCTTTAACTATGCCAAAGTCTTTTCTCCTGGTTTGGTTCGGAAAATTAAGATTGAGATAGTTTTATCTGTTTTTAACATGGTGAACAATTTGATCCGTCATTGAGCCTTTTCAAGCCTGTTCAGTTGGTCCATTCCTCCTCTCTCTCTCTCTCTCTCTCTCTCTCTCTCTCTCTCTCTCTCTCTCTCTCTCTCTCTCTCTCTCTCTCTCTCTCTCTCTCACACACACACACACACACACTTGATTTAAAAATAAAAAAGAGCTTTATTCACAGACACCTGGAAAAAAGAATGGAAAAGCTTTTTGTACATAGTTCTTGTACATAGATTGATTTCCTCATGTTGGAGCACAGACTGATGGGTGATGGAAGTGGGAGGGACTGTGGCTGGGTGAGGGTGGGGAGGGGTGAATTAAATTTAAATTTAGACTTGTAGTCTCTACTTTTCTGAATCTGACTCTATTTTTCATTTTCTAAAGCCTTTTTCTCCCAGTTGTGTTGTTGTTTTGGGCAGACAGACAGAGAGCTTCTTAACAAGCCAACTGCAGAAAAAACTTGATCTTTGTACCGATTTGCAGACCAATGTCTTTGGTTACTTGTACATAGTTTTAAAATAATAATAAAAAAAAATGCTACTTTCGAAACTTCCTGCTTCGTCTTTTTATTCACTTTGTTCCTATTTTGTTTGCTGGTGGTGAATGTTTCTCAAAGAACTGTCTGGTTCAATATACAGGTTGGTTTTATATATATATATATATATATATATATATATATATATATATTCATGAGGAATAAAGATGTCACAATCACGATCTTTGTGTTGCTGGTAAGACAAATATATTTCAGGTCACGTACGAATACAGATTCAGACACAAAACTTCTCAAACATTTAACAGAAAACATGACATCCATTTACTGCTTCAACAACATAACAGTGTAGATGTAGAAACTTTTTTTCAATCTGCTTCCCTCCACATCATAGCTTCTCCGTGCGCACCGGGCCTCCGCTGATCTTCCCACTGTGAAAGTCCCTGACTGGAGCCGCAGTCTCCTTTACCAGAAGTGTGGGCCCCTGTGAGGGTTGCGATGCCCCTGGGGGCCGCGATGCGCGGGTGGGAACAGATTCTCCCTCCTGGAGCAACTCGCTGAGGGTGGTAATGTAAATCTGCGCCATTTGTAGAGTCTCGGACTTGGAGAGCTTCTTGTCGCTCTCCAGATTGGGGATGACGCTACGGAGCCGGTCAAAAGCGACGTTGAGTCCCAGCATCCTCCTCCTTTCGCGGGCGTTGGCGGCGAGACGCCGTCGCCTCTGCGCGCGCTCCAGAGCGCATTTGTCCGGTGACAGGTAGTGTAGCGCGCCACCGGCGTGGCCCAGCCGCAGCTCCACGATGGTGCACGGCGAATCTCGATGGTCGCAACTGCCTCTGACGCGGTCCGATCCAGGTCGCTCCTGTCCGCGGCTGTGCTGCAATACAGCGTGAAAATCAGCGTGCAGAGCAGCGGGAGCCGATGGACCCACCCCCCTGTCCGGGTTCACGGAGATGAAAGACGTGAAGAGGCTTTTACGCGGCGGCATCACTCTCCTCTGAGTAAAACTGATTGACACCTACGGCTCAAGTAGCTAACTTTGAAGTAACTTTCCTCACTTTTCAAGGCTGAATTTATGGACAGGGTATCCGCGCGGACGCGCAGCGCGTGCAACGGGGGCGTGGATAAGGTCGTGTGCTGCCTAATGTACAGAGCCAAAGTCCGCTGCAGGAGGTCTATTAACCAAGTTCATCAAAAGAGGATTAGAAGCGTCTGAGTGCGCTGCTGTAGGCCGACACACGGAGGCGGCCAAGCAGAGGAGCAGCGGCCAAGGAAGAGAGGAAGGAAAGGATGAGTGCTGAGAAGTCAGTTTCATCAGAGAAACCATGCGTGTGTAACTAACACTGGGCCATTTTCTCTACAACCTTAATTGCTTCTTACCCAGATATTTAGTCGGTAAGTTGTTTTAGGAGCCGACGATACAGGATTCAACAAAAAGCAGAGGAAAAAGAGACTGGTGGGACCTTCACGTCGGTTAAAGGATGTTTACAAAAAGTCAAACTGAAAGTTAAATGTGGTATCTGGTCTAATTCTTTTATGAGTTTGAAGTATAATTCTGCTGTTGTTTGTTAGTGTCTTCAGTCATTGTGCTATTCTGCTGGACCTCAGACTTTTCTTACTTTTATTTGAGGCCTGCAGTAAGTGTCACTTACAGTATTTTCTGTGTCCTCTACAGGTTGCAGTGTCACTGTCATATTATGTCTCCTATATTAAAGCTCATCTGCTCATCCCAGTGATTCTTGTTTTTAAGGTTAATTAAAAGCATTGCGGCTCCCTGAGGTTAAAGCTCGATTATGACTGACAGTAACTGGCAGCCTTATATCCTCTGGACAGACTCTAATGGGATTTAGCAGTGTGTCCTGACCGCCATGTGCCAGCACTCTACCGAGCCAGGCCTTTACAATCACCACAGCATGGCACTGAGGCTGGCACAAAGATGGCTGCATGACACACGGGAACATAATGGACTCCTTATGGCCAGGAGGTCCCTCGCTGTCTGAGGCTGCGGGTTTGTTTCTTTCTATTCTCTGATCTGGAGCACGTGGGGAGGTTTGGCTTCATGGTTCAGATGACAGTTGTTGGCACGCTCCGCTTTATTAAACCCCAATGAAATGGCTCATTGCAGCCAGCAGACAGATACAGGCCACAGATCAAACCCTCACACCGCTATGGCAGCATACAGATGACATCTACAGAAGTGTTTGGTCCACCAAACCTCTGTTTCTGAGCCTTAAGCTTTAGGGTTTGTACAAACTCAGTCATTTTTACACAAATATTAGATTATATCTGTTGAAACTATGTTAAACACAATGTCTGATTTATTATTTTTTTGTTCTGTACTCACAGCACAAATAGTTAGTAGTAATAGTAATAGTCAACAAATCAAACAGCAGGAAACTGCAGATGATTCTACATTTGTTGCTCCTTGGTACATGTCTGATATGTTCAGTCTTGTTTTTGGTGGTTTTATGGGATTTGCTAGTTTAAATTTACCTGTAATTGGACAAACACATACTAATTCCTTACTTTGAACTTTGAAAAATAATAATAAAATGTAGTGGTTAGTGAGCAGAGGTGGTTTGACTACATGCTCTGCCTTGATAAACCCAGTGAAACGGCTGGTTAAAGCCAGTGAAAAGACACAGGCTGCAGATCAAACCCATCAGTGCTTTCCGCTTAGTCACTGAGGCGTCCAGTTTTCAGGCGTCATCCATGATCACATTGATGCTTTAGCCTGCTTAAGCCAATTCAATACAAATCAAATAAGAGCCACAAACCATGTGGATCGATTTCCTTCCAGCTCACCCATCGGTTTCAGTTTGTTGTAGAACTTGGTTTGAGGCAGTGAGGTGTAGTGTCCAGTGCTACTTTACCAGTAACAAATGTGGTCTGCTACCTTAGCTATCGACTGAAAACAATGGCTGCCTGTAAGAATTGCTGTGATGTTTGTAATCGAATTGGCTGAACCACTGTTCTTTGCAACATTTTAAACAAAAACTCTGCAGCAAACATGAAAGACGTTTCACTCAGATTCACTCAGACTCAAAAAACCTGAACAAATTTTGTTAATTCTGTTTTCATTGCTCCACAGGTGAGAGGGGGCCTAACAAGAATGATAGATGCTGTCTGACATTCCTGGACCATCCCACTCATGTATATTTCTAATTATTTTAATTATTAGACATGACCCATTAAGGGGCTATTACTCAGGAGGTAGAGCAAGTCATCTCCTACTCAGATGGTCCATTCCTGGTTTGTCCGGTCCACATGTGAAAGTGACTTTAGGCAAGATACTGAGCCCCTGATGGCTTCGTGTGATGGCCGTGGTATCAGTGTAATTAGAATAGCACAACACATAGATATGGAGGCACTTTTCCATTGGCAAAACATTTATGTGATTGTAGGCTGTTGCAGTCACAGTTTATTACTTTGAATTCTTATGGTCTCACTCCGCTGCTCTGGCATCAGGACACTCCTCCATCACAGCCGCTGTAGTATGAGTACTGACAGGAAGTAGGACCAGAGATCATATTTCTCTCTGTATTGGCTGCTCTTCATTGGCTTCCTGTAAAATCTAGAACTGAATTCAAAATCCTCCTGCTTGCCTACAAAGCCCTTAATGATCAGGCTCCATCATATCTTAAGGAACTCAAAGTTTATTATTATCCTAATAGATCACCTCTCTGATGCCACGTGACAGGTTTGCCCTTGCTGTCCTTAGGCTCACCTTGTCCCCAGCTCTGAAGGCAGCATTTGTCACCCTCAGGAGCTTGTAGACCTCCCTTGTGAGCCATGGCTTCTGGTTGGCCTGAACAGTGATGGTCTTGGTGTCTGTGAAATCACTGATGCACTTAGAGATGTAGGCTGTCTCTGTGTATTCTTGTAGGTCTGTGGTGTTGTCATAGATGGCAGCCTGTTTGAAAATCTCCCAGCCCGTGGTGGAGAAGCAGTCTTGCAATGTCTCTGAGGACCCTTCTGGCCACACGTCTGTGGCTTTGACAGATGATCCGGTCAAGCATGTTTTTTCTGATGATAAGCTGACTGCTTGTGGCAGTGGCACAAGCAGGCATAAACACATGTACCAGTGTTTCAATGTGAAAATGGTTAGAAAAGATTTTCATTGATGTAGCAACACTTTTAGCACACACAACACAATAAAACATGAAGTTTTTTCCAGAACTTAGGGTACAAAAATAAAATATGCTTTTGCAAAGCAAGAATGTTTTCTTAAAAGTTAGAACAAAAACTGATTATAATACCCTAAACGGTATTATATTACTCAAAGGCTCCTCTGTGGACAGGGGCATTCATCCACTTCAATCTAAGTGTATGTGGAGAGTGAAAAGACTGAATGGTGATAGGATGCTGCATTCACACCATGTACACACAGTTATCCTCACAAAATGTTAAGATAACTGTGATGTGAACATTATGTTGTGAACATTATTTTCAAAATTCAGTAAATTAATTTAGGTTCAGGCACTGTTACACATACAGCAGCAGTGGTGTCTCACCTCACAAGAGGAATAATTAGTTTACTTTGTAAAAGTTTCAGTATGATCTGCACACAAAACTAAACCATGTTTGATGGGAGGTAATAATACCACAGCACGAAACAGTGCTGACAGTGCAGCAGCTAGGTCACATAATAGCCTCTTGAAAATGGGCAGGACCAGACCAGCTACCTCCTGATGTTTTGTTCATCTTAATAGTTATTAGGATCTTGTGATTCTAGAGTCAAGAGGTAAATGCAATTTAACACAGAATATAATATAATATTGAATAACAAGAATGTGTGGATGGGAGGACTGTAGATCCTGGCATTGGGTGGTTGACAGGTGGATAGCAGCTGGTTGAAGAAGGAAAGCTTCAGTGTGGTGGGGCTGGTTCTGGTGGTGAAGCATGAATGTGTCTGGCAGGACCTCTAAGAGAGGCCTCTAGGAGAAACCGTGTACAGGAAAAAAAAGATGAATCTTCTGGATAATGAAACTAAAAATGCTTTTTAGAAAATGCCTCTTGTTCAGAGGTGGCTGGAGAAGCATTACCACAGGTTGGATTAACAACAATCAGGCAGAAAGTGGAGAAGCTGAGGTTGATTAAATGTGCATTAAGCAATTTTTTCGCAGATTTACATCTAAAACATTTTTTGATGATCAGCAAACATCTCACGAACGGCTTGCTGCTCACCCCATAACTATGATGTAAAAAAAAAAATCTAGTCTCTGTAGACTGCACAGGCTCTGAAAACCTCACAAAAATATGCACATCCTGTGAACCAAAACAATAACAGCCATCATCCATCATCAGGAATATACTTGATGTGTGACCAAGCATATGTGTACGCAAAATACCAAAGAAAAAAAAATGGTCACAAAGATGAGTATAGTTTTGGACCATATCAGAAAAGTCTGCCATTTCGTTGACCTCCTATGAACTCTTGTTGCCATGCTCACACTTGCACACGTCACACTGTGTTTTCAGGGACACTAACATTAATTGAAAAACAAATCTGACTTTGATTGACACATCTTACCCCTCATTTAAAACTGTGGACTCCTTAAAGCCCTAACGTGACAAAAATGAATTTATTTTTAATTCACAGCTATGACTTTATTAATTAGTAATTACCTCCATTGACAAGTCAAAATGTTCTGGTGGGCTTTGATTTTCCCATTTATATGTAAAGTAGTTACTGAGATAGACCACAGGGTGTCACTATTGTGCTGTGTATTACCTGTGGAGCCAAGAAATAACTGGCTTTTGGCCCCTACAGTACACCATAGTTCAACTGTCAATCATGCGCAGGTTTTTTGAGTTGGTACTTCCACTAACGCAACCAGCCAGTAGAATCACACTGTCTAACATCCCTCCATTCACCAGTGATGTTTTCTTGAGCAGGGGGCTTTTAACGGCAAGGTCATTTGTCTGATCACATCAGTCTGTCTCTGTGTGTGTGTGTGTGTGTGTGTGTGTGTGTGTGTGTGTGTGTGTGTGTGTGTTGATTCTGTGTTGTCCGCCACCCATTGATCATTATATGTGAAACTCTGTGATCATTTGTGACGGTTTCAACTGTGTCCTTCTTTTGGTTCTTCTATTCTATTTAAAGAAACTATTTATTGATATGTTTCTCACAGGAACTGTTCCTCTGGTGAAGACACGTGCAAACGGCCAAATTCCCATAATATTACCTTCCTACGGTGGAAACGCCCTACAACCTTTTGAATGTTTTTTATTTGTTAAACCTGATGGACACTTTTAATATTGGGATTTTAAAACGTAAATGGAGCCAGAGATGCAAGCCACTATACATGAAACAGCATGGCTAAAGAAAATTAATGTTTTATTGTTACGAGAAACACACAGCGACTGTTGAGACTGGGTCAGAGAATAGGAAGAAGAGGTGCTTTTAAGTTACAGCACTGCACTTAGTGCCCTGAATCCTAGAGCATATTATCCCAGGGCGCTGTATTTCAGTCAAAGCTGCTTTTGAGCATTTTACGATTGTTTTTATCAACATCTATGCCCCCAAAAATGATGCAGAGAGGAAGCTCTTTTTAGAGAAAATTAATGACAGGTTAAAGGGTTAGGGTCAGGATTGTTTTTCTGGTCTCCCACATCTTCCTCCCCCCTCCCCGTCCTCCTCACTCTTTTTCCTCTGTCTCTTCCTTTTCACTGTTTTCAAAACCGGTGATGCAGATGACCGGAAGCTGAGTCTTTCTGCTGGAGGTTTCTTCCTGAAAAGGGAATTGTTGCCAATTAATTGACATGTTGGGTTAAAAGGCCTTGAGATAAATGTTTTTATGACCTGGCGCTCAGAATTGATTGATTTATTCATTCTCAGGGGGAAATTTTAATTGTTCTGAGGAGGATTTTTTAGATTGTAATCATCCAGCCTCTGAGCAGGCTCTGAAGCAGCTGGTCAACTCCCATGACCTGGTGGATATGTGGAAGTGGATGCACGCAAGCTGCAGACAGTACACATCAGACACATCAGGGTTAGAGCGGTAAATTTCTATTCATCACTCTACCAGAGCAAGACAGAGAAAGACCAAGGTGGATTTATGACTGACTTTCACAATGGATTAAAACAGGTGTGTGAAAACACCAACATAGACCTCGACCACTTGCTAACAATCCAGGAGCTGCAGGCCGTCCTCCAGAGCATGCAGGGTTGGAAGGCACCAGGTATCGACAGACTGAGTGTGGAGTTTTAAGGCCTTCTGGGACATTCTAGCTCAGGATATCCTAGAGGTATTCAAAGAAAGCCTGGCCACCGGTTCACTGCCCCAGGCTTGCTGCAGAGCCGTCCTTGCCCTCCTGCCAAAAAAGGAAACTTGCAGGACACACTTCTGGCTTGGTTCCCTTAGAACAGGCAGCTCTTACGGCTCCCAAACGGCTCTTCATTTAGTATCACCTTCTATTTTAGCCTAATTTAGCAATTATGAATGTTTTTTGTGTTGGTTAGCAATTTTACATTCAGTGTTTTCATAAAAGCCTTATTCTTATGCATTTTAGTTTAGGTAAAATGCAGTTACTCTTGTTTAACATTTTAACCAAATCAAAAAACTGAAAACAGAAGCACAGCAAACTAATCAAACAAATAAAGTCACCATTATATATTAGATATTTTTAATGTGCAAATTCTGCACTCCACTTTGCCTGTCCTACAGAGGATAAATATTGGTTTGGCACTGGTTGGCCTGTCTGGATCCACCAAATAGCCTCTTGGCCTAGATCCAGACAAAAGGGCCTACAAACTTAGTGTGGAGAGATGTGACAAGCTGCATATTCAGTTGTGAACAAGATGGGGCTGGATGTTGCTCTGTTTTTTGATTTTAAGATGTTAAAGTTAAGTGAGCTTCCAAAGAGTCTAACTCTCTGTACTGGCTTTTAAGAGAACCTCTGGTCTAAGAAGCAGACTTGATATTTGCAGCAGTACCGTGCCTGGGCTATTGGGGGCACTGTGCTCCTCTGGGACCACCACCCTGAAACAGCTGGATGCAGCATGGCCAGTGCTCAATGATGCACAGGCCCTGAGCTCAGGACTGAGAATGCGCTCTGTCAGGCTGGTGCAGAGCGGCTTGGAGATCTGGAGGAAGAAGCTCTCTGTGAGGGAGAGGTGCCTGCTCCTCTGTAATGGAAGAGGAGAAGGCCAGCATGGACTGGGGACCTGTAGTGGAGGATCTTCCATGGAGCTATTGCCACCAACTCTTTTGTGTCCATTTTAAACAGTAGGGTTGTTAATGAGGGTCCTTTCTGTGGTCTGTCAGTGTGTTTTTTATGTTTTTACAAAGTGCAAGAAACTCACAGGGCCTTTTAATATTTTAACCTCTGTTTAATCTTTTTAACTTAACTGTACTCTATCCCTACTTTTGAGTCAAAGCAAACAAACAAGATCAAAATCACAGAAAATACATTTTCTTATAGGAGAGGCCAGACAGAGGCTGGCGTTCGGCCTCTACAAAACCATCCAGACTATCCAAGTTTTTAGAAAACAATGGGAATGTGAAGGGGTTATGTGCACAGTGGAGAAAACGATGGAATTAAGTTTGCACAGTGGCTATTCTAATCTGCTTTGTCATTGAATTAATGAATATGTAAATAAATATATGTAAATAAAGTACTTTTTTAAAGTCAAAAAAGAGTGCAAAAGAAATGTAAACATGTGTAGAGACAGATATGACATACCATCGTGTAAATAAGATAAATAACATATTAACATGGGTATTTTAAACATGTTGAGGTAAATGATCTTTTGTTGAGTCAAAATTACCTCAACTGCTAATTGTTTTAGCCCATCTATGGCATTTTCAATTATGTGTTAGCTTAATGCTAGTGAACTACTCGCTTGTTTTCCACATTAAATGTTAAAAATGTTTGTATTAGTGAAAAAAAGTGAGAGAGTAATGGAGAGAGACAGAGGTGTCATGATAGAGGTTTGGTAGGAAACACAGTAAATATCAGAGTTGCTTTCCCCAAATAGAAGGACAACATCTTGTTGACACTTCTCGGATGGTGGTAAAGGGAAATGTGCACACGGGCTAAAGAAAGCTATTCAGTTGGTTGCTGTATACGACCTCACCATTAGATGGGAGTAAATCTTACACTATGTTTTTAAAAGTAGCCAAGGAAAAATGTTGAAATAGGTGTATTCGGCGATGACTGGTATCAGTGGGCTAGTGGGGCTAAGCCCTCCCGGCATTACACAAAAAAGATGAGAAAGATTTCATTTCATTTATTAGCCAGCTAGCCAGTCGGGTGAAGAGCTGAAGAGCTTTCTCAGTGACTTCCAGAGCCTGCTTCAACTTGAGAAGAAACTGCTCTCTCTCTCTGTAAACTTATGGGCGGTTGAATGGTGTAATATCAACATCACCACATCCTCTGCCTATGACCACAAATCTGGGCTGCTTTGTCAGGAGTCTTGGTGTTTAGCAAAGCTTTAAACTGGGGCAGCGGCAAAGAGACGTCCACATCATCCTAGTAGTGACCTATAGCTTGGGCTGCTGCTGCAGCATCTGCTTCCTACAAACTCCTAACTGTTACAACAAAACCATAGAAGCTCTTGTGAATGCTAGGGCGTGGGATGGTGGTGGTCTGCGTGGATGATCTTCTGGTCCTGTTTATGCCCCGGCATGAGGCGGCATTGCTATGACAAATTGATGCTCAACCAGTGGTGGAGGTGGAGTGTGTGGTCCTTGGTCCTTGTGCTCCTAGTGGTGATGGTTCTCCTGGAGCCGTCTCTGGGCATTGTGGAATGGGCGAATACAGTTACATTGTCAGAGCTGATAGTGTCTGGCAACCCAAACCTTGGAAAAACTTCTTTGCACAAAAATTTTGCTACTGATCTACAATCTGGACCTTTAGATAGAACAGCTTCTACCCATCTACTAAATCTGTCAATCACTACTTAAATGCATCTGAACCCTTTCACACACTCTATATAGTCCATCATTAAATGTTGAAATGGATCGCTTGGTGGTGTAATGTGATGAAAGTGGTTCTGAAGACGCTTTTTTTTTTTATGTCAATTGTACTTGTTAAAAAGGGTGTCCACCAAACTTTTTTGAAGTTGTCTAATCACCTTCCCCCTTGTGAAATGGTCAGGACCATGCGCATCTCTAATCGCAATTTTAAATAATGATGTTGGTAATACAAAGTGTCCTTGGATATTGCATCATAATTCATTCTGAGGCCCTTCTTGGTCAATACGAACAGTGCTTCTCGAGCCAAACTGTGTGTTCATATGGACTGGCTTTGTGTTGTGCTTCTATGAGAGATGCTAGATTAGCGAGAGGCTCACAGTCCTCTGCTACTAAAACTGGGCCTATACATATAGTTGTTACTACCCGTTTTGCAGCTTCATCAGCTAAATTGCCTTTAGCTATAAGTAAGTCTACTTTTTGAGGAACCGCACATTTTGATAGCTATCGCTATTGGGAGATGTATGGTTTCCAGGGGCGCTGAAATGGCTTCCCTCTATGTTACTGGAGAGCCATCTGCTCTAGGAAAGCCTCTTTGTTTCTAAATTTTGCCATGAGCATGACACACTGCGTATGCATATTGTGAATCTCTATATACATTGAGGCGCTTACCTTCTGTCAGTTTGCATGCTGCAGTGAGAGCCTTAATTTCAGCAAGTTTGTACCTCAGTAAAGGTATTGTCTGATAGCAAATGAATAATGGTGTAACCAGTGTGGTTGTCTGTGTCTCTGAAAAAGAAACCGTCTACAAATAGAGTAATATCTGTCACTACTGGCTGGTTATGCATGTCATCACAGAACCACATCTGTGGCTTGAACACAATCATGTGGTGAGCCCTCTACTGGAATCACCATATGATTGGCTGGACTGACTGTAGTGCATCATTGAATTAACTTTGGAGCTCAAAGTATAAAATTATATCCAGTCCTTCTGGCATGTGTTAAAACAAATCTGGGACTGGTAATGAGGGTGCGTAACTGATGAGATGTATACAAAATGGAAAGTGAAAACTGCCGTAGCCAGCCCTTGGTAACAGGGCGGAAGACCTGTTTCTATGTTATCCAATGCTGTCTGCTATCACTCTTATCACTAGCTTTGTGGTGTTTTATGTTAGCCTCTATCTTGTTGCAACAGGCTGCATCAAAGGTTTCTTCTTTTTGATACAGTGATTAATCTGCTTTGCATGATCCTAGTTTGTACTTTTCTAGTGGGTTTAAATTTTAATTCGTCAGCTCCATCATCTCCCAAAACTTTAAAACTGTAATCAAATTTACCTATGTCCCACTCTACTTTTCAGAGAACTTTAGTAATATCTAATCATGGATCAATTGCCCCTCTATCTCTCCCTATAGCAGTTTAACTAAAAGATGGTCCATCTTCTAAGGTGGATTTACATTTAAAACATTTTTTGTAATGTAGCAAACATCTCCTCCCAAACCACTTCTGTTTGTGTTTGTTGGACTTCAGGAAGTCTGACAAACGTACTTCCTGAAGAAGGACAATGATCAACTATGTCTTCAGGCCAGGTAAAGTAGCCTTACAGCATTTCAATCAGGAGAGACTAACAAGTGTCAACTTACAAAATGGATTTTATTGACTGCACAAGGACCTTGGTGCTTAGACCCCAGCAGGGTGGGGGTGAAGAACAGGGTGAAGATGAAGGAACAGAACAACGTATATAGTACCTGAATATGCAGAGCTAGAGGTGGGGGATATGTCCATGTTAAAGATTATGGACAATGATATGGTATGTAAAGAATAGCACTAACAAGGAGTTTCGGAGAAGCTGGGGAATAAGCTCTACCTCCACAGGGGTCAGTGTTGGTAGAACGAAGAGAAGTGGTGAGACAGAACTTAAGTAAGCAGCAGAGATACAAATGTAAATGGAGCAGGTAGAACAAAAAATGTAAGAAGCCTGAGCAGGGAAGTATTATGCCAGAATGATGTAATAATAATATCAACTGGGCTATGATGCGATGATGCAGGGGAGCCAAAACATATATACAGAAGAGGCTGATGATAATGCCATGATACAGGGAAACTGAGATGTTGCTGCAGGGGAAATAAAAATGAATGTATAGGATAAGCTGATGATACTACTGTGATGCAGGGACATCAAGATGCTTTTGCAGGCTGACGAAATTGCTGTGATACAGGAGAATTGAGACACAACACCACCAGGATATGCATGGCTAATGACATTGTCAAGATATGAGAGATCTTGAGCTGTCAACACTGAGTTAGGAAAATGTAGGAGGAGAAGATGGAAGATGATCAGTGGCCCAGCTGCGGTAGAGAGGCAGAGGAGATTCCTAGCTTTACAGAAGTGGCAGCCCCTATCTTACATCAATGCCTGGCATCAAAGGAGGGCCTTTGACATGATGATAAACCAATAATTTGACATGGGCTTTTGCAAGTAAAGGTCTGGGATGGCTTTAGAAGGACAAAGAAAAAAACCAATGCAGGCAAACCAATGCAGGCAACCAATGGTATAAGCCCCTTGCCCTTGGGTGTAACAATTAAACTGTAGTGGCTAGAGAGGAAAAGGTCACCCAGTAAGATATCGCTACGTGGATCAAATAAATTAGATGAGAATGGATTCCTGAACTATGGAACCCATAACAGCTATGTAAAATGCACTGATAGAAGAAAGACAATGTAAAAGGAATAAACCTGTAAAGACAGAAAACAATTATTTAAAATTGGTAGAGTGAAGGGGAGTCTAGCATCAGGCTGGAAAGAGAAACATTATGAATTCTTTGCAAGCAATTGACTGCAGTGATGCAAACACACTGGGCCCAGAAGGAGCAGAACAGCTAATCTTAACTGTGAAACTGAAGGAGTGGCCATGCATGTGACAGACAGTCACAAGATGAGGGAGGCTGCATGATAGGTATTATAATGTTTGCAGGGAGCAACCTGAATTAAATGACAGCACAGCTTGCCATCACGCAAGATGCTAGTGTTTTATGATAGCAGCAGTGACAGGCAAGTGACTGGGTATATTATAAATAGGGCAGAGGAAGACCAACACTGAGGAATGAGGAGGCCAGGTACTGGCAAACCACTGCCCAAGAAGAACCCCCAAAACTGACAGATGAAGCCACATCTGTGGGAAATTGAATGGACTCGGGAGAAGCTACATCATAATAAAAGCAAAAGAAGAAGCTGTTCCCCTGGTCCAGCACAACACATCACATGGTATAATCAAATTCAGTTTAATAGGAACTCCATGTTGGCTGGACATAGTATATAGCTTGGTATGCTAGTGTGAATGCTGTCAAGCCAGAATGCTAATGATACGTGGATACTATGAGCCAGCTCTGGCTAACGCTGAGTGGATGCTAGAAGCCAGCTATGCCTAATGCTGCACGGATGCTAGGGGCCAGCTATGACCTTGGCATAGAACTGATAGCATTTGTTCCATATATCTGGACTAAGAAGTTGATGGTAATAATGCAGAGAAACCTTAGAACGCGTGTATACAACAGATTGACTGCTGTATAGAATAGTTTAGGAAGATGGATCGTTGTATCTAGAGTAATAGTGACTGCCAGCTAACATGCCTCTGATATGAGGTTTAAAATTATCTGTGTTGGGAGGAATGAGTGCTCAGACAGCTTGACAGACATTGGTTAGAGCAGCAGATAAAGAACCAAAAATTAATTCCAGGATCATGTAACCTTGAGTAGAAGCTGCAGGCTCCATCTCATGTTGAACCTGGATAATTGAGAAACTAGGAAATCTGGTTTAATTGAGGGTTAAAGATTCTGGAGAGGTATTGACAAAGGACTGACTCTGGCTTCTGAGTGACAGACATCTAAAAACCGAAAAGAGAAAAATGGGGCTCTGAGTTAGATGCGCATATATCAACCCGTTTACACAACCTATCAAAGCATGGCATTCACAAGCCTTGATTTCTCACAGAGAACTTGCTATGACGGCACCAGCTAAGTTTCACCTTCGCCAATTAAATAGCACGACAAGCTATACTGATCTGAGTTCACCTTGAGAGACCTTGGGTTAACGATAGCGAAATGGTTAATATGATATGATGTGTCATGATTAAAGTGCTTGGACCAATAGCTAAGTCTCATGATTGCGGCAGGTGAGCGGCTTTAATGATGATGATGCAACTTCTTAATATTGCATTGCACTGAAAAGCATTGCATCTAAGAACTGCTTATGGTATAAATTGTACAGAACTGAGGAAGGTGCATGGATGGATCTCACCGGGTTGTGCTGTGACCACTGACATTGGCGGGGATGTGGCAGAGGCGGCTGAAAAGCGGAGCAACTGGAGCATTGAGGACACATTCTGCGGTGGATGGAGGCTTATTTGATGGCCTCTAGTGAGGGAAGTCTGATTCCTTGTTCACTATGGCCATGATGGACGATGGCAGGAACCAATGGCTATGAATTGAATGTGGAGAAGATTGAGACCAGGCCAGTGTTCTGAAAAAATGGAAAAATCATCATTGATGGTGCTGGAATGCTGTTCCGGCCCATTTTAACTCCTGCATGAGAGACGCCTGAGCCATGTGTTGCTGGGAAAAATACAGTTGAGGGTTATTTTGTAGCACAAGTGATGCTTTTGTTCATTTGTGGGCCCCTCTTCCAGTAGAAAACCAGTAGTTACCCTCACAATTTAGAGCCTGAAATTGTGAAACTTGTGAATTTTGTTCTTGTCTATTTATTTCTATTGCCTGCATCCAGGTCATGTGACTGCTTGCAAGAACAAACCCATATGGCTGACATTCTTTATGGCTGGCATATTTTGGTGGAAACTGCAATATTTTAAGATACTTTTTTTTGCATTTATTTAAGTTTTGATGATGTTTTTAGTGAGAAATATGTACTTTATTTTCACAAACTTTGTTCTGAGTGTATATGATGATTATTTTATTAGGTAATTAGATCAATTAGATTAATTAGAATTACATCAACTCAAATTACTCTAGCTGTACTGTAGATGTAGTAGTAGATGTAGTAGACTGTTTTATTAAGTTATAATTCTATACATAATGCTTTGTAATCTACTTCACTATATTCACTAAAGCATATTTGTTAAGGGGCAGTGGTGGCCTGTTGGCTAAGGAAGCAGACCTGGGTCTGGAAGGTCCCTGGTTCAAATCCACCAGTTATCAGGTACCGCTGAGCCCACACATGCTCCCCGGGCACCGTCCAGGCTGCCCCCTGCTCACTTAGGTGATAAAACTAGGGGTAGTAGGGGTGTAAATCACAAGTGTCATATGATTGATAGAATATCACAATATGATATTCTATCAATTCTTTGGGCAACAATACAATATTTATTGATATCATAAACAATATGAATTTGATTTGGCTCAAGGGCCAAATGAGAATATATCACATATTTATTTAACACAATCAGATCATATCAACTCAACTCAAAAAGAAAAGAAAAAGAAAAAAAAAAAAAAAACAACAACTAAAATATAATTTAGTAATTCTATTTCTAAGTTATTATAGATATCTAAATGAAAGCCAATCTATAGTTTTTAATAAAGAAGAATCAAACTAGAGATTGTGTTGTTGGTACAGCTGTGATACTCTAGAATCTTTGAGCTCTTTTAGAGCTGTAGCTCAGTTTTAGTGGAAAAAATCTGTCAAAACTGATGAACAGGTATCTCTCTCTCTCTCACAGACACACACAGGCACCCTCTAGGCTGAAAACCAACACACACTATAAATAAATGAAAAAGTGGATAAATAAACAAAATTTAGTAAGTAAAATGTAACAAAGAAAAAGATGTAGGCTTTGAGAGCTCAGCATGTTCTATCATTTCTTTCATCAACTAAAAGCATTGGGCAAGTTACTTCTGAAATATAATACATCATACATTACTAGTTACCGTTATAAGTAACTAGATACATTATAATATTACAGTCTCTAATTACATTACATTACTTCTGAGTTACTTTTACCAAAATAACTGTGTCTTCTAAAATGTTAAAATGTATTTTACTACAGATCATTCTACATACAGTGGAAGGATGTGGTGTAACATCATGACTACATTACTGACAACTGTAACAAGTATAATATTACTTTACAATAGTCCAAAATATGCATGTGTATGTGTGTGTCCAGCCTGTTCGCATGCAGAGTAAGTCCTGAGCAATTTTGTTTTTTTCGCTTAGTGCCCCTCAACATGGAGTCTCAGGCTGTCGTGACAGGCTGCCACAGAAACAGACAAGCAAAGCAGGATGAGCTGAGTCTAGCAGATTCTTCAACTACTCTGTAAACTACTACTGTAAAAGTCTGTGCAGTTCAGATCTTTAGAATGGAAAGTTTGAAAGGAGCAGAGAGGTGAAGAACATATAGAGGGGTTACGGAGAATGAAGGAGAAATATGCCGGCTCAGTGAGGCTCACAGACAGAGAGTCACACTGCATACAGGCTGAGTATATCTCACCTGGTTTGAAAAAAATGGTCATGGAACCTATTAGCTGAGAGGATGTCTGTACGTCATACAGGCTGGCCTGGACCGTGCATCTTAATTGATAACAGTATAAACATGTTTCAGATAAATTCAAATGAAAGTAACCTCTCTGCTGAGGATGACCGCCTTTTGCCTTTAGGTTGAACAGGATCCATATAAGTACGCACTGGGTAGTTGAACTGGTCAGACTAGAAAAAAACTGCTGTATTCATTCTTCAACTTCTGTTTAGATAGAGAGACAGTGGGAGTGGGACAATATATTGTAACTTAGTATATTTGTAACTAATGAGAATCAGTGGAGAGACTAGAGGAAAAGGTCTCAGTTAAGTTTTAGATGAACAGTACAGGTTACAGTGTCAGAAAATGAAGACTGCGACTGTTCAGGACCCAGACATGCCTCCGTGTATGTGTTCCCACCTGTTGGCACAGGCTCATGGGGATGACAGAGACAGCCCTGATCAAGCCGTCTCCGTTTTTCTTTTTGCATGTGACACTGGATTGAATTATATTTTCATGTATTTTAGTAAATCAGCTGTTTAAGTGTTGTGGAATATTATGAGGATGCATCAGAGTCTGTAATGTTGCTGTTTGTATTGTTTGGTGGTTAAGAGTTCCCCCTTGCATGTGAATGGTGCTGATCACCAGGTACATGTATGTCTGTCAAGCCTTATGTCAGGACTCTAGTGGGTGACCGCCCTGTGAGCATCACTCTGCTGCACTTTCGTCTGTAAGAGACTTAGCAGACTTGTATCTTGTTTTGGTAGTTGGTGTAAGTTTGCTCAAACTATTTTTCTGTATTTGTAAATAATATATGGACTCATCTTGCTTAGTTTTGATACAAAGCCTTCAATAAAATATTTTTTTTTCTGTCCATACTATTCACTCTTACTCTGAGTTTTTGGCCCGACCCAGGAGCCCTCAGTGGCACCCCCGGTCCATTCCTTTACAATGAGATCGACGTTTCTGGCCCCTTCCATCCTACCACCTGTTAGATCTCCAGGTTAAACCCCTGTACAGGCGGACTGGACCAGCTCTCCGTCCCTCGGGTTAGAACTGTCAGCAGTGACGGTGCTCGCTAGCCACTGATTCTGAAGCTTGCTTAAGCTGGTGTGAGGAGATTTGCCTAGCTACTCACTATATACTTCCGAGCGCTTATCCCGCTTACCCTAATGTTGCCCCGTGGCCAAGCGGCCCCTGGACCACTGGACACCACCAGCTATGCCTGTTAACTACAGCTCTCCCCTAAATGATCTGGGCACTTGGTATGGTTGCTAGGGTGATTTTCTGCAGTCTGGGTTACCACAGGGATACTTTAAATTTAGGGAACTAGAACAACCTGTCAGAACCTTACTAGTTTTTCACATACAGTCTCTAAATTACTGTCTGAGATGAAATTAATAATTCAATGTCCACAATTTCTACTTTAAATGCAATTTTGTGTATTTATTTTTAGCAATGGCAAAGCAAACAGCTTAATAATATATGTCAATCGTCAACTTAATTCATATAAATGACTCTAAAACTATGTGATTGAATTTGATATACTCAAGAACTGATGCTGTTGGATGATCTTGGATGAATTTTTGGAGGTGGAGATGGAGGGATTCACAGCGTGGCCGTTGATGGAGTCCTTTGAGTCCTACTACAGTCCCGGACTTGAGGTAGTCGACCCTGTCCAAGTTCCCAGAGCCTCCCACCAGTCTGGACTTATGCAGTCAGGTTGAGCAGAATCACTTTGAAGATCCAAATTATAATCCACTGCCTGTTGGCAATTTGTTTTAATCTCTCCTCGTCCGTATCTTGACTCAGTCAGTAGATGTTTTTCGCAGTGATGTCTTGGATGGTAATGTTGCTCAGTTGAATTCCTTCTCTACTTGGTTGGTGGAACGAGGAGGGGTCCTCCACAGTCGATCCTCTTCAGCTGGCGACCGATGTTGGAAGAAGAACGCAGAATCTGACAAGATTCTGTGTTTTATACACTTTGGACTCCCTTGTCCTCCTTGTTCCTTTTTTCATATATCCATTTTTGGTCATGACTGTTCCAATCTGTATCGCGTGATTTTCTATCAGTCTTTGTCTCATCCCATTGTCCAACCCATATCCATCATCTAGTTGCGTACACACTCTCACTCTCTATACCTGACTACAGCATCATAGATTTTAACTGAATAACATACACCTTGTATAATCATTGTTTCACATACTTCTAAATCACAACATATTATTTTAATTATCTCTGTAAATCATTGTCAATCACTGTGTTTCATGATTACTGGTTTTAAGTTCTTACTCTCTTTATTTATCTCAATTTTGGTTACATTCTCTCGGTACTTTTCCTCTCCATCTGTTTCCTAGGTACTTCCATATTCTGGCAGTTTTGGTGCTTTCCTAGCTTCCCTATTCTACCTACTAGCGTCTTTTGAGGAAGTTTTTTCCGGAGATGATCATTTCTTAATGTCTTATTTTTACCCTTATCTGTTACACACAATAAATCATGATTTAACATATACACATTTAATCACACATTTTCTACTTTTTTCTGTCCTAATTCTATATTTTCATCAAAACTATTATTTCCAGCATTTTGTTAAACATAGCAAAATCATTGTGTTAAAGACTTCATGTCGTTACATTACTTTCTTTCTTATGATCTTATCTGTGCTGGCGCTGGTGTGATCTCAACCTTTCTTGACACAATATGTACCATGAACCTCACCCACCTCCTCTAAAAGGTTGGCGGCAAGCCATGTACTGCTTCTCTTTTTTACTATGACCTCAGATCAGAGGAGACAACCTGCTGAATTTAAGCATATTACTAAGTGAAGCGAAAGAAACTAACCAGAATTTCCTCAGTAGTGGCAAGTGAAAAGGGAAGAGCCCAGTGCCGAATACCTGTCCAATAGATGAGTGTGGGAAATGTGGCACACAGAAGATCACTCGCCCAGTGTCGCTTGGGGTCCTGAGTCCTTACGATCAAGGCTCAGCCCATGGACGGTGTGAGGCTGGTAACGGCTCCTGTTACCATCGTTAATAGTAAATCATGTAAACCTACATAGATGACGTTTCAGCAGTATGATTCATGTTTAGAGGTAGGGGCAACATGACTTTAGTCTACGATCTCTCTCCTCACAGTAACCAGTTGTTTCTTGGGTTTGTTTACCCTACATGACTTCACGCAAGGGGGAATCGTTGTAAACTGCTATTTAAAGTATCTACTTTTTCATATTATATTCCATTTTCAGATACCTCACAATATAAAATACGATGGATGATTTTTCACGTTTATTTCCAACAAGGAAATCAAAGAAGAAAATCTTTGGAAAATTAACCTGCAGTATAAACTTTGAGAAACAACCTACACCTATAGAGGATTTGTTTATAAATTTTATAAAAGAAAAGAAAGATACTAAGGTTGTTTCAGGTTGTTGTTTGAATCTACTATTGATATAAAAGGGAAAGTGGGAGTTAGAAATGAATGTCATTATCAAAGATACATGCTGGGATGATGCGTGTGTAAAACGAATTTGTGATGGAGGAAATGTCATCAGATAAGAAACCACATACACATATTTTGGGAAAAGTTGAAAAAATTGTTGGGACGGGATTCAGAAAGAATTATTTTCTACACTGAACATTGTTTGTTGAAGATGGGAAACAAGGAAGCTGTGTCTATTACATGTCCTATTAGTAATAGCCAGGAAGATGACAACTATAATATCATGCCTTAAACTTCTCTTGCTTCCTCTTACTACAGTTTAGGCCAAAATTATTAGTCCCCCTTATGAAATTAGTCAACACTCTTGATTTCTCCATGAAAATGACTATTAACAACAAGTGTTTGTTATTTTTGGAAACAAATACACTATAAAGACAATGTCCAATAGTGTACCCTTTCTGAGCCACAACCGACAACAACCTCTTAGAGTAGTTTTTTACTAGGTTGGCACAAGTCTCCTGAGGTATTCTGGCCCATTCCTCCATTGCAAATTTTTCTAGCTGGTCCTGATTACATGGTTTCCAAGCATGGACATTCACTTTGAGCACCCGCCACAGATTCTCTATAGGATTGAGGTCTGGGCTCTGTGCAGGACACTCCAAGACCTTGGTTTTTGTGTCCTTGAGGAACTGTTGGACTAATTTCGATATATGCTGTGGGTCATTGTTTTGTTGGAAGACCCATTGACAACCTAAGCCTAGCCAGTCAAATTATGTAAAGTCTTGAAAGTGTTATTCATGTGGTTGGTTATTTCCTTTATGGTGGCATTGTGGTCGAGTATAAGTGTACAGTATATGGCTCCAGTAATGGCACACGTTCCTCCCTGTGACGCCAGTGAATAGTCTAGTGCAGCACAATTATCAAATTGCATATTGCAGTCATATTGCAGTCAATTCTTGTGAGAGCATGGACGTTCCCTTAGTGGAGGAATTTGTCTCTCTGTGCATACATGCCTGTTTTGACAATGTGTATCTTAAGAGGAGCAGTGACAACTTGCATGGATAGTATCTGTCAAGGTATTGGGTTATAAAAAAAAGAAAAGAAAGTGAAACTATAGTGATCATTGAGCAGAGCACACAGCACACAACAAAATTACCCTCTGCATTTAACCCATCACCTAAGTGAGCGGGGGGCAGCCTGTACGGCACCCAGGAATCATGTGTGGGGACGGTACCTTGCTCAATGGTACCTCAGTGGGACACAGTAGCTGGTGGATTCAAACTGGGCACCTTCCGGACCCAAGTCCGCTTCCTTAGCCACCATTGCCCCACTTATAGGGAACTGACATCTGACGTAACCAATTAGAGAGATCCAAAATGAGCTGTGGTTGGAGTCTTGGAAACTCAGGGTCTGTTGAGGAAACAGTGTTGTCATGTGCATCCTGTCATGGTGACTAAATAAAATGGACGTTTGAGCACAAATAAGCTGTGTCAACCAGTGCGTATTTGACATGGTGTCAGAAGTGTTCTGAAAGAAAGACATCAAACGCTATGGTGAAGTTTACCCCCCGGAAAACTTAAACTTCAAGTGGCCTGGCAACTGGCCCGCATGGAGATTCCTCTTGTACAGGCTTGCGGCTAAGCTAAGGAATAAAGACGGCAAGGTCCAGGTTAGCACATTGATATACGCCATGGGCTATAAAGTCGAGAACATTTTCAAGTCTTTTACCTTCGTCGACGATGAGAGTGATAACAACTACGACACAGTCCTTGCTAAATTCGATGCATATTTTGTACCGAAGAAAAACACCATCCACGAGAAAGCGTGTTTCTATCAGAGAGTACAGAAGCTTGGTGAGATGGCTGAGTCATTCATCAAAGCTCTCTATGAACTGAGTGAGAACTGTGACTTTGGAGAGACAAAGAACGACCATGTAAGAGACAGGCTGGTTGTTGGCATCCACAACAAAGAGCTGTCGAGGAGACTACAGCTCATGTCGGGCCTCACCTTGGAGACGGCAGTACAGATGGTTCGGCAAGCAGAGGATGTCGCACAGCAGATAAGTCAGCAGGAGCAACAGATTACTCTTAACGTGAAGGAAGTGTCACACCGGTGGTGAGGAGAGGTGGGCAACAGCACGCAAGGTAAAGGAAAGGAGCACAGCAAACCCACTCAGAGGATTCAAGGTGCCGCAGGTGTGGAAAAGAGAGACACAAAATCCCAGCAAAGTGCCCAGCATTGGACTCAGAGTGCAGAAAGTGCGGGAAAAAGGGTCACTGGGAGAGGAAATTCTTCTCCAAGTCAGTAAGAGAGGTTAGTTACTGTGAAGATGGGTTTATCTTGGGGCAGTAAGTAAAGTAAATCAGGGCAGTGCTGAGCATTGGATAGAACAAATAAACGTAGGAAACACCCCTGTAAGGTTCAGAATTGATACAGGAGCGGGTGTTACTGTAATGAACCTAAAGACAATCAGGAAGCTCAAGCCAAAACAAAATTAGTCAGTAGTAATGGACCCTTAGACAGCCCCGGAGGCACATTAAACATTGTGGGACAGTTCACAGCTAGTACCTTACATAAACAGAAAAGGTATATCTTCACCATATGTGTGGCACAAGGGCATACAGTTAGCAACCTACTAGGTAGAGAGACAGCTGTAGAGATGGGGTTAGTGAAAAGAGTACAGCAGGTTAAGAAAACAGAGCACCAGGGATTCTTAAAACAGAGCCAGTTAAGATCCAGTTGAAGGAGGATGCAGTACCACACGCTGTACATAGCGCTAGGAGATTTCCCCTACCACTTCTTCCTAAAGTCGAAGCAGAGTTGAAATGCATGGTAGAGCAGGGTGTGATAGAGAGAGTCACACAACCTACAGACTGGTGTGCCCTAATGGTGCCAGTAATGAAACCAAAAGGTGCAGTGAGAATCTATGTAGGGCTCCAAAAGCTAAATGAGAACATCAAAAGAGAGCGATATCAGCTGCCCACAACAGAAGAGGCTCTGGCTAAGCTGTCAGGCTCTACAGTTTTCACATCTTTAGATGCAGCTTCAGGCTTTTGGCAGACCCCACTGCATGAGGACAGCAGCCTGCTAACTACCTTGATTACACCCTTTTGAAGGTACTGTTTTAAGCCCTTTGGGATAAATATTGCTCCAGAGATATTCCAACGCAAAAAAAAATGAACTGCTGGAGGGACTAGAGGGAGTAGCAGTATATATGGATGATGTCATTCTCTATGAAAAGGACATGAGCTAACATGATGGTTGCTTGCAGAATACACTGGAGAGGATGGAGTAGGCACATCTCAAACTCAACAAAGAAAATTGAGAAAAAAATATTTTTTTTCCATGACCGTACAAGCTTGTCATCAGGGCCTGACTTAACTTCCCCTTGTTGATTATGCTCCCTGCCCTAATGTGTTTCACCTGTGTCTCGCTATTCCCCTCTCCCTCAGCATTTAAGCGCCACTCCCCTTTCCCCCTGTGCCAGATTGTCTTGTCCCACGTGTGAGAGTTCAGCCTGTTTTTGTCTGTTTGATTCCCGCATTATCAACCCATTATTGTTCCTCCATCCACTGAGTTTTGCCTGCCATTTTGGTACCTCTGCTTATTTCCGTGCAATTTTCTGGTTTTGACTTTGGACTTGAATAAACAGCACTGTTTTTACCCGACCTTCTGATTCCTTGTTTGTGTCCTCCTGGCTTGTTCCTGACAATATCAAGTTTAATTTGTCCTCCTAAACTCTATTTCCTCACTAACTGCAGCGATGGCAGGACTTTTGCAGCACTTAGTATATCTGCATATTTATGATACTGGAGTGGCCTCTGTTTAATGCCTGTGTGCCTTCGGAGTCTAGACTCTAGATTCTGTATTTCATGTGAAACAGCTGAGCTATGTGAACAGAAGTGGCTGCAGTTTCACATTGTCCATCTTTTGATTTACAGACACAGACCCACATCTCACAGTGTGGCAGCAAGCCTGGAGCTATGTTAAGGACAATAACACAACTGGACACTCACATTCATACTGGCTTTTTATTTCTTCCAGCTGCTGGAGGTAAAGTGAGTAATGTGATGTTTTGGGAACTGGGAACTGCAGTCCCATTATCCACGTGCCTCCATTTCTGCACCAGTGGCAGCTGCAGTATCTCTTCCAGTTTGAAAAGGCAGGTAACTATGTCAATCTTGTAAAAATTGCTTGGTTTGGAAACAAGTAACAGCTGTATTATGTGATCATCACTGTGGTGATGTTTTGGTGATGCTGAAGAGTAGCGACCTAGGCCTTAAAACCTTGGCAGTCTGGCAATTAAATATTGCCTTGGAGTATTAGAGATGTCAGGGCTGACTGTAGCAATTAATAGCATTATTAAGATCTGGCCATTGAGGAGTTCCACAATCATTTTCTGCCAGATGAGTATAGACAGACGAATATTAACATTGTGCAAGGTAATGGAAAGAGATCAAATAACCTTGCAAAGAAATGCAAATAAATAAACCATGCACTGGTCAACACCCCCTGAGCGGGGAAGCACTGGAAAGCATCCAAATCGTTTACAAATCATTTGTCAAAATTTTGATTATGGGACTGACTGATGGGAGTTTCTAGCTGGTTTAATCTGGTTGCAAAGTGTCATTATTTGCCATAACTTGCAGTCTGCTTTTTGGCAAAAAGCCCAAAATTATTAGTGGGTTAAGAATGGCTCATGATTGTTTCTGACAAAACTACTATTAGAGTCTTTGAGTATGTCAGTTGCCCAAAATGAACCACATCAGTGCTACATTAGTGGAAATGTGGTGGTAACAGTGAGCCTGGCTAGACATCTAATAAATTTAGTGACCTGGGCAGATTTCTAACATCAAAGTAAACAGAGTTTTTGTGACATTAAAGAGTCTGAACATCTCTTTCTAAGTCCTGTGCAACACAGCCCGGAGCTTTACCAACATGACACTATGTCTATTTAACTCAGTAGTGGTAAAGAAACCTAGAAAATAAGTGTTTAATCAGGATGTCACACACCTCTTTTGATATCCGCTGTGTTTGTGAAAGTCCAAAAGAGTCGACTGTCGAAAGGACAGATGGACAGCTATCCACAGAAGAAGTACTGAATATATGAGCTAGCTGCAATCATACAGGGATAAATTTTAAGAGACAAAGATAGGATGTTTCCATGTTGTTACACATTCACTTGTAATATCGTTATGATTAAAACAGTCGACCATAATTTTTAAGGAAATAACATCATGAGTTCAACAATTGACTATTTTGGACTTTCATGAACACAGCAGAAATGTGATGTTCATATTGTTGTTTCTTAGGAGGAAAGGATCAGTCCAGGTCCAGCTGACAACCAGAACAACCCATATTGTTAAAGGCAGAGCAGAATGGAGTCATGATTGCATGTGCAGGTCAGCTCCCACCTTGCCCCACCATTCATAAGGATGAGAAAAAAGGGGCTTCTTTCTTCCGTCGGGGTACAAAAAGATGGTGTTCAAGAGTCTGTTTGATCGACAAAAAAACAAATGCACCACTGTAACTTAAAAACTCACATTGGAAGAAAGATCTGTAGTGCATCCAGATAGAACTGATGAAGAAATTGTTACTGGCATGATAAGAAAACATAAGGAATGATTCAGAAAAGACAGAACAATATGTACACCAGAGGAAATCTAGACAAAGACAGAAGTGGATTCCTTTGACTTTGAATGTCTTACTCATTGATGCAAGGCAGCATGCAGTTTTATTAGTAAAAAATGATGGTTGACCATACTGTTCTTATTGCACTTTGATACAAGGAAAAGATTTGTATGTATATTGTATTTATTTGTACTTTTTGTAAATTTAAATTAGTCCTTATCAATATTTTATATATGAGGCTTTTCTAGTCTTTGTTACTGTTCAGACACTACAGGTTACATTCACCCATTCAAAGAGCCTTGCTATACCTTGTTTTTCTGACAACTATGATGGTAATTGTCAGAACAACAAATTGTCAGAAAAGCAGAATTAAATCACATCCAATTAGTTGACAATCTACTTCCTGCGGGATAAATAAATCTCATTAATAAAATATTCAATCATCACTCTTGTGTAACTTTATTATTTTTTATTATTTAATTCTTCTGTATGTTTTTCAATGACTAACTTTCCTGCATTAGTCCTAATGCATGCTACATTGCCTGTAGGTGTGGATGTGAGTGTGAATGGTTGTTTGTCTATAAGTGTTGTTTGTCTATATGTGGCCCTGTGATGAGCTGGCGACCGTCCAGGATGTACCCTGCCTTCGCAGCTGGGATAGACTCCAGTCCCCGCGACCCCGAGTATGGGATAAAAGGGTAGAAAATCGATGGATGGAAATAGAGACACAACCAAAAATCAACATCAACACAATCAGCCAAACACCATATTACATATTAGGGATGGACTGAATCCAGATTTTGGGGATTCTGTCATTGTAAATGTACAGGGCCATGTCATTCAATAAAGGCTGCAATACTTGAAGACCCAGACGAGTCACTATGGGTGTGCATTCCAACCTGCTGTCTGATCTCTTTTGCTCCTGGACTATGGTCTGTAATTTGAGCACTACAATAAACTTAGACAGTTAACACATTATTGCAGTAAACAGTATTACACTGTATGGTTCCTTTTTTAAAATTCAAGACAAACTGGCATTGCAAATTAAAAATGTAGTTTGGCTTGAATCAACTTCTTCACTTTAAAAGCGCTGCCAAACAATACTTTTTCTGCTCATGAGTTCCGTTTTCACTTTCTACAGCTTTCAAATGGTCTGCCAATGTAAACACCTTCATGCGCAGGGCAAACATAGGGTTTTGTTCAGGTAATGTTCCACAGTTCAACAGAAACCAAATCCTGTCAAAAAGGCAAATCTGAAATCGAATCCTGGATTCAGTATGTCCCCCACATATTGCATATATTTCACTGTCTTTTCTCTTGGTTTGCTGACAGGTTATTCGTGTACAGGTCACATCAGGCACAGTGAGACCATTTATTTATGTAAGGTAGTTACTGAGATAGACCACCCTATGAAACTGCTATTTGTCTTCTAGGATACGTAGTTCAAATGTCAATCACGTGTGGGCGTCATCTTGATTTAGTGTTGATTGTGATTTCTGAAGGTAAGAACTGTCAATGCCCCGCCCCTGCATCGTTTCCTATTTTTTACATGTTGCAACTTTATCTCAATGTAAATAGTGTCTAAAAGTTAGCTATTTGTGTATTTGTTTCAGTTATTTCTTATACCAATTGTATTTATTGTCATTTTAAAAGCTTATAATAAGAGATTGAATGTTGATTGTGATTTCCGAAGGGCTCAACAGCTGTTAGAACGTTGGATGTGTGCCAAATAAATGGTGCAGTCCGAGCCACGATCTGAACACCTGTGTCCGAATTGTCTCCACCATACACCCCGATCCAACACAACACAACACAACACACAAAGCAGAGTCCAGGGTCTAAGGAGACGTGGGCTGGGATATATTAATAATCCAACCAAAAAAAAAAAAAAAAAAAAAACATAATTTTCTTGCTGTTACTGTCAAAGTTAGAAAACATCCATATCGGTCAGCTTGGGTGAGAGCATTGTTCCAGTCGATGATCCAGGCCATGCCAAAAATATTGAGTAATAGTCTGACCTTGGCTTGTCTTCCTCTTGCCCATTTACAGACAGAATGAAAAACTTGTTTAACATGACTTAAATTTCTGAACACTAGCCTTTTAAACTTTTGGCAGAGATAATGTATTCATGATTCTCTGAGGAGGAGAAATTAAATTATGCGCTTTTTCTGCTTGAAACAGTGGGCCACATGTTGAACATCCCACTGCTGCACATTTATCCTTAAAATGACGTTATCATTTTAGGGAAGTGAGCGAATTTCAGTCTAAATCTTGTTTACTATAAATGCAGGTGGTGAGTTTGTGTGTTCAACAAATCACACTGAGTAAATTACTATCAATACATTAATATCTTATAACATATGAGGAAGGGCCAGGTTTATCGTAATTATTTATTGTCAATGGACAACAACATTAACCTTCTGTATTTATCAGTTACATTACATTTGTTTTTTTCCTGTCTTGAAATTGTGTTTAGGAATAAAGCAATTCTTTCTGAAAAGTTGAAGTCATACAGTTTCCTCTGGTGACAGAATATAGGAAAACCTTTCTTAGATGAGATGGTCCCTGCTTCTGTCTGGAATCACGTACTGAAAAACTGCGGTTCTTCCTTCATTTAGACCAACCAAAGTCAACCAAATATAAGATTTGTGGTTAAATGATAAATGTTTCTGTTGTTGGGAGTAGCAGGTAGTTGTCGACCAAAATCCAAACCAAAACATCTCCAGTTGTTTCTGATTCAACAGGCCAGCCTACGGCTGGGTGATTATACAATCACGATTAGTGATCGTATAATCACTAATCTCACACACACGATGGTGTGTGAGTTTTGATTCTATGGCATTGGTCAATATCATATGCACATATTACATGTTTCTGTTACAGCCAACGTGGTCATATTCAAATAATGCGCTCTGTTCTCTTTCTATCACTGCTCAGGTCCCAGACCATAGTTGCTCTCTCTTTGGGTCTAACCACCTGTTGTCTTACTGATATAGACAGCAGGTGGAAACACACACACATAGGCTTGCCTGGGTCCTGTATAACTGCAGCATTTGTCTGGGTACTGAATAATTGCAGCATTTAATTTCTAACACTGTAACCTGTACTGTACATTTACTGCTAAAAGCCATATAGAATGCAAAGTTATATTTTCCCTGGCATTGCTGAATAAAGACAGTCTGTGTCAAACAGACAATACCAACCTCAAACCCCATCTCTGCCTCCTTTATATGTAATTTCTAAAACTAGAAACACCTGTAGTAAGAAGGTCTGTTCTGGGAAAGGCTCAGTTATGACGTCATAGTTTGTGACATTGGACACCCTAAAATATGAATGGCCCAGCCCACTTTCACAAGAGGATAGCGTACTACTAGCAATCATGTGTGAAATAATGTTAATATATCCTTCCGATGCCAAGCTAAGGAAGTAGATGCTGTGAGTGTCACTACCAGCTTGAGACTTTTGTCTCAAGCTGGTAGAAGGCAAGGTTTTAAATCTCGCCCACAGCACTTTTGTTTCCCTGCTATGGGATGAATAAAGTTTTATTTTATCTTATCGAAGATTCTAATCTTTGAAAGTTCTGCTATTGTCTAGCCTAGGTTGAAGTGATGTGGTACACTTGTAATGCTAATGGTATTTCAGCTAACTTACATATTACATATTGTAAAGTGTTGTGTTCATGTTTATTTGTGGGTTTTTTGAGGGCACCTTAATGCACCTCACTGGTGCGACCAAAAGTTAGACAGAGAGAGATGAGAGAGAGTGATCACTGTTTTCTGAGTTACCTCATATTTACTATTAACCTTCGTTTTCCTTCTATTTTGCTGTCTGCCATGGCCAACAGCACTGAAATTAAGTTTTGGAGTTCAGTATGGTGTGTCAACTCATTTGTGTGACATCAACACTAATACTGCTACTCCACATTCAGGTAAATAGATAGATAGATCTATGAATACTTTATAAATACAAAAAGGAAATTAAGGCAGTTCATTTCCAGTCTCTGGGTGACTGACTGCTCTTCAGTATCTGACTCTTCTGACTCATACTCATGAATATTGAGTGAGAGGAAAAAAAACAATTGTTTCATTCTAGGGGGATTTTATGAAGTTGTAATAGATCCTTGTATTGTTGTATTATGTTGTAGGTTGTATTAGGATCCTTGACTTTTTCAGCCCAACCTATATTACATACACTATTTCAAGACTTACAAAAACAGTTTACAATAGTCAGAAACATGCATTCTGTGAGCCCTTTAAACTTAACTGACACCTTTTCTTCCAGTTGCTTCGCTTTGCATCGCATCGCATCGTCCAATCGTTCATTGTCTCTCACACTCATACCTGGCGATAAACTAAACATAAGTAATTTTGTGGATATTACATTGATAAAACTGGCAACTAAACAATCAAGAAAGACATTTTACACACTTAATTGTATTGATTACAGAGCCAGCAGAGAAGGCCCTGCTGCTCCTGACCACCAAACCAGAAACAAATAAAGTTTGCCAACCAATAACAAAAGCTGTCATCTTGGACATCTATGAGAAAAAGCAAATTGAGTTTGCTATTAAAATCAACCTGTATGCAGAACTTCAAAATGCATATGAAATATATTGATGAAAACACAACTATTGTAAGAACTGATCCAGTCAGGCAATAGACCATTAAAACACATGGCAGCAAGAGAATAAAATTCATGGGCTGGTGGTCTGTTGTTTGTTGACATACAGACAAACAATGATTCACGTTTTCAATAAAATGTTAAGTTCTCAGTGGACCTGCATATATTTGGAGTGTGAAAGAAGCTGGAGCACCAGAAGGAACCCCACACACAGACAGAACATGCAAACTCCACACACAGGGTTGCACTTTGAACCCAGAACCTTCTTGCTCTGAGCATAAAAGTCAAAGAAACCAATGATTAAGTGAAACTGACTGAGCATTGCTTTTAGTGTTCATTTTGGCCATTAGTGTCGACATGATGTCACATCATATAAACTTTCATTTATATCTAGAATATAACATGTAAACTTGCATCTGGGACCTTCTACAGCTGTTGTATTGTATTGGTATGTATTGTTAGGTTCCAACACTGAAAATGATGGTAAAAGTTATCACAGACATTTTGTCACCAGGGCAGTATTATTTCCAAATAAAAATCTATTATATAACCATAGCTCTCAACTGTGTTTAAAATATGAAATCCATTTGTAAATTCAAGCCTACTCACACACACAGGCTCTCCCCATCTGTCTCTGCAAAGTTGAATAATATACCATTTGCAGTTGAAGTAATAAAATGAATGTAGACTTTTGATTGGAAAAGAACAATGTATATTATATATTCAACACAAATGAAAAAACAAATTGAAAAGAACTGAAAAAAAAATCATGATTATTTTTGTCCAATGCTAAAGTTATATATATATTAGGTTGTTACAGAAGTGCATAACAGTAGGTGTTCAACACTAAGACGTACCTACAGCAGTGCATCATGGGTAGTCGTTTACATCAATGAGTTGTGGAAGGACATCTTTAATTTTGGCACTTAGAAAACGTCACAATGAATTTTGCGTCATTGTTTTTGAAAGAAATTTACCAAGCCATTCAAACAGTCATAATGTGTTCATCACTGTGTGTGTGCACATATACATACATACATACACACACACACACACACACACACACACACACACACACACATATATATATATATATATATATATATATATATATATATATATACAAATCTAGTTTTTGTTCATTTTTTATAACTCAACTTCAAAAAAATTGAGAATATTCAAAATACACTTTAACCTCACTTCTTTCTCTTGATATTTACAGATATTTACAAGAGAAAACTTATACCCATAACACCCCCACCACCACCATCATCCCAACCCCCATTTTTTTAACATCTATTTTTATGAACAGGTAGTGAAATACAAAATCACATTTGTACATTTTTTTTTTTACCTTCTATCTACAAAGACGCATCCAGAATCCCAAATTATCCAGACATCCAATGTTGAAATTATCTTGATGCAGTTTGACCCTGTTCTGTTCCAGCTCCCCGCATCACTATATGGATGTACTGTGGGTGCCCTCAATGGCTTTGGGTATGGGTCCTGCGGAGACTGCCTGGTAAGATATTGGCATGGGTGTCTTGCCAGGGCTCTGTCGGAAGAGCCCCCCGTTGGGGGCCCTGTGTTTGCATGGCATGGTGCCGCTGAGACTGGTGCTGCTGAGTGGATGGTGTGTGGGCAATGTGGTGCTGCCAGGGACCTGGGATGGGGGTAGTGTCCTGCCTAGGGTCCCCCCATGGTGAGGGTGGGGAAGAGGAGGAGGTGGCACCCCCTCCCCGGGGAGGAAGGTGGTCACAGCGAGGCCCGAGGGCGGGTAATCCCGCATGGACTCCGACCCCGGCACCAGAGAGGCCTGGTTGGGCTGCATGCTGCCGATGTCCAACGCAGAGATCTCGATAGAGGGGCCGGGGATCTGCTTGTGTGCCAAGTCCTCGTCCAAAAGACTGTTCATACGATGATGCACCTGTTCGAGATTCACCTCCTTGTCCTATAAGAGGAGAAGTGGGGTAGTGGAGGACAGAGGAGAGATGAGGGGAGGGGGTAGGGTGAGGGAGGGGAGGGTGGGGGGGACACAGAAGCTGAGATTGGCGATGGGCCGGTCTCTCAGATTGTTTCAGGTCTGCTAATGCTCCATGCATTTTCAAGCTGCCATAATTGTTGGACGTGGCCTTTTTTCTCTCTTTTGATTTGATGGGTTGTGGATCAGCATGAAGCAACTGATGGACAGACCCTGGACAGACTCTGGTTGGTTTAAAGAACCCAGTTGGAACTGAGGCCGCAGAAACCAAATCTGTTTGTGCACCTTGAAATCAAACTTGGCCAAAGAGTATTACAAATTTAATGTCTGGAGAAAAACAATCCTGGAGCCAAACAGACTGATGGTGGTTTGTTATAAAGCAGTTTCATCATGAAATGTAGTGGACCAGGTGGACCTGAGTTAACCTTTAATATAAATCTGGATCTGTGATGCATTACATTTAAAATCTGTTCGGAAAATGGTAATTCACACCCTCTACATTCTCTCTAGATTCATTGACTGACGGGTAACTGAAAACATGTTCTGCTCCCCTCCCTGTGTTTTTTTTTCCTTGCTGCCCTTCAAGTGCTACAATCTCTGCTGGAGCATCTGAAAATCAGTTCCCTATCAGACGATTTCAATCAAAACATTGGCTGACACTGCATCTCCCTCTAACTGCAGTCATGCATTTATAGACATGAGCATTTCCCTGCTGAACTGCATGTCTGTTTCCGCACTGGGCCATAAGAAGGTAAAGGACACGGGGTGAAAAGACAGAATAGAGAGAGAAAGAAGGCATGACTCGCATATCAAGTAAGGGTTCAGGCCTGAATCCACTATGTCTGAGGATGTGTATGTGTGTACGTGTGTGTGTGTGTGTGTGTGTGTGAAAAAATCAGTCACTTTTCAACAAACACACCCTAACCTTGGCTCCAGCATTGGTTTTACTTTAAACTCAGAAGTATAATGATATTAGCCACAGTAACCCATCACGTAACACAAGTGAGATTCAGAACAAAACCACACACACATACATTCATTTGTATGTTAAAGTGTTATGAGCAGCAAGGCTGGGGCCATGATTTTACTGATACGTCATGATAAGTCATGCAAACACCCCACTCTGCCCCACCCTTAAAGAACTTTCTGTCAATTTGTAGTTTACACCAAAACAGCCTTCTATCAGCTTAAGAACATATCCAGAGTTAAGGGCTTTATGTCCCAAACAGATCAGGAGAAGCTGATTCATGCTTTCATCTCCAGTAGACTCGACTACTGTAATGTAATCAGAACGCTGCAGCTCGAGTTTTGACCAGCACAAAGAGATCAGAGCACATCACCCCAGTTCTTAAGTCTTTACACTGGCTCCCAGTTAGCTATAGAATAGATTTTAAAGTTCTGCTACTAGTTTACAAATCACTGAATGGTTTAGGTCCACAATACATAAATGACATGCTAGTAGAGTATAGGCCCAGTAGAGCTCTTAGATCTACTGACTCAGATAGTGGAGTACAGGGTCCAAACCAGTCTTAAAGGAGCACGTACACATATGATCAGTTCATTCAGGAGGTCTTAAGCAGGTTTGAATGGTCCCTCACAATGTCTCAAAAAGCTCCTCTCAAAGCCAATTAAAACATCTCAGTGCAGGTTATTGTTTCAGCAGATTGGCCCCAATTTAAAATATGTTTTTCAGTGGTGTCAAACTGGCATGTAGCCTAAACACTTTAGACTAGGATTAAACCACAGTTGGACATTAAAGACAGACAGACTGCTGATGTAAGTGGAGAGGATGAAAACAACAGCCAGTCTGAAAACCCCTATTACTTTTTTTTTTTTTTTTTTAATATATGTTCCCAGTAAGGGAGGGGTGGGAGGGAGAAAGGGGGAGAAGGTATCAGGGGTGATTGCTCTGAGACAACAAGGGAAGGCAAGCTTTCTCTAACATTTCACACAATAAATGGTCAAATATGCACTGTTGAATTTACATTAAATTGGGATTGACATATGACATTATGGTACTGAAAGCATCCTAGAATGTGTTTAACTTCACGAGTAAGTTCATTTCACTCCACTTGTCCAATGCGATTTTCCGATGATTTTGAATGCGCCACACTGTGTACGAAACCCCATTGACGCTGAGCTTCTGTGGGTTTCTATATGGTGCTTTTTTTTTTTTTAATGCAGCGAAGCCAGGTGGTGATGATATAAATGCTGAAAATCTTCATTCCCTTTGATGCTCAGCTTTACTAGGGGTGAATGGAGCAGTGGGCTGGCCATGAAGCCAAGTTTCTGCATGTTGATTGGTGGAACTGTCTAAAGGGCTGAACCCCTTTTGTTTGACAGGGATTTGGAGTCCTGAGCAGAGTAGTCTTGAGTAGTAATGTAATACTCAGATATTTGGAGGGATTTAGATCAGTCTGAGTCACTCACTGATATGAGCTGGGTTGTGCGAGTCACTTGACCCAAAAATAGGATTGTGAAAGAAAGGGGTACATTCACTTGAGACATAATAAAGCATATACACTTTTTATTATTATTATTATTATTATTATTATTATTATTGTTGTTGTTGTTGTTGTTTTTAAGAAGAAGAAGGTCTAGTATGATAGCATAAAAACTTACCAATAACCTATCACTGCAAATCAAGTAGCTTACATAAGCCTAAACCTAAAGCTCAAAATTAGTCTGTGCAAAAAAATTAGGTCAGGGTCACCACTACGAAAAAATCTTTTAATTTCTTATGGTCTAAAATGTAAAAATGCAACTGGAAGTTATATAATCACTGCCTCCTGCTACACTGCAAATACTGCAGCTATGGCGTGTGGTTTGGACTCACATATAATAAGAACAGTTTCAAGTTGTCTCTGGTTCATTGTGAATTCAAGTGGCTCTTTAAAACATTAAAAACCATCAATCCAGGAAACTGTAGTTATCCCACCTGTGGCAAGGAAGTAAACTTTTCTCAGTGGCAGGGATTTCCTACTGGACTCAGGCTGCTCAGACAGTGGCAGAGGCAAAGTGATACTTTGAACTAATGCTAAAAGTAAAAACAATGCATATACCAAAATCTCTCTCTTCTTTAAAACATATTCATTGGATTTAAAACATGGTTTATTGGACTTAGGCTACCCCTTTTTTAAATATTTAAAAAGAAGTGTATTCAGGCATGACCACACATGGCGGTTCAGGCTAAACAAGCACAGTTCATTTTAAATAATTAATACAGTTGGTCCATTATTTCACAGGCCTGTTGTGAAATGTTTGCGTCCTAATTGGTCTGATTGGCCTTGCAGCAAATCACAGTTGCAAATCACAATAGCAGTATAATTATAAGGGCTTTATAGTTGCAATTTACCAATGAATTGAAAAAGAAGGGAATGAAACCAGTGTTTTAGAGTGATGTGTCTAGTCTGATTTTCTCCCTGCATTTCTATCTTTCTCTCTTGTTTTCTTACCACAACACAGACAAACAATGATTTAATTTTTTTACTAATTAAAACTATTTTATGAAATACATTTTTCTTATGTCTGAATGTATATCTTTTCACTTTCACAGCTGATAAGTAAAAAGTAGTGAACTTTTCACAGTTTATGTGTTATGTGCTTTTTTGAAGATAAACACCCTGTCTTGTCCTGTATCTCTGCCACCACCTTGAATTCACTCCCATAGGTTTCCTCTGCTTTGTGAATTCTGCCTGAATACGGTTTCTTGTGGTCTTTAGCAGTGATGTTGAAGGTCAATGTGAGACTTTTTTATCTCATGTTTCCTGCATCTTCTAAAATAAACAAGGAAGTGGAAGTTCACTGGCTCACTGTTACATAAGGAACGATGATGGGTCAAAAATTGTGGAAAAGTTGTAATGACTGGTTGCACAGAATTTGCAGGGATTGGCAGAATTTGAGTTAATGGTTGTGATCGCAACATTGCGAAATCCTGGAGGGGGTGGAAATGGATGCACAAGGTAGTCTGTCTATTAGCTTGTTTTGTGAGTCATGTCACAGTGTAACCATTATTTATGGCTACACCGTACCTGTACATGTCTACAATTCTGTAGACAGGTAAACGTGAGGTCAGCCCTAATGAGATGTATTTACACATAAAGATTCAAAAAGAAATACAAAGGCATTAAAAGAACAAGAGGGTCTCTAATGACAGGAGGATGCAGTGTTATAAGTGAAGAGCAGCAAAGATCAGACATTGATTTCAACACTAAAAACTGCGCTGTCTTCAAAAAGGGAAAGCCCAAATTCAGCCATTTTTTATTGTTATCATGTACCAAATTAATTTAGATTTTTTTTCCCTTCCTGTTCAATTTTCTGATGAGACTGGAAGGTTCAATTAGCTAGCGGAAATTTTATCAACAAAATGTCTGATTTAAGAACAATGCCTTTTAAGATATAGATATGATAAATTCATGTATCAACTGTGAACCTGTTTCAGTGGACTACAACTAAAAAACATTGGAGATTTAAGCATGTTTATTCATTCATGGAGGAAAAAGGAATAAATGACAGTAGTTGCAATGACTTCTAGAGATAAGATGTGCATCATCACTCAGTTATCCCATACAAAGCATTTTTTCATATTCACTAATATTTGTTGTTCCTGGAGATTAATTTCCAGAACTTGTGCTACAGAAAAATCAGCATGCAACATATTTCTGCCCTATCATAAACTCAAAATTAACCATATACTAAACAAAAGGACCTTGGTGAAGGCACAGATATGTATTTTTTGGCTTTATTTTTGGTAGTTGCATAGGCGGTCTATTCTGACCTGTATCAATAGCTTCTGCTTCATCCCAGCCTCTCTCTCTGTCTGTCCAAATGTCCCTTCTCCCCTCCGATGAAGCAGTTGTAATGTCATTATATGTCAATGGACCAGAAACCCTTGCCAGTCTGTAATCCTTAGTTACCTGCACGAGATCATAGACAGTCAAGTTTAAAGAAAAGTAAAAAATAAATAAAACAAAAGATAGATGGAGAAAAGGAGAGGAGATAGGTAACACGGGTGTCCACATTGACATATAATCTGCAATAAGATGTGAAACAGTGACTGTACAAGTAGTCATGGATGGGATGTTGGAAACAAATCTTATTGCTAAAGGTCAACACACCCAATGTCTACTATTTGCTCACACTTTAGTTTATGGATCCACATTGTCTTTCCTGTCACATGTCACTTTTGTCTTTCCTGTCACATGACTAAAGGTCTGTTGGAGAGGCAAACCGAGTCTGTGTCCCAGTTTCAGACGCCATACACACTACATAGCTCATATAAAAGATTAAAACTAGGATTTAACATTTGTTTAAGAAAAAACTCTTATTTTGCACTGGCATTGTTAGTTTGGCACACCATATTGATTAGCACTGCATGTTTAATCAACTGTTTTTCCTCTTAAACCCTGTTAAGGCATGAGTATTAGCTCAGGTGTGATTCATTGATATCAAAGCAATCTGGTAATTGGTTTTATTCTGTCTGCACTTAGCAGGAGGCTCAGTATCTATTAGCAACAATAGCAGAAGATGTGTACCCACAGTAAAAATGCTACTGGTTAAAGCCCAATGTGAGGTGCATGGCTGATAAGGATTCACAACGAAATGGAAGATGTCAAAAAGTGTATAGAAAGTATGTCTCTTTTATCTGTTTCTGCCTGAGTGATCTCTCCAGACACTAATTATGTAAAATAATGTCGAAAATGTTTAGGTGCAGGGAATTACCAAAAAAAAAAAAAAAAAAAAAAAAAAATCTACTTGCTGTAGAAAATAAGTTTATAACAATAATTCAATTGGTTACATTGCTGGCACTATGGGGATTAAATTATTAAAGTCTGCTGTTAGACTCAGACAGGTGGGGGCTGGCAGTGGGAAACATACAGGGCATGCCAGCAGCTAGATCTTGACTTTCTCTTCAACACAGGTTGCCCATGAGAAGCTGGGTATCAAGGTGAAGCAGATCAAGGAGCTGGTGTGTGTTACTGAAGGTGGTGGCAAGCGCCGTGTGTGTCGCGTGGTTGAGAGAGTATGCCATACCATAAAAAAATGAGCTCTGTCAGTTCAGGAAGTGGTGGGTGGAAAGTGATGGACGGATAAAAGAAAAAAATGAAAGGGGCAGTAATAAGAGACCAAATTTGATTTCAATCAGTGGCTTGGGCTGATGTTGCACAGAACATGTCTGCCTACTCGGCCCTTGTCCCCCAGCTCTCCAACAATAATGCTACTCCCCTAAACCCCTCTCCTCTACAGCTGGGTGTACTGGAGCTCCACTAAGTCGGGGCTCGCATCTGTGGCTGGATCCTTAAAGTAGAGTGTGGCTGTGTCCTCCCCCCACTGGCCCGTCCGTCGGGCCCTGTGCTCAGTCACCTCTTTTGGCTGCTCCTGGCGGCAGCGGTTGCTATTCCACCAAGCCTCCAGCCCAGCCACCAGGCAGGCCAGCAGCAGACCAGCAGCCAGTATGCAGAAGACGCCGGCAAAGCTGTGCAATTTGAGGGAACGGCCATCGGGGTGGGCACCAACATGGCTGGTGAGGTCGCAGCGGCCGGTGCGGGGCCACCACTTCTGCTTCATGATATCCAGGTCACCCTTCTCCTGAAGCTCCAAGATCCTGGAGGTGGAGAGGAGATGAACATGTCAGTCACAGAGAGACTGTTAATCTATCTGTCTTACATCAAGAAAAATTATAACTCATGTGCAATAGATTTTCTGCACAATTGCGAGAGAGAGCAGATGAGTCTTAATAATATGTAATATATTGATTTGAGCAGTGTATTGTCAGAGTTTCCCAGCAGTCAAATTCTATAGCAGCTTAACTAAAGGATGGTTCAGACAGGTCCATGTCCCACCTGGACCATCCCTAACTATAGGCTTTATCATAAAGGAAAGTTTTTAGTCTAACCTTAATTGTAGAAAGGGTGTCTGCCTCCCAGGCCCAAACTGGGATCTGGTTCCATAAAAGAGGAGCCTGATAGCTGAAGGATCTATATATATATATCTGGCTTAATTTTTAAGAATACAAATTAGTTGAGGCAGCAGCTCCTGTGACACAATAACACACACAATAACAATCTGAGTGAATGAATCTGAAACACCTTCAGTGGTCATTCATCACAGTGGACAACTGCACAGAAATGGAAATGCTGCTAAATGCTCAGATAAAAAAAAAAAAAAAAAAAAAAAAAATCCTGCATTTGTGTCATCTTCAATGACTTACCAAAACCAAACAGACCAGTTACTTCAATCTGATGGATTTTTCAGGGTTTTCATATTAAGTTACAGTACATTGATAGCTGGACTTGGATAGCTGGAATCCAACAGTAGGCTTAAACAATTAGCCTGATGCATCAGAGGCTTTCACATTGAAACCTATCCATTGATGTATGTTCGCTCCACGGTTCTGCTTCAATCAGTCGCTACTGCTTGGTTGTGCCAGAACACACCTAGTGGTATCCAGGGAAGTAGTAGTTCAACATAAGTTGAAAACATGTGTGTTAATGAGCGTTGTCAATTCTGCAACTTAGATGCGCCTATATCCATCTCATCAGCTTTAGTCAGTGCTGCTCGAATACACTACTACACCGGAATACACTTCGAACTACACCGGAAACTCAAACCTAAAAACTTGAGTTCAATGTCATCGCTTTCAGCCCTCCCTCTGTTGGCTGATTAGCCCAAATCCTACAGACAGCTCCCTGACCCAATGCTGGAGCTAACTGAAAAATTGAACGGAAGCACTAGGTGGCACTAGCCTGGCTATTAAACAATACCTCTACATAAAGCAATTTAACCATGTCAGTATCAGTAACCATTGCAGTAATTTCAGTGTGGGTGTAGATATTAAAACAATGGTTGGAAATGTGGAAATAATGTTTTTTCAGCCAAACAATAGCTCTGCCCTCAATGTAACACTCACATTATTATTAGTCATCCTAAAGTGCTGTACCAGAGAACACATTGGGTCATTGATTGCCTGCTGAACTCAGTCCGTCACAAAAAACTTCATCAATAACTCACATTTTGTCTCCATTCACTGCTGCAAATTAATCCCCAAATAAACACAGAGATACTTAATTAAAGAAGAAATGTCAGGTGCAGAAGTAGGAGGAAAGAATGTGATGAATGTTCCAACAGAGAAACCGTAGGAAGACAGTGAACCTATAATTTTGAGAGTGAGTGCATAGAACTGTGGGAGGGTATGAGAGTTGTGTAAACACGCAGAGTCAAGTTCAGTCTCTGTGGGACAGCAGACCAACCTGTCAGAGCAGATCAAATCATGGGTTACTACCCATTGTTCTCTGCACCATGAACTTCTCAAAATAATTGTATAAAATATATAATAATTGTATAACCAGAAAATGTCGTTATATCACTCTGTTCACAGCAATCACACTCTTTAAACAAAACCAACACACAGGGACTTTCTGGTTTCCTGCTGCCTTGATCAGTTATTATGTTGTGATTGCTATAATTGTGATTGCACCACTCAAAGAAACACAATAAGTAGGACAGCAACTCACGTACATTCCTTGTAAAATTGTGTTTTTGTCAATGGAGTATGATGGCTCTGAGATGTCACAGCCTAAACCCTGGGGAAAGAAATCCCAGGTTTACAAATCCTGTAAGTGTCCTTTAGAGAGTGAGAGTACATGGCAACAAATGAACTGTCCCTAACACTGCAGCACAACAGTCTAACATCCCTCAGGTCATTTGATCTGGTTTCTCTTGAGTTGCAATGGGGACAGAGCATTACTGACAAATGGGATTCACTTGATGCAAATGAGAGAAGATAGGAAGGAAGGAAATTAAGGCTTCGGGCTGGGGAGGTAAATGGTAAATTTTGGAAGCGTAGTTGTTCCCTCTCCTGTAGCCAATTACAATTTTTTTTCTCTTTCTCATTGTGAATACTGACATCCTACCTGCTGCTAACTTCCATCAAGTCTTTTGCCTGTTGCCAAGAGTGTCTGTTATTTCAATACGGTTGGTGTTTATTCTTAGTGCTGTTGATGTGTCTAGTCACAGTGCTGTTGCTGTCTCTTGAAAATGTCCTGGTGTTTGTTTTTATTACCTGTGTTGTTTTGTTTTTTTTTCATTTTAATGTAATAATTTATCAGTTTTTCTTTGTTTATACATACTATTCATATTCACAATGTCTATATACATACTACTTATGTACATAGTGCTGTGTATATAAGTTATATTTTGATTGACTGCCTTATAGCCTTAAGTTATTTTCCATTGTCCATAACCATTGTATATACCATATATCATAGACCTCTATTGCTATTGCTATGCTGATCCTTATTCTATATTTTCATTCTAATTCTGTATCCTATAGTTAATTGTATTGTATTTCTACTTTCTGCTTTTGGAACAATTTGATTTGGGCCACATCACAATGAGTAAAGTAAGGGATTACAATTGCAAAAAGAGTAATTACATTTCTGTTATTTTCCCACAAGCAGGCTGCATTACTGTGGTACTAAATCATAATTTGTTTGAGAGTGTCTCATGACAATTACATATGAGCAGTGAAATGTAAATTTAGAGTGTGGGAGAGAGCAGAACTATGCAGCATTTAATGATTGGAAGTACTGATATTACTTTGAGTTTAACTCGATAAAAAGTACCTGGCAAGCCAGTGCAGGTATGTGAAACTCAATTTTGAAACCCCCAGATCCCGCACTGACATGAGCGCTGCAGTTACCACATCCAATTCCACCGGGCCAAACTCTGCCAACCCCCCTCCTGCTAAACAGGTGAAAATAGACATAAGAGCGACAGGACTTAGTGCCAGTGAACTGAAGAAGCTTGTCGCTGGCTATATTGTCGAGGACATATTGCCCATTTCCACTGTAGACTGTGAATCCATTTTGATAAACATGAAATTAGCAACCGAGGCGGCCACAGTCTGTATCTAAGGGGCCAGAGCGGGCAACATTGAATCCTATTTAAAACTGCTGGCTAAACGTAATTGTAGATACGGTAAGATTGTTATCCATGTTGGCGGTAATGACATCCGGCTACGCCAGTCGGAGGTCACAAAAATGAATGTTGAGTCGGTGTGTACATACGCCAAAACAATGTCGGACTCCGTAATTTTCTCTGGTCCCCTACCCAATGTGACCAGTGATGACATGTATAGTCGCATGTCATCATTTAGCCGCTGGTTGTCGAGGTGGTGTCCAGCCAATGATGTGGGCTTTATAGTTAATTGGCAAAGCTTTTGGGGAAAACCTGGTCCGATTAGGACAGATGGCATCCACCCCACTTTGGATGGAGCAGCTCTCTTATCTAGAAATCTGACCGATTTTATTAGACCTAAAACCTGACAACGCAGAGTTGAGAGTAGGAGGCAGAGTTGCAGTCCTACATGCTTCTCTGTGCTTCAGTTAGAGTGGTCACCCACTCATAAAAGTATAGAAACTGTGTCTGCTCCCTGACCACCCAAGTTTATTAAACCAAACAGAGGAGTTACTCATAGAAACTTAATTAAGATAAACACAACTACTACAGTAGAATTAAAACATAAGGTTATCAAATGTGGTTTATTAAACATAAGATCACTTCCATCCAAATCTTTGTCAGTGAATAATTTGATAATTGATCATTACATTGATCTATTCTGCATCACAGAACCCTGGCTAAAGCAGGAGGATTTTGTTAGTCTGAATGAATCAACTCCTCCAACTCATGTTAACGCTCACATTCCTCGAGGCACAGGCCGAGGAGGAAGAGTTGCAGCCATTTTTAACTCTAGTCTAATGATTAATCCTAAACAAACCAGCACATAAACAAACCTACTCACTGTTTCAACCACACCCTTGACCTTGTTCTCACCTATCGTGTTGATGTTAACAATTTAATAATATTTCCTCATAATCCTCTTCTCTCTGACCATTTCTTAGTAATGTTTGAGTTTACAGTGTTAGATTACAGAACCTCTGAGAAGCAGTTTCACAACAGTAGGTGTCTGTCTGATGATGCTGTGGCTAAATTCAAAGAACAGTTATCTAGCCTAGCCTACATCTAGGCATCTAGCCTACATTCAATACTTGATGCTGTTGTCCCACTGAGAAAGAAGGTAGTGAATCAGAGGAGAGGAGTTCCTTGGTTTAACTCACAAACACAGGCTTTAAAGCAACAGTCACGGATTCTAGAAAGGAAGTGGCATTCAACCAAACAAGAAAAATTTTATGTAGCTTGGAGACATAGTTTCACGGAATATAAGAGAGCCCTCAGAAAGGCCAGAGCCTCGTACTAATCTTCTTTAATTGAGGAAAACAAGAACAACCCCAGGTTCCTTTTCAGCACTGTAGCGAGGCTGACAGAAAGTCATGGCTCTGTGGAGCTGTCTATTCCAATAAACCTTAGCAGCAATGACTTTATGAACTTTTTTACAAATAAATTTGTTGTCATCAGAGATAAAATTAGTTACCACTTTCCCACTTCAGGAGCTGATATTTCACCCAGTGCAGTAGACTTGGAATCAGCAGTAACAACTGATTTTTATCTGGACAGTTTTTCTCCCATAGATCTTTCTGAACTGACAACAGTTTCCTCATCCAGACCAACAACTTGTCTCTTAGACTCTGTTCCAACCAGGCTGTTTAACGATGTCCTACCTTTAATTGACACATCCATCTTGGGTCTGATCAATCTATCTCTAGTAAAAGGCTACGTACCACAGGCTTTTAAAGCTGCAGTAATCAAACCATTACTTAAAAAACCTACTCTGGGCTCAGGTGATCTAGCTAATTATAGACCCATTTCAAATCTACCTTTTATGTCCAAAATCCTGGAGAAAGTTGTTGCTGCTCAACTATGTGAGTATGTGATTACTTTTAAACTCAGACAAAACTGAAGTCATCATACTTGGCCCTAAACATCTCAGAACATCATTTTCAGATCACATAGCTAATCTGGATGGCATCACTTTGGCCTCCAGTTCTACTGTGAGGAACCTTGGAGTAATCTTTGATCAGGACATATCCTTTGTATCTCATATTAGACATGTCTCTAGAACAGCTTTTTTCCACCTACGTAATATTGCAAAATCAGAAGCATCCTGTCTGAGAAGGATGCTGGAAAGTTAATTCATGCATTTGTTACCTCTAGACTGGACTACTGTAACTCTCTACTATCAGGGTGTTCCCTGTAACCTTCAGTTAATCCAGAATGCTGCAGCACGAGTACTGACAGGAAGTAGGACCAGAGATCATATTTCTAATGTACTGGCTGCTCTTCATTGGCTTCCTGTAAAATCTATGTAAATCTATGTTCCTGTAAAATTGATTTCAAAATCCTCCTGCTTGCCTATAAAGCCCTTAATGATCAGTCTCCATCATATCTTAAGGAACTCATAGTTCCTTATTATCCTAATAGATCACTTCGATCACAAACTGCTAGTTTACTTGTGGTTCCTAGATTCTCTAAGACCAGAATGGGAGGTAGAGCATTCAGTTATCCTATATCCTATCCTATCCCATAATAGCTTAACTAAAGGATGGTTCACGCGGGTCCATGTCCCACCCTTTAGTTAAGCTATTATAGGATTAGACTGCTGGGGAACTCTGACAATACACTGCTCCTCTTCCCTCTGTCCCTCACCCCTCTCGTCTCCATCTCTTCCTCACACTTCATGTCTTGATATTAATATATTACACATTATTAACAGCATTATCAACATCTGTTCTCTCTCACAGTTGTGTCTCCACCACCCCCTTTCTCTTTTTCAGGTCGTTTTGACTCCAGAGCAGCTGGATTCAAATTAATCAACGACATCATCATCATTGTAATGATAATTTTGTTTTAACAACTACGTGTAAACATTTAGTCTATATTCTCTTCCAGTCTCCAGTCACTTCCTGGTCTCTCTCTTTTCTTCCTCCTCCCTCCCCCATCCTCCTCCCCTCCCGTTCCTCTGTCTCTTCACTTTCTCTTTTCTCTGTATTCATTTCACCCCAGCTGGTCGAGGCAGAGGTGGAGGTTGGAGGTTGCTGGAGGTTTCTTCCTGTTAAAAGGGAGTTTTTCCTCCATTGTCGCCAAGCGCTTGCTCATTGTGGAAATGTTGGGTTTCTCTATGTAAAGTGCCTTGAAATAAATGTTTTTATGATCTGGCACTATATAAATAAAACTGAATTGAATTGAATCATTCTGACACATTGTAGCGGTGTCAAGCTGAAAGTGAAAGATTACATACATGATTACATTTGTCATTGAGCACACAGCAAACCATGCACAAAACAAAATTTGATCTCTGCATTTAACCCATTACCAAATGAGCAGGGGCAGCTGGACAGCACCCAGGGATCGTGTGTGGGGACAGTACCTTGCACAAGGGTACCTCAGTGGGACCTTGGTAGCTGGTGGATTCAAACCTGAGACCTTCTGGACCCAAGTCCGCTTCCTTAGCCACCAGGCCACCACTGCCTAGCTGCCGCAGAGAGTCATTTGCAGGATACCTTTGTTTGGTGAGACATTGTTTCCACCACTGCTGACATCTGGACGGTGAATAATAAAAGTTTTATGTGTGTAACAGTTCACTGGATTTATTCCACTTTACAGCATGACAAGGCCACTCTAGAATGTAAGAGAATTAGAGGTAGGCACACCTATGATGTAACTGGAACAAAGACTGAAGAAATCCATTCATTATATGGACTGCACAGCAAAGTTGTTGCCACTGTAACAAATAAAGCATCCAATTTTGCCAAAGCCCGTTAGCTTTGTAATTTGGACTCACATTTGGAACCACATCTGGCGATGGACAGTTTAGCCTCCCCACACGCTACGGATATGCATCGCACACAATTAACCTGATTTCAACAAGCCATGTTACAAACATCTATATTCCTGTGCAGACACCTAGGCTGTAGGACAAACCAGTCTCATCCCAAAACATAAGAATACCACGTTGGTCCGCTTGGGAAAAAGTAACAGTTTCACAATTTTGGGTCTAAAATCGTGTAATTGTAACGTTTTGTTTTCCCTTCCCTCTGTTACCTGCGTCCACATCACGTGACCGTCAAGTTTCTGCCTGTGAGAACAGATCAATATGGCTGACATTCTTTGTCATTTTGGTGAAAAATAATACTATTTTAAGATAGTTTCAGCGTTAAATTGAATTTTGATGACATTTCTAGTGAGAAATATGCACTTTATTCTCATAATCTGTCTTCACTGAGTATATATTATGTTTAGTTTATTAGTTATTATGGAGGTTCTGTCGAACCTCGCTAGAGAACGGGGGTGAGGGCATTGCTTTTCCTGTATCTGGAGGTGTAGATATCAGTGGTGGCGGATAGGCTGTTATAGGCTATTATTATTTACTATCCTTTGCATATTGTATTCTTTCAGATGCTCTGATACTCTGTACAATAACTCACACACTGTTGCATTGTAGTAGTAGTAATAATAACGGTACTTTATAGTAATGAAAAATCATAAATGACTAAAAAATAAAAAATGTTCTTTTTAAAAAAGAGAATAGGTAAAGGGCAAAGGTCAGAGACCAGAGACGATTTAGAGCAGGGGTGTCAAACTCATTTCACATCGTGGGCCACATATGGCCTCGGTAGATGTCAAGTGGGCCGGACCATTAAAATTATACCATACAATGTATGGTATGATGCTAATGCTATTTCGCTAGCAATTAGATAGCTGGATTTTACTGCTGCTTCACTGACTTCTCGGCTCTGGGTGAAAGTTGACTGCTGTTTCCTCAGACCTGCCAGCAATTTGTCGACCTTGTCTCTTCTCAGTTGTCCTTGCAAGCCGTCATATTTTTCGCTGTGATGAGTCTCGTAGTGGCGTCGAATATTATATTCCTTCAATACCGAAACTTGTTGAAAACACACCAAGCACAAAGGTTTCCCATGCATCTCTGTAAAAAAATATGACGTGGTCCATTTTTCATTGAAAATTCTACACTCCTTATCTACTTTTCTCCGTTTGGATAATGACATTTTGGCTAATGAGGGTGTTGGTAGAGACCAGAGACCCCTGTTGAAAAAAAAACACCGCTGTTTTCTTCTACACTGAGCGTGCAACAGCGCCACACTGCCCCCTAGTGGACAATCCACGAATTGCATCTTATTAAAAATATGAATTCCATGTCGTTTGTGCATTTTTTCCACTTTTAAATTATCCTGCGGGCCTGATCAAACCTCCTTGGGGGCCGGTTCCGGCCCGCGGGCCGTATGTTTGACACCCCTGATTTAGAGGGTTTAGATGCAAAGTGCCCCTAGAGAGAAACACAGAGGATAAAGACTTGAACCAAAAGTTCATAGAAGCAAATACTGATTGACTGAATTAGTTTAGTCTGATAACGTTACCATGTGGGTGATCTAGAAAAGATAAACTAGTATTTTAAACTGCAATGTCTTGATGAGTTGATGATGGCAATAAAAAGTGAGTTGATTGTACACTGGTGCTGCGCATGTCAACCATGATATCAACAGTATAATGAAGATGTTTTAATTTTTTAAAACTGATAAATGCAACACTTTGTAGCAACACTACATAGCAGGGTGAGGCTTTATTCAAAAAGTTATGAGACAAATAGAATAGAAGTAATAAAAACGGTAGAAATGAAACTATAAGGGAAAATTCTCATATTAAATTGATTAAAAATGCTGTAAATGTAGTTTGTCCCTTATTTGTTGCCGTACTTATTAATTACTGTGGATGGGTAACTTGGTTAACCGCGCTGTAAATGTTCTTTAAAAATGGATGATTTAATACAGTCTACCTTGTATTTATACATAATACAGAACATTCACCCAAATCACTCAACATGCACTTTTGCAAACTCATTGTTGTGGCCGGGAAATGGCCCAGTCGGTTTGGCTCAATATGAATATGATCTTGTGAACGGATTAAATTTAGATGCAACAGACCATCAACTATGGTCTGGCTGACCAACGCTATGTCTCAAGTCTAGCATTAACATTAAACACCTAAACAAAAACGACACATAAGATCAAGTTGAAAATGTAGCGATTCAACTACACACTGCTACATGAGACATCAGCGTCCCCAGCAACAAGCATAGCAATGCCCCCTCATCTCTGTTTTCTAGGGAGGTCCGACGAAACCTCCGTATTAACTAATAAATTAAACATAATATACACTCAGTGAAGACAGATTATGAGAATAAAGTGCATATTTCTCACTAGAAATGTCACCAAAATTCAAATTAATGCTGAAACTATCTTAAGATAGTATTATTTTTCACCAAAATGATAAAGAATGTCAGCCATATTGATCTGTTCTTACAGGCAGAATCTTGACGGTCATGTGATGTGTACGCAGGTAACAGAGGGAAGGGAAAACAAAACGTGACAATTACAAGATTTTAGACCCAAAATTGTGAAACTGTTACGTATTTCCAAATGGACCAACGTGATAGTCCTACATTTTGGGATGTGACAACTCCAAGTAACTAATTACTCTTTCCAAGTAACTTAAACACTGATCTTATCCTATCTGATCAACTGACCAATCAGTGTTTATCAATATGCACTGTCCTTATAAATAAAAAAATGAAAAGAAATATAAAATGAAAGTTTCTGTTAACATCCGATTCACGCTGCTGTTGTCAGGCTCAGACCTGACAGTGGATTGTGTGTTTGTAGAAAAGAGAGGGGCAGTTGAGGTATGGCCATGCAGCAACAGGCAGCAAACATCTGATCAGGCCTGTAGCTTTGAATTGCTGCTCAGGCACTGCCCCCTTCAGTGGTTTTCAGGCCTTGCTGTGTCTCATTCCATACACAATAAAACCACACAGCTGGTTTCACCTGCGAGTCTGACTGACTCCTGCTGAGCTAGCAACACTCACAGCCAACTCTCTAATATGGTGATGGGTGAAGTTTTATCTAACATTTTTGACCATCTCCTACAGTTTGACTTTAAAGTCTCCACATTTAACTTTACAGGAATAATCTGACATTCTCGGACATCTGATCAGAATGTCATACTATGACAATCATTTTACATTTTTTGATGCTTTTCATTGTTTCCTATCAGCTATGATGCTGAGGTTGAAGGTCAGATGGAGCAGGAGGTTGATATATGGTTTAGTGCAGTGTCAGCTCTGGTAGTACTGGACAGTTGGGACTCAGCTTTGGCCCTGAACTTTGTGTCATGACAGAAAGAAAGAAATGGTGGATACAAATGTCTGAAATGAGTTTCTCTGCATGGCGCGTGGGCTCAGCCTAAGACAGAGTAAGATGCTCAGAGTAGAAATGTTGTGTGGAGATGGTCCACCTGATCCCAACACCCTCTAAGCACCTCCTGATAGAGGTTTTCCTGGGCATGTTGAACTGGTAGGAGACCTTGAGTAGATCCAAAACACACTGCAGAAATTCTATTATATAACTATATTATATATAATTATATCTCATTTAGTCTGGGAACACCTGGACTACCTTGCTGACCTGCTGCCCCAAGACCTGATGTGTTAGACTCAAAATGTTCAGCATCTTTAAGGCTTCTTTTTCTGGTGCAGCTTTAAAATCACATTCATTTTAATCTGAAAGAAAATTTAATTGTCTGATGAGAGTCTGATAAAGCCAATGTGACACGTGTTCTGTCATATATGTGTGTTAATCACTAGACTGGAATCTGTTATTTTGTCATGTGCATTACACTTTTTACCCGAATTAGGAGAGAAAAATCATCAGATTTTTTTCTGTTGAACAGATAAAGTTGACAAACTCACTTTTTAACACCGTCTTCCTGGGAGCCAATCAATATGAAGCGAATGAGAAAGTTTTTCACACTCAGTGTGAGCTTATGTGACTTTTCACACCTTTAAATGCTGATGTAAGCATGGAGATTTACTGAGCGATCCATGCAATCTTTTCTTTGTTAAAACTCACTCAGGGATCAATTTGTGTGTTTGGGAGGAGCAGCTCTGATTTCATCTTTAGCTCAAAAAATGTCTAATTTCTGTGGATAAATAAATAGCTGCACGTTTTTTTTTTTCCAATCCACTTTTTTCACTCGAACACTTTCACACACCAGCAGAAGTACTGTTGTTAATGCAGATTTAAAACCACCTCTGCTAAGATTGGCTGAGTAATTTCCTATACAATGCTGTACATGCTGTTTTATTCTCTTTGTATGTATGAATTTGTTATTCATTCATGATATTTAGATACGAACATCTAACTTTAGATTATGTACCAGTCAAATAGAATTAATGGATCTGAACAAAATTCTTGCACCATTTTAAATGATGGAAAAACTGTTTTATTCCTTAAGTATGATTAGCAGCAAATTAACTTCATGCACAAACTAATTCAAATAAAGACTGTGAGAGTACGATTGAATTAGAAATCACATTTACAGTGTTTTCTCTGCATTTTTAATCCACAAGCTCAGGAGATAAAGATAAAGACTTATTTCAGTTGTTTAACTCACTGAAACTTGACTGCTGTAATTTCTAAATCCACAATGTTGCTGTAGCAACACCTGAAGTTGAAACAGCACAAACATCTTCTTATAAAAAGCAAATTTATGAAACAATATTAAAGTTTATATATATTTTCTCTGCTGCTCTGTGTGGTGGTGGCAAAAGTCGCTCATCATGAGCTTGAGCCATCTCTTTGTTTAAGAACCATACTACGCAGATTAATAGCTACAGTCATGAAGTAGACTGGACGAGCTGGACGAGAACCCCTAATGTTTCTTCTAGCCCTGCAGACATGGACTATGTAATGGACTATGTAACATAAATGTGCAAATGACTCCTTTATTCTGCTTTCAGTTGTCAAATGACTGATTGGTTCTGATTTGCAACATCAATTAAAAATCATATTGCTCTGTAGCACCACCAGAGGTCAGAAAAACTCCACAACATTTGTGTCTTTAACCAGGGAACCCAAAAAAGAAAAGCTCCTCACTTGCTGATAATGTGGTGGATATGACTCAAATGTCCTCAGACCATTACGTTCACAGTTTCTGTAAGTCTTCCACACACTGTTGATACTGTGGAAGAAAATGGCATTACTTACTTCTGTGAGAACAGGTCCCTGTAGGGGCTCCCGTGCTGCATGGCAATGCCATAACCTTTGCTGCTCATGCTGTTTCCTGACACAGTAATAGTGCAGTCGTCGTCTGTCAGGGCTGCATATTCCAGCACTGCCATGTCCCACAGGAAGGCATAAGGGCTCCTCTTTGCCTAAAGACACATACAGAGAGAAGGTTGACAGACTCACTGACAGTGAAAATACACCTCCTCAGAGTTTGGTCTGGTTTCCGTGAAACAGTGGTCATGTTTGAAAATGAGTAATCAGCCCCAGAATCAGACTAATTCGGACCAAATTTCCAATCTGTTCTCTTGACAGGAAACAAACTGTGAAGTATTCTTCACAGTTTTCTTCTACTAAGAGCTCAAGTTCACAGTCATATAAAATCTAAACATTCATTAATTAGTCAGCAGCAATAATACAAAACAGCTTCCAAAACAGAAAACCTAGCCATGTAAGCAGAGCCTGAGTGTAAATAAATCTGCTATGTTGACTATGTGGACCACTAGTGGTGCTACAAAGAAATGCTCAGTGCACACCTTGGAACCCAGCAATTGATATCACAGAACAGATTTGAAGATGGTATCAAGTGAGGATCATGTCCTGGTGGCTGGCTGCAGTATAGCTCATGTTAGCATATGATATTTAAGTCAAAACTAAGAAAAAGTATAATTAAATTAAAAATTAAAATAAATATTTTTCAAAGATTTTTTTCAAAGAAGTTTCTGACGTGTAGGTTTTCCTAGTCATTAGATTTACTCACCAGTGTAAGACATCTTAATCACTTCTAGAAGACTACAATTGCTAGTGAACATCATAATTATCATAAAATATTTGCACCATTGCATTGTTAGGGGGCATCTTGTTGAGAGCATAGTAATCAGTTGTCAAGAAGTTTTTCTTCCTGTGGACCAAAATGTTTGATGAATATAATGAAATTTATTTGTCATTTTACATTTTTATGAATGCTTAAACATTTACAGTGTTTTTTATAGCACATATAACACAATTTCTAAAACTATTAACACTTGTAGATAAACCATTCACTAACTTAGCAAAATGCTAAGTACAAACACTGCCTTGCACTTAGTTTGTAATTTTGTAACAGTTTTTGCAAAACTGTAAAAACTCTGTTTAAAAATAGTTTTAGATAATGAGTTCACTTTGCAGTCAGCCTGAGCACTTATAAATAAGCCATAGCTAAGAATTTTGTTGGACTAAAATGGAGGACAACATTTGATAGAGTGAGAAGGCTAAGAATTAGAGTAGGGCCAGGATGAGGAGGTGAAGGGGGGATGACAAAGGAATGGAGTAGGATGAGGGAGGGATGAGGAAGGAGGACGAGTAAGGAGAATCAGACATAGAATTACTGATGACAGCAGAGCCAAGGTAGTGGACCATGTAATACATGACGGGTGTGAGATGTGGGCAATGGGCTCAGCCTAACCTGAACTACTACACAGTTGCAAACATCAACAAGAGTTTTTTCGAAATAAAAAATCAGTCAGTACAGTAACTTCACACTAAGTTTTCTAGTCCTGCTATATTTTAATGAGAAACACAACAATACACTGAAATTGTTTTATTTTATTGATTTGCAAGATGTCCAGCATCTGGTGGCAGACAAAGACAGTTTACTCCAGTGCAAGAGACCCATATATTTGATATGATGATTACAAATAACTGCATAAGGCCAAAGGCTGTGAACCCTTTCAAAGTCCTCTGTTGGCTGGTTGGTGTCGCAAAGCATTTCACTGCCAGAGCAGTAGGGGGCATTACATTTTTTTCTGGTAGGACTATTGACTATTGTTGATTGTTTATTTACTGCCCGGCTTTGTTCTTCCACACACAACGAACACTGGAGATTGAGACAAGAGAAGACATTTGTTGGAACTGCTGTCTAACTGAACTGTTGGATAGACAATGAACAACAAATAGTTTTATTGCAAATACTGAGATGAAAACAAAAGAGGAGATGGGTGCGGAAGTGGTCTGCATCTTGTTGTGAAAGGAATGCAACTGGCAATGTGAGATTCCAGAAATTATGTATTTTTAGTGGACCAATCACAGTCCTGTGGTCTTCGTGCACTCTGCATCATTTCGAGGGATAGTTAAAAAATTGGGGAGGTGTATGTCAGCCCGTGGAGAGGTGGTCGGACAACGCAGAGGGCTCTAGGTGTCTATGGATACAAACGAGCCTAAATTAGCCTTAAGGGAATTCCAGTAACACATAATAGCAGATAACACCACCTTCTAAATTCTAAACAATGTGAGCATCTTAGTACTGTGTCATCTATTTGTACACAATAATTCAGAATGAAACAGACTTACAAAGTCCCTTTTGAAAGAAACATTGAATGTGTAAAACAACTGCGATTTATGCAGGTGAGCCATAGTATCATTGGTACTGGATCTGGAAATGCATTGTGCTGTGAATGTGCCTGCTGTGCTAGTTTGTTATGTCTTGTCTCTTCAAGAGAGTGATGAAGGTAGAGGCAGATACCATGGATCATGAACTGATTTTTGTGGATGAGGCAGTTTCAACCTTACAAAAACAAGGAGATGTGGGAGGAACAATTTTCCTACCATCTTCAATCTTAGGAACATTCTTTGCTGTACTCAACCTCTCGCTGTATTCTCCAATCCTCCATTCTTAATTCCGATGAAAGAATTCTTCTCTGCCTGGTGCTGAAAGGTGACCGTCAACCCCATCACTGCATAGTCTTGTTACAGACAATGGCAAGTCTCTTTTAGTAGGTTGTTCTACACAGGTGGAATGACCAACCGAGTGCTACAGGGGTGTCCTTGTCTATTTTCAAGAAGCTCTTGAAGAGCTGGCTCTTCTAAGAGCATCTCCTGTTCTAGCACTTACTCTGTACTTCCCTACCACCCTGCCCAGTCTACTGCTATCTCTTTCTGCACTTGACATTTCCACACTCTCACCCTCTGGCCAGTCTTAACTAGTGGTATTCTTTCTAAGACCTCTTTTATGTAGCTTAATTGTTCATCCTTTATATAGATAGATTTATAGAGATATACTATTGGGGCGTTTCCACCACAGGAACCTCTGGGTAATATTACGAGGACTCAGCTGTTGGCGCATGTCTCCACCAGTCTCCAGTCACCAGTCTCCAACTTCTTGGGCGGGGTTTTAGGTTGACTCAGTGGTGATTGGTTGTAACTCAAGGTGGTACATGACACAATTAACACAGAAGCACCATTTTTAAAACCCAGTGGCAGAAGCATATCAATAGATAGTTTATATAAATAAAATCCAAGAAGCGAACAAAGCGACACAGATGAAACCCTGACAAAAGATCGCAGAGTTTCATATATAATGATTCCTGTGGTGCGGCAGGCACAATCAACATTGATCGCAACAAATTAATTACTTAACAACAAATGGACAGTTCTGTTGTCTCTCTCTCTCTCTCTCTCTCTCACACACACACACACACGGGCCCTCCTGTTGCATCGCTGATCGGGGTCTTACCCTCAGTGGAGACACAGACGCTCCAAGACCGAGCGAGACAACATTCCTGAAAAGTTCCTGGACCTTGAATGTTACCAGCAACTTACTTGATGGAAATACAGCTAATGTTTTGATGATTTGGTATGAGGCCTTTAGATTTGTGTGTTTTGCAAAAAATATCAAATAGTTATAAAAAATTATGCTTAAACAATCAGAAAAAACTGTAATTGTAAACTAAAACAATTAATCCAAGAACATGAAACAGAAATCTGTGATTTGTGAGCTTGACTTCATTATTCTTTGTTAATTCTTATTCTTTGTTCTTTGTGAAAATTGCTATTTTTATTGTTTTGTTGTTTGCATTTTGTGTATTTTTAACATAAACGCAGGTTATAACCACTGTGTGTCAGATCTGGATTACAGTTTTGGAACTGTTTGTGGACTAGTTCAAAGGAAGTGGGTACTCCTCCTCCTTCTACTCCTCATCACCCCATCACCTCCTCAGTCAGCAGAGAGGGGTAAGAGGAGGGAGGGCATTAACAGGTAGCAGCAGGTGAAGTGTAAGTGGATGAGGATGTGGGTGTTTTCACTGTGCCAGCAGATCTGCAGGAGCATCTGCCTGCACTGTCACTGCTAATCATGTGTGTGTGTGTGTGTGTGTGTGTTACAAGGTGCCCCCACGCCTCTCCTTCGCTCCTCTCATGCTGTTACAGTCTAATTACCACGTCACATCTAAATGTTGTTGTTAAAGCTTCTGCAGACTGTTATGTTTTATGCCTCATCATCATCATAAGAGGAAAGTCCTTCCATTTTTGTTTTTCTTTCACCAGGTAACACATGGGGAAATGAAGCTTCACCATATTTGTAGAACAGTGTGAAGCATTAAGTTGACATGACAACATGCTGGGTGGCTGTGAGCAATTGTGTATGAATCAAAGGAAGACAAACAGTTCAAACAGATTTTTTGAAAACTTCAAAAAAACAAAGAAACAAACTAAAACTCAAATTTTTGGGTTTCTATGCAGAAAACCACCCAAGATGCCAAAATGTACAAACAAATGGCAAAACAAGAACCAGGGGGCTAGAAACACACATACAGCAATGAAAACTCCCGTAACTTACAAAGAATGCGACCAGGGATGACAGGACACATATGGCAGGTCAAGGAACAATGGGTAAAGGGAGGTATATATATATATATATACACACAAGAAGGGGAGACGATGAGACGCGAGAGTGGCTGGGGCTCAGGGGGCAGAGCAAGTCATACACACACACACACAGAAAAAAATTCAACTGATATAAACTGATGTGTGCAGGAAGATCTCGTTAATAGCAATATAAATGGACCAGAGTGTGCATTTGGGGATGATGTAGGGAGAAAAAGAATCAGCTGGGATATTCATGCAAACGGCTGAATAATGGATACACTTTGAGCCAATTTGTCTTTGATGCTAATTTGTCATCAGCTTTTTGGGAGATATGTGTGTAGAATAATGGACAGCAGCATCAAAACACAACAAATAACTATAACACACACACAGTCTGTCTTTGTCGTACCTTGCGTATGCCTTCAGATGGGCTGGACACAGAGTAGTCCATGCCATTGTTCTTGCTGATTGTCCTCCACAACTCAGCATAGGTGCTGTCCTGCTCCAAAGGGTTGGTGCCTTTGTTCATGAAGTAGTCATATACTGCCGAGTCCCTGACCGTGCCGTAGTCTACGTCGATCTGCCGTGCCAAGTCCTGGAAAGACCTGGAGAGAGGGGAGACATCTTTTCAGTGTCCTGGTCCAATAAATATCCTGTTTCTCAATCTCAGTTGTTTTTACACGTAATCTGTTATAGTCTTGTCATTGCCTTCAATATTTTTTATCCAGGTCAAACCAGCAGCATCTTAGCATTGAAACGCTCAGCTAGCTCTAGGCCACATTTACACTGTGCAGGATCAGACTCAGAAATGAAGGTCCAGATTAAGGAGTCAGCACTGGGACCTGAAGTCCTATAGTCAAAGTTACAGTAAAAGTAAAACATTACCTGCCATTTGTTTTGTTTAGCCAAACAGATTACAGTTGTCACATTTGAGTTTGTTTTGCTGAAGAGTCATTCACAGTCAAACTTCCTTCTGTATATGTGTGGACTGACCATCTGATCCACTAGGCATTTTCCCATGTTTGTTGCTTACCCATTCTTGTCACAACATTTGTGAAATGATTACTAAATGTCATATACTCTCTATTTGGTTGTTTTTTTCTGCTCCGTGAAATACTTGAAAATATGACTTGGACCATTATTTTAAGAAGGTGACAATATTTTTTGGGTTGCTGTGGTAATGCAGCTGCATCCTGGCGCCTGCCTGATCGTTCCATACAACTGTGCTTTATTTAGTTATTTATCGACATTTTTAAATCTATTTTCTATTTATCTATTTTCTAATTTTGTGTAATTTTTCTTACAATGCTATATGCCAGCAGACATACTTCGCCTCCCTATCAGCAAAGGATTCCATGACCAATGGTGGGGAACAAAACATTGAGAAACACAGTGGTGTCCACAACACCACTGTCTCCACTGACAAGCCCATTGCTCCCAATACCAAGTATCCTGCTCCTGCTGGAGAATAAACTGGACGATCTAAGAGCAAGCATTAACTTTCAATGAGACGTGAGATATTGTAAGTTCATGGCTATCTCCATTGCCCCAGACCAAACAGTAACTCCACTGGACTCTGTATTCTCTGTACATTGTATGGATAGATCTATGGCATCAAACAAGGCTAAAAGTGGAGGTGTCTGTCTGATGGTCAACTGCGATGAGATGCTAGGTGTGTCTCCAGCCTCTCCTGCTCACCTCACCTGAAACATCTGACAATCAAGTGCAGGAGATAAGGACACAGACACAGCTTTTTCTGAACTACATGCTGTTCTTCAGTGTTATGCCCAACTGCGTTCAATGAACGATTGTTCATAAGCTTGTTCATATTATAAGTAAACGTGAACTGTATTGTACTGCATTGTATTTCTGCCTGAAGAACGTTATTGTGAACACATTCATTCTGGCATTTGTGGATGGCACTCTCTCACAGTTAAACTTTGTTCAAGAGAGTGCCAGGTAGAGCCTTCCAGGCGAAAACACACCATAAATTGGCCTTAATATGGAGTAGAAAAAACACCCAATCTGGCAACACCAGCCACCACAGAGCTGCACCTTTGCATATATCATCAAAATGCATTTTGCCATCAAAATGCATTTTGCCATCAAAATACATTTTGCCTCCATGCAAAAGGCAAAAACAAATTAAAGCAGCAGCACTAGATCAGGCCTCATTCACACTGAAACCTGCGCATATGCAGGGTGGACATGGTTTGTGTTTTTATTTAGAATGTGTGTTCTAAATGTTCTAAACAGATTAGACCATTCACACTGCCTGGCTCAACCGTGCAGACCGCAACTACAAAACAGAAATCGAGTCTTTTTTACTGTGCGGAGGCAAAAGGAAGGGGAGCATTTCCAGCCAAAATCCTGATTCATGCCAAATGTGCTATCAATGTATGTATTGACAGGGATACCTCAAAAGCCTCACAACTGTGTGAAAAATATGACCAATATGGCCTACAACTGCATGAAACAAAAGCTGGAAAACTATCAGTATTGACCTTGTCATACCAGATGTTTAAAATGAGAAAAGAAAAACAGAGAAACACACATTGTGTTCATTAATGGGAAACAGGGCTATGCACTTTTACACAGATGGGTCTATATTGGGCCAGGTGCATTTGAAGACAGGGCTGACAGCTGATGCACTGCAGACATACCTGGTGTGACACGCTCCCAGTTTTTCTCATACTGACTAATCAACAGAGGTTATGATGCATGCCAAACAGTCACAAGGGAAGTAACACACTGATCAACTAGAGGCCGCGCCGCTTGATTCTGTAGACTGGGAAATGTTCAGGACCACAACTCAAATGACAACAATGAGTTTACTGATGTGGTTTTTAGTTTCCTTTGTATGCTGGTGGATGAAATCATGCGCATGGTCATAGCTGAGATGTTTCCAAATCAGAAACCATCCAGTGACTATCCGGTGAATACTCACACACACTGCGTACAAGGATCGGCAGAAATCCAGTGACATGACAGGATAAAAGGTGGCTTCCAATGAGGTGCAGCGAAAGAGGCCAAATACCGGCACAAAGAGCATATGGAGACACACTTTAGCTATGGAGATGGGGGCTGCATGTGTCAGGAGGTGCGCACTATCACAGACTTTAAAAACATCCAGTGCTGTGGTAAATGCTGACACTGCATTTGCCAATAATTTCAATGCTTTTTACACTTGTTTTGAGGCTAACAATCTTAACAATAGCCATAAAACTACTAATGGTAATAATAACTGCCCCGAGAATGGACAATCAGCGTCACAGTGAGAGACGAGCGCTGGGCTCCAAAGTGGATTAACCCCCATAAAGCACCTGAACCAGACGCCATTCCTGGTTAACTGCTGTGTGTGTCTGGTCATGAACATATTTGAGAGGTTTATTACAGACAGCATCTCTTCCTCTATCCCCAGCATTACGGATCTTCTCTAGTTTGCCTACCGCAACAACAGATCCACTGAGGATGGCATCACCCACATCCACATCCGTCACTCTCAGCCACATGGACAAGAAAATTGGGAACTATGTGAGATTGTTGTTTATTGATTGTAGCTTATTGGTTCATGACTTTGACACCTTCCAATCTGCCCCAACATGTTTTCTAGGTATTATTTGGGACAGGGTTCATCTTTATTAGGAAGCCAACATTAGAGAGATGACAGAAAAAGCTGGAAGAGAGAGAGCTGTCCTGCAGCTCTCTGTTTGGTGTTGTGGTGGCGACATTATCATTGGCACCAGCAGCAGTAGTAACATCACCAGAAGATGGATTGATGGGAGTTTTGGAAGGGATCACAGGTAGGAAGTGTCTTCTTTCCATGTATTTGCAATTTGTGCAATTTGTCTTTGTTCATGTGCCTCTCGGCTCTGACCTTCAGATTTTGGCATAAATGAAAACTGGACTTCTTTGTATAATTGAGGTGGCTGAGTGCCATCTACACCTACAACGATATATGTGTGTGTGTGTGTGTGTGTTATTCTCAAGTGAGGGTCCTCTACCTGAGGCAGTCTTCTGGACTGAGGCTTCAGATGTTGTTTCTGTGATCTGTTGGAGCCACTCTCCCAGTTTTCCCAGTGCTCCAACTACCATGGGGACCACAGTCGCCTTGACCTTCCACATCTGTTTCAGCTGCTCTTTCAACCCTTGATACTTTTCAACCTTTTTGTGTTCCTTCTTTCTGATGTTGCCGTCAGCTGGTATCGCCACATCTATCACCACTGCCTTCCTCTGCACTTTGTCCACCACCACTATGTTCGGTTGGTTAGCCAGGAGCTGTTTGTCAGTCTGGAAGCTGAAGTCCCACAGAACCTTGGCACTGCTGTTCTCTGCCACCTTCTGTGTCATGGCCCATTGGGATTTAGGTACTTCTATTCCATACTGGGTACAGATGTTCCTGTACACTATTCAAGCTACCTGGTTGTGCCTCTCCATGTACGCTGACCCGGCTAGCATCTTACACCCTGCCACTATGTGCTGGACTGTCTCAGGGGCATCTTTGCACAGTCTGCACCTTGGGTCTTGTCTACTGTGGTAGACCTAGGGCCTGTTCTTGTGCTTCCATGATTAGTGCCTCTGTGCTGTCTGTAAGTCTAGCCTTTTCCAGCCAGGTCTATATATATAACAATGTGAGCATCCACACTGATGAATGATGACACACTGTGATGGCACACACTGCATGCTCCACCTGTCATGGAAATCTATATCAATAAATATTTTAAATAAATATTATTTTTAAATAAATAAATACATATTATTATGAACTGTGGCTGCTGTACATTGCGCAGGGGAGAAAAAAGAAAAAAACACAAGTGCATGGATCCATGAGATAAGAAGAAATATTCAAAATAATAATAGTAATAATAAAAATATTTAACTATAATAATAATAATAATTATTATTATCAAAAACTATACAACCTTATCAGAAAATTGAATGCTACTTTTTCCACACAGAAATAGCTAGTAAATTTAACAGACCATATTTTCAAGTAAAATTTACTTGCAGCTCTTGATGGATTTAATTAGTAATACCCATGTAAATGACAGTGATTGATCAAGTGATTCCAATTTTGTCATTGAGCACACAGCACACGTTGCACACAACAACCACTACAACCACTACACACTACTTGACCACTACATTTAACCCATCACACCCATTATCACAGCTGTACAGCCCAGGGAGTGTGTGTGGGGATGGTATCTATATTGCAATCTAAGTAACAGTAACCAGGCCTAAAAGCAATTGTAACACTGACCAGGACCTTTTCTCATTCATGTTCCTGTGTTTTGACAAATGAAGGAATTCTCACAGAGGAAAAGTTAATGATTACATTAATGATTGTCAGTCAAAAAGGGCAGATGATTCTCTGCCTGTGAAACATCACAGAAAAATCTCCATTTCTGCATTCATACAGAATGGAGATGTGAGTGGCATGCTGCTACTCATACAATGTGACTATCATGAGCCTTTTAGGTGGGAAATGAAAGAAAACACTTTTAGACAAATATGCCAAGAAAAATGACTTCATGCTTTTGGTTGTGTGTGTGTGTCGAGTCTGTACTTGTATGTTCAGAGAAATGCATTATCTTCTACTCAGACAGCACATGCAGAGAGAATTAACTGTGTATTGGAAATCAGGCAGTGTGTATGCAAACAAAACTGTTGGCTTTCAGTAGGGTGAAACAATGTTGCAAACAATGCCTTTCTTGTGTCATTTGCTTGAAATGGCTTAAGACTTGAAGACACTTGAAGACTTGGAAGAAAAACAGAACCTCGGGTGTGATTAGGATGAAAATAACTTGATGTTTAGATATTTTTTTCATGTGAGATATGAAGCAGAAATCAAAGAAGAAACAAACCCTCATGCAGTTCGGACAGCCAATGATGAAGATGACGATTATACTGTTGCTCTAAATGTTTGCCAACTTCTGTAAATGTAAATAAAGCCAGCACACAGGAAACAAAGTCAGCCACAATAGCTAATAAACTACAACTACAACAAACTACAACGACAACTTTAGATGACTTCTTTGTGAGTGATGTATGATGTAGTATTTGTGTGTAACCTTGTTAAGTTTGTATGTATATTTTGTTAAGATAGCCATGTCACAATAATTCAACCTCTATATAAAATTGTTGTTTTTAAAGCTTTTTAACAGTGTTTATGTCCTGAAGTGGATTTGAAACATAACTAAGTCTTGGGGAACTCTATACATCACAAGACTGTGATCCCAAGCACACCTCCAAGTTAACCCAAGCTTGGTTAAGAAAAAGATCCAGGAACATCCTGGCCTTCTCAGTCATCAGATTTAAATCTGATTGATCCAATGGGATTTAAAGTTGCAGCACAGAAGCCATAAAATGTCACTGAGCTAGAGGTTTTTGCACATGAAAAATGGGCAAAAATTCTGATTGAGGTGTAAGAAACTTGTCAGAAACTTACCAAAAACATTTGTTAGCAGCTAAAGGATGCTCCACAAAGTGCTGGTGGTTGAATAATACTACACATGCACATGTGTTAATTAGAGTTACATTTTTCATTTAAACTTCAAAGTTAAGTCAATTTCTGTTGTCAAAGTAACTCAAATGTATGAATAAATATTTTTTGTTTAATGAAGTTTTGTGTCATTTATTGTCATTATCTTTCATCTACATCAGTATAATGTCTTTAGGTGAGGGGTTGAATATTTTTGATTACAACTGTATACATTAGGGCTGTATATTGCCTACAACCTTGTGATACAATATGTATCACATTACAGAGGCCACAATACAATATCCATTTTTCAACAACTTCAAATTCAGGATTTCAGGTCCAAATAAATCTTAAAACAAAATAGTATATTCATAATATATAATATATTCTCCCAGTAATTATAGAAATAAAATATTCATAAGAATAGACCTTTCAGTAAATGTCCTTTTCTCTTGTTTTTTTTGAAATGACAAATAACAAAAAATAAATTAAACAGTACTAACTATTTAACCCCTTGTACTGGCAGCTAAAGCCTGAAGCCATATTGTGTAACATTTACCCCCATCTAGTTGTGAGGTGTACATGGTGATCTGCTGTTGTGCCTGGTTGCTCCATGTTTATATAAATGTAAAATTGAAAGCCTACAAAAACATTTCGAATTCTTGAGGGAGGTAATTAGTAATTACTAATATCATAGTTGTGAATGAAAAAATGATTTTTGTTAATAAATAACCAGAAAAGTTACACGTTGTGGCTTTAACATCTTTTCAGATTTTTGCTCATAAATAATAGCTGATTGACATGCTTAGGTTTCAGAGCACTTCTCTGGGCTGTAACAATGCAGTGTTACAGCATTGGTGAACACCCTGTCTGCATCTACGCTTGTACCAGAGATGCAGAGGGCAGTTCTGGTTAACTTGGATAGTACTGATGAGTACCTGATGCTCCCTCCACTAACTGAGTGAATCCCCTGCAACAGCCAATGGGTCTGCCTGGGTATTTTTTTTTATTTCCTCCATCACCTGGTTGTGTATGGACAAATTTGAGTCCTGCCTTTTGGGAAGGGAAAATGTCTCTCCAAATAAATCTTCCAGAGCACAGGTAGCGTCTTTTTTTTTTTCTTTCAGCGGGGTACCACTTCTACTCTCTTGTTCTGGGACAGGTTTAGGTGGAGGTACATCACTCTGGTTCTTCTGAAGTCATTTTTTTGAAGTCACTTATAACCAAGTCCACCATATTATGCTCAGAAATTCACATGATGAGCCACAGTTGTATTTTTCTTTTCTTTCTATCTTTCTTTTTGTATTGTTACATCATTACATTATAATGCAAAACCAAGGCCATGTTAAAAGTTACTGTTACTGTTATTTTATCAGAGGAAACACATGTAGTAAATTAATTCATAATTCATAATTAATTCAATTTAATTTACCCTCACTTGAGAAATTCACACTGCCTGTGCTGTCACAAGAAGGGTTGAGCTTTAAAATGTGGAACCAGTGCTGCAGCCTAAGAATGGCATATAGCCATAAAGATCTGAAAAGAAATCGAATCGTGACCTGTAAATCAAAAGCAAAATCAAACTGAGGACTTCGAATCATGACACCCCTAAAATGGGCCAGCTTTGGCAGAGATACAATACAGTTAGCACTAGTTAATCAGTGTGTGAGCTGAATATGGCCCACATTTCACATAACAAATGTGACCCAAATATTATTGCAATATATTGGACCACTTTGGGTACAAAGTTAAGGCACAACTATAACTACAAATTTGGATGTAAGCCCACTTTTAAAATCCAACTCACTTATCTATAAATATATCAGGGCCAGTTCTGGCAAAAAATACAGCACCATTAGCATTGGTTAATCACTGTGTGAGCCAAATATGGTCCACATTTCATCCAACAAATATGGCCCAAATTGTGTTGATGAGTATTGGGCCACTTGGGCCAGGGTGAGATGCAGCACAATTTAATCTGGCACTGTGAATGTGAGATAGAGGTGGCCCACAATTCACATAAGAAATGGCAAATAGCTTACCGACAGATAAATGACAAAACAATATAACACAAAGCAACTAATTCATAATTGGATGATTGAGTGAGAAAATGACATTATGGAGCACACTAATTTAATCAATTACTCTTTCCATTGCACTGTGTTCAGTTGAACTAGGAATTTCTATATTTAAACTAGAAAAAAACCCTTAGATTTACTTAAAAAAAATCTCTTATTTTTTCTTTCTCTCTTCTTAGAATAAATAAATGCTAAATAGTGACAATCAGACTTTGCACATTATGTCAAAAGCATGATACAAGAAAGGTCAAAGAGCTTATTTCCATTATGATCCTTGTAGGTATAGGTGTGTGTATACAGAGTTTCAATCACTGTAGATGTAAAGGTGAGCATGGTATATAGACAACATATAGACAATAAAAAGTAAATAAAAGAAATGAATAAACCACTATGGTAATTTACTAAAAAGCCATCTCTTTAGGGCCGTCTTAAAATTACTGGTAGATGCGGTACTTTTGATACTAGCAGGTAGGCAATTCCATAACACTGCTCCTGAAGGAACCCTTTCCCATGGAGTTTTTAAATCTAAATAAAACAAAATCAGTGGTTCTTCTCCTTGTGGAGTACCTATGCACGTCAGCTACGCTAGAAAAATAGTTGCTCAGATAACTTGGAGCCTCATTATTAATAATTCTCTTCACCATAGTCAAATTTATGAGTTACTCTGTCATCTAAATGTAGCCACTTAAGACTTCTGAAGTTAGAGGGTGTGAGATGAGCGTGTGAGTTAAGGATCAATCTGACTAATTTGTTTTGTGAAGTTTGAAGCTTCGTTTTCAGGGCTTTGGGCAAGCTAGTATACCAGGAGATGCATGCATAATCAAAGTAGCCTTGAACTAAGGCCCCTGCCAGGATCTTCAGAGCTTTCCTGCCAACTAGAGGGGATATTCTTGCCAGGAATGTATTCTTAATTTAATTTAGAAATAACTTTTGCTGCCATAACCTCTCCTGTTAGCTTACTATCAAGAACACAACCTAAGCAAGTTACTGTTTCCTTAGCTGCAATTTCTGAGTCTCCCACTTTCATGTTAAAACCTGGGGATTTCCTTAGTTTAACACTAGATCCAAACATATTGATTCTGTTTTGCCAAGCAAGACAGCTTGTTTCCAGCTAACCAGATACTGACTTTCTGAAGGTTTAAACTACGAATTCTTTCAACCTCAGCTTTATCATTATTATCATGATGAGACTAGGAGGGCTGACTTATCCACATAATGAAATAAATTGCAATCACAGGCTGCCATTAAGGCATATCATTAACATACAGCAAAAAGAACAAGGGCTCTAAGATGCTTTCTTGGGGAACAAAGAGAAAGAGGTTTAGGAATCCATTTAGTCTAGTCTAGTCTAGTACTTGATCCCTGCCCCCCAAGCAGGACTGTATCCACCAGATGAATGAACCAATGAACCAGATGGTTCATTAAAACCCAAATCCTTTATTTAGCTAAAAAAAAAAATATTGTGGTTAACAGTGTCAAATGCTTTTTGAAGGCCCAGAAGGTACAGACTTTCACTTCTGGCACCAACAGGAGAGGCTGCACTATTCAGTAACTCCACCTGTCTGTCTGTCTGTCTACTATGTCTTCCTGGTCTCCTTCTTCTTTCTCCCCATCCTCCTCCCCTCCCTTTCCTCTATTTATTCTCTTTCTTCTTCTTCTTCTGTTTTCATTTCACTCCAGCCATTGCCTAAGTCATTTACCTTGGAGCAGGCATGCAGGCCTGAGCAGACCTCTGAATTAATCAAATGTTTTGTTGTTTGGATATAACACAATATATATTGGTGAGGTCAGTGCACATCCATGTGACTAGACACTGCTGAACTATACTCCTACCGGTGGATATTACCCCTCTCATCGACTGGGTACACTTGAAGTGGTGCTGGAGCTCCTGCTCAGCCTCCTCTGTCCATACTTAAACAGTTGTCCTCATAGTGGGTGCTTATGTAAGTTTCTGCCTATATACTCGGTCAAGAATTACAGATATCATTTGCCCAAAATTAGGGTGTGGTACAACTTTTTAAGCCCCTTTCATGTTGCTACAGACGTGATCCAGTGTGTCACTATAACAGAACTATTATGGTGTATAATTTGTATGCTTGTCCTGTATAACAGTATCTGTGTATTGTACCATGTTTACTACACCTTGCTGTAAATAGGGTAGGTAAATAAAGTTTTAGTAAATCTTTTAGTAAAAAAGAGGATATTTTTTACTCCTGAACAGGAGGAAGACATTTACACCATAGTGTTCGCAAATTATGCCATTAGATTGTGGGATATATGAACTGTTAACAAGATCCTAGTCTTGCTTTGCTTTAGAAAATACCTACATAGTAAAGTGGTCTGACTGCATTGTTTACATGCAATGACGTATTGACTTGGCCCAGGGGTTAGCACTGTTGCTTCACAGCAAATAGGTCCTGGGTCAGGCGCAGAGTCTTTCTGTGTGGAGTTTGATAGGTGAATTGAGCATACTAAATTGCCGCCCATAGATGTGGATGTGAGGATGAATGGTTGTTTGTCTTATTGTTCATCTGTATGTGGCCCTGCGATGAGCTGACGACCGCCCAGGATGTACCCTGCCTTCATCTGTAAGCAGCTGGGACCTATACTCACCATATAGCATGGTCCATGCGTGACACAGTGAGGTACGCTGCCAGGTTGGCAGTGTATGATGAACACACAATGAGTGTGAAGAGCCACCAGCTTCCCATGACAATCTTCAGAGCCACCGACCCCACCACGCCTTCACCACCTACACACAAACACACACACTTAAAAAATCTGTCATTGCAACCTGGTTACCTGTGGTGCCTTCAAAGTTACAGCTTACGCTTGGTGACAGGGATGACATCTGCACCTGAGAGGCTGCACAGATTAAAACACTAGGAAGCTGTTTTGGGAGAAAAGGGATTTAAAAACATCAGTTTTGGAAAGTGTGAGCATTTTTGAGGATTTTTTTGGAAAATTTCTAGAGAACATAATTTCAGCTCTGAAAATGTAGAAAATGTCTCAAAAATGCTAATGAATATTGAACCCCCTGTTAATAGACATGGACAATGGACAAAAGTGAAATTTTAACTCAAATAAAATCTGACATTTTCAGTGTAAAAAATGTGAGAGTTTTGATTAAAAGTAAAGATGTTTCTAGGATTTTTTTGGAACACCAGGACAGTTTGGAAACAAGGCAAACTTTGTCATGAAAAGTGGGAACATTTTATTTTGGTAATGAGAACATTTTTATAATGTGAGGACATTTTGGGAATGTGCCAGGGCCAAACTGTCATTGTCAACTTTTTGTTTTAATATGTTTCCAGATATCTTTCATACAAAATGTTCACAAGTAGAGTACAGAGAAACAGATGTGTGAGAGCTCTGGGTTGGCCAGAACACACACACACACACACACACACACACACACACACACAAAACAAACACATCAAGTTCCATATTCATTATTTCACAGACATCTCCTGGAGCTGCATCCTCTGTAATCTAAATGTCCCACTAAATCACTTCAGGACTACAGTTTTATGGCTTTGTTTGTTTCTGTTTTCATAAATAATATGAAATACTGCTGCAAATCTACTGGTAATAATCTGTATAATCTTTGTAAGCACTTCAAATTAAAATTTGAAATTAAAAATGGAAATAATAGAAATGATGCAGTTTAACTACACGTCATTCTCTCAACAACCAACAAGCCAAATGATCTTAGTCAAACCTTTGCTCTCACCTTGCTGCATGAATGCTCCGTAAACGATCCAGATGGCGCTTTGCAGAGTGCCCGACCCTATGCTCCCTGTCAACTGGCCAGGCGACGGATTCTGCATGGAGGAGGATGAGCGTAGCACCTGCAGCCTGTTGAGCAGGAAAATCAGCACGCCCACCACAGGGATCGCAGCAGCAATGCACGCCCAGACAGTGATGTCGAAGGGTGCGAACAGAGAGAATATGTTGATCTTTTCCTCAGGCTTTCGTAGCAGGATGCCTACGCTATAGTCCAGGTAACGTTTGCTGAAGTCAACAACATTCTCCCGCTCTGGCGTGATGGTTATAGCTGACACTGCCAGGTCAGCTCTCTGAATGTGGGGGAAGGGGAAGCAGAGGGGGGGGTTAGATTTTTAAGTTGCTCAGAACCTCATCATTAAGTCTTGATTGAACATATGCCTATCTGACCAGCTGCAGATTGAATCTGTGTTTGAGTTGTAGGTCTTGTTTTACCTTGTTGATAAGGTCACCAATCATGCCATTCCATGAGCCGTTGGGAAGTTGAGATCCATATTTACTGTCGGCAACCTGGAAGAAAGATAAAGTTCAGTCTCTATTGTCTGTTTGGGACCTGATTTTGACCAAAATCCCAAAAAGTCCATATTTCTCAACCTCCTCAGGAAAATAAAATGAAAGTTGGAGTTTCCTCTCATATTCTGTCTGCATCCTGTCTGCATCAGTGTATTTCTGTATACCCATGTTCCCATTAAAAAAGACGCTTATATTAACCCTTTAACAAACTCACCAAGGATATTGAGGAGTATTGAGCAATATTGAGGATTTTTTTAAAATGATGACCTCTACCAAATATCCGAGATTTCACTTAATGGTTACAGTATAGAATTTATAAAGAAAGGAATCGGTACACTTCAAGTCTTTGTGCAAAAAGTACAGAATTTGTGAAAAAAACGTCCTTTATTCCAGTGTTATGACACCTTTTCTACACCTGTATGGAGCAATATTTGTTTCACTTCCAACTAAATCTGAATATTTTTCTGATAATTGTGATAATAATAATCATAATCTGATAATAATCTGATAAGAATAATTCCACTTAATCTGAAATTGTATGTTATATTTTGAAATTGTATGTACTGTGTTGAAATTGAATGTAAGCAAAAAAAAAAAAAAAAAAGTCCACATTCTCCACTCAATATCCAAATTTAGTTCTCACAATTCAATTTCAGTTGTAACAATTCAGTTCATACAATTTCAAATCATAACTAATAATTTCAGATTAAGTGAAATTCAATTCTCAGTAGAATATTCAGATTCAATTTGAAATGAAACAAATATCGCTCCATACACCTGCGCCATGTCAGTCAGTCCCACCTGGTAGATCTCATATTTAAAGCCCAGGATTTTGGCGAGAGCATCTAGGACATCGATGGAGAAGCCTTTGTACCTCTTCGGCTGCCCAAGAATGTTCTCAGCTACCATGACAAAAGGATCCTCCTGTAGTGAGAATGAGGAGTGAGGAGATAAAACAAACAGAACCTTCTTCAGTTAGACATGCACAACAAGACAATAAATTAATGAATCTGTTCAGAAGGGACACAGGGTCTTCGAACTGAAAAAAGAAAATGTTTGGTTTCTGTCAGATTTCCTTTTCCTCTGCTCTACATGTGTCTCTCATGGCAAGGTTCAGCCCCAATAAACACAGACACTCACAGAAAGAGAGAGACCTGCACACGCAGATGAACACGGACAGAGCTGGAAAGTATGTCACATAAATATATTAGAACCCCAGAAAGATATACAAATTTTTTTTTTTTCCTACTCACTCTGCTGTCTGAGCAGAGTGAGCCTCTGATGGACATATGTAAGAAATCTGGCTCTCAGGACTTGACAGCTTGGTCGCTTTATGTTTATATAAATAGAAAATTCAAAACCTACCAGAACATTTTGACTAGGTAATTACTAATTTGTGCAATTACTGCACACGCAGATGAACACGGACAGAGCTGGAAAGTATGTCACATAAATATATTAGAACCCCAGAAAGATATACAAATTTTTTTTTTCCTACTCACTCTGCTGTCTGAGCAGAGTGAGCCTCTGATGGACATATGTAAGAAATCTGGCTCTCAGGACTTGACAGCTTGGTCGCTTTATGTTTATATAAATAGAAAATTCAAAACCTACCAGAACATTTCGACTAGGTAATTACTAATTAATAAGATTATAGTTGTGAATGAAAAAAAAAAGATTTTTGTTAATAGACAACCTGAAAAATTGTGTATACACAAAATATACATTGTATGTTGTATAAATTGAATTTGACTTTTCATAAACACCAATAAAATATCAGATTTTTTCATTTTTTACAAAAGAGGTGACCTGAAACACACCTAATTCTGTATTTGTTGCATTTTGTACAACTAAAAAAAAAAAAAAAAAAAGCTCCAATCATCAGATTTTCACAGGACCAGGACCATTGCTGGTGATGATGGTGTATTAATGCAGCATGACTCTGACTCAAGGGAATTAGCAGTACAAGGTTAGTCTTGTGTCTTCTCTGTGCTGTGCCAGCTTATGACATACAGTCTCTAACAGAACTGCTGATATCAGAAGTGGCCAAAAATAGGAAAAATAGCACTGGGTTGTTTGTATCTCTGAACCTAATCACATTGACCGGAGGCCCTGCTTAATCTGAGGTGCTGGATTGATGCATGGGCAAAAAAAAGAAAAAAAGGTGTTTAGCTGTTGAGGGAGGAGACAAATCAGTTGAGTAAGAAAAACACAGACTCGGAAACACCTCAAAGTGCGCAAAATACTTTTCTTTTCTGGCAGTTTTTCAAGATGATGGTCACTTCAAAAAAAAAAAAAAAAAAATGAAATTCTACCTAGCTTGGTAAATTATTCCCATGATACAGGATTGGTAAGTGATAAGGTTTACAATAATATAGACTAGGCTAAATGTTGTTTAGTTACTTATTTTTTTTAGACTAAATAACAAGCTCATAAAGTTTTATTTTGTGGCTAACAGATTAACAAGCTAACAGTTGACATCCCTTGTTCTGAGTATGATAAAATGATGATGATGATGATTATATAGCGCCTTTCAAGAGGTGTCATAAATCATCAGATTATCCTGGAAACAGTGAAGTGAGACAATATTTTTATTGACATTTGTTATTGAAATTAGAAGAAATTATTCAAATTACTGAAATACATATCTGGCACCACCCATGTCCCCTGGGTTCTTTCAGCAGCTCCTCTTTCTGGCTTCCCTGCATAAATGTGCATGTTCTATGCATAAGATGAAATAGCATCGCATAGGCAGCCCAGATTTCCGGGTGAAATCTTTTTGAGGTTTTGAGCGTATATACTGCCTGAAATGGCAAGGGCCTCTAAACCCTGCAAGCTCTTCATTGGGCCCAGAGTGGGAAAGACAAGGAAGCAAGTCTACCAACTTGTCCCACACAGTGCAGATTGCTGCCAACCTGTCCCACCATTATCTAACAGGTCTTAATTCTCCGTCATCAAATCTTGACAATACATGGAAGCTCTCCATGTCTCATCATCCCACAGACTTTCAGTTGATTCCCCTCTTGACCTATAGACACCAGCAAGGATGAGGATGCCAAAGTAGGCATTTTCCAAGTTTGCCAGGAAATATGGGGTACTAATAACACAGAAATACCTTGTTGCAGATCACTCACTAATGGAGTGTGACAGCATATATAGTACAGAGCAGCACTGTTTTACAACACAAACCCAGCAAAAATAATCTGGAGGGAGAAGTAAGGAGATGCACGTGTCTCCTCAGCATTTGGTTTATTTGGTTATAAAGCACAACTAACAAAATAATCAACTAAACCAAAATGCCAGGGCCAATATTTGTATCAGTTCATCCCAGGCTCTGTCTCCTGAGTCTCTGTGTGCTGCCCCAAAAGTGTTTTCATATGTTTCATATGCTGCTTACTCTTGCCCATAGTCTGTCACAGTAGTGGGAAAAAGAAGTGCACTGTTTTTGCTTAATTCACTTTTTCCAGAAGTAATGTGGCCCAAGTCAGATTCAAATTTGCCTATGTCAGTAGTCATCCATTATCATAATGTTTTTGTGGGAAATGATTAATAAATATCATATACTCTGTTTTCTTAAAAAGACTTGAAATTATGACTTTTATTTTAAGAAGGTGATAATGTCCAGGTAAATGTAGGGTCATTCCCACAGATGTCACTTACCAGTAAAGTGACCACTTTAACCGTCACACCTTGCATGCCATTCTCTATCCGACTCTCCTTCAGACTGCCATTCAGTCCATGGACTGAGTCCCAGGTAGCAAGCTGCAGAAATGAAGTGAAGTGAAGAAGAGTGTTAACATCCATGAAGAATTAGAGTTTTAATCATATCATGTGAGAGAAGATAGTTTTTTACACAGAGACATTTTAAAAAAATGTATCACTCGCCAATAAACAAATGCTACATGGCTCATAGTTAGCAATTTTACAATTTTTTGCTTTGGTCTCATTGGTCTCACAGTAGCCGGCTGCTGAAAATGCGCAGTGTGCCAACAGCCCACTCCAGCATGTTCTCACTTGGCACATTTCTGCACAAACAACTCAATTTCCAAAGAAACCTACCAACAAGCCTGTGTCAGCCCTAAACACCCCTCTCAGGAAAAAACAGCTCAAACAGAACATTTAATGTTGATACAAATACAAAACATTTACATACAGCTTAGATTTACCAGGAGAAAAATAAAGCAATTTCATCAGTATTTTATTAATAAGGATTAGATTTAAAAATCCACTGTTATAGTATAGTTAATATATATGTTTTATCTGTGGTTCATCAAACCAACTAGTAAACACAAAGAATAAGGCAAGGTTTGATGCAAGTGGTTGGACATGTCACGGTTTTTCCTACTCACTGCTAAAGACATATTTTCATCTGCACTACGACAAGCACTGAAGTTCGACAACACAACCAGAACAGGTTAAATTTTTTACTTCATCTTTCACTTTTTCTTTGTGGGGGGTGGGTGGTGGGTGGGTTTGATCAGATGAAATGGGCTTCAGACTGGTGCATGTCTCTGTGAAGTCAGGTGCCTGTGGTTAAATGGACATGTTGCAATAATGTGCGAATGTAGACCCTTCTGATTCTGAACTGAGGAGAAGTTTCACACAAATCAATACAATAAAATATTTCAACTCTGACAGATTGTCTCAATTAGTATTATTAAGATAACTGCACACATCTGTTTCTTGTTGTACAGTGTGCAGAGCTGTAAACAACCAGAGTTGTACAGTCATACATCACTAACATGCCTGTGGCCGCCTGGCATTAGAAAAAAATTAAGAATCCCATATAACATCCATTAATCTTAATATAGTTATATGACACAGTTTCACCAAGCAGTTGAAACTGCTTGTTGCAGCAGTGAAGGTGGGAACAGATTAGAATATCACAGCACAAGGCACAGTTATTCAGACTGAACAAAGAAGAGAAGGGTAATTGTTCAATGTGTACATTTCATATATCAGGCATGACTGAGTCTTCATTGGTCATTCCAGACGCAATGTTTTCATTATGCTGATGTTTTCATGTCCATTTTCTGCCCATAATATCAACAAACTGGTCCCCTGCAAATGTTTCTTAGTAATAGCCTTGTTAAGGGATTCTATTGACTGAAAAGCTATGTAAGGCATGTAATGCAGGGTTACAAACCCTCCTCTCCCCAGCCACTTTCACTAACTCCTCTGGGGTGACCTGGAGGTGTTCCCAGACCAGCCTCGAGACATAGTCTCTCCAGCATGTCCTAGGTCTTCCCTGGGGCCTCCTCCTGGATGGGCATGCCCAGAACGCCTCCCTCGGGAGGCGTCCAGGGGGCATCTTGGTTAGATGCCCTTGCCACCTCAATCCGCCCACCTCAACATGGAGGAGCAGCGGCTATACTCCAAGCTCTATCTCTAAGGCTGAGTCCAGCCACCCTGCGGAGGAAACTCATTTCGGCCCCTTGTATCCGCAGTCTTGTTTTTTCAGTGACTACCCATAGCTCGTGACCATAGGTGAGGGTTGGAACATATATGGACCGATAAATTGAGAGACTCGCCTCATAGCTCAGCTCCCTCTTCCCCACAATGGATCGGAGCAGCGTCATCACTGCAGACGCCACCCCAATCCGTCTCTCCACCTCCTGCTCCGATTTCCCATCACTGTCACATCCATGACAGACACAGATGTTGTGAACAGTTTACATATATTATGTACACAGAGGGCACAAAACAGACAAACTTGAGCACAATTCCTCTCTTGGTGTAGAAATAAAGAAGGTCACCAAACACTTAAAGCATGTTTTGGGTGGCCCAAACTCATAATGCCTTGCCAATACGCTTGTCACTACAGCGTCTCTTATTTTTTATTTTTTAAATATATTTTTGGGGGCATTTTTGCCTTTAATCAGAGACAGTGTAGAGAGACAGGAAACAGGGAGGAGAGTGGGGAAAGAACATGCAGAAAAGGTTGGCTCAGTCAGGATTCAAAGCAGCAAACATCTGTACGGCCTATATAGGCCAACGTGGTGCAAAATTCTATGCTTCTATTTTATCATTTCTGAAGTCACTAAAAAATCACTGTGGTGGTCATAGTCAGGTGGAAGTCTCTCTAACTGCCTCCTCGCTGGTGTTATCATTATCAGTGGTTGATGCCTTGTTCATACAAAGGAAGATTAGACTGCTGGCCTGATACTCAATCTATAACAGAATAAATTCATAATTTTTGACAAAGATCCATGGTGCACCTCACCCAACCAGTTACCAGACTAGCTACTCTGCCTTTAACATGCTTTAAAGAGCACAGAAGAAGAATTTTTCACTGTTTTTTTTTCTGAGTCTGGAGCCATAGTGCTGCAGTGACTTGACAGAAATGCAATAAAATGGGAGGGAAAATGTACAACAGCTTCATCTGCTCAATTCAGTGGCAGCATGAGGTGATAAATTGGTTGCTTTTCATTCACCTGAAGCATCTGCATCTGCTCTGAATAGGGCTATTGTCAGGCAAAGGCTAGATTGTCAATTTACTCAGGCCCCTGTATTTAATCTAATTCTTCATTGGTGCATTGATGCACCAGTTTCACAAGAGTGGCAGGCATGTCTGGGCTGCTGGAAATTTCATCTCAGTGCCACATTCTACTCTTTCTGTGGATGTTCAGAGTGCAGGATATCCTGGTCCAGTTTCTTGAATTCAGAGCTCAGCAGAAGTGTTGTGGTGAAGAGGAGCTGAGCCAGAGGACAAAGCAGTCAGTTTACCAGCCAGTCGACATTCTGACCCTCCCCTATAGTCATGAGCTTTTGTTGCTCCTTAATCTCAAACAGAGCCTTAAGGTAGTTCTTCTGATCAGGATACCTCCTGGTGCAGGCTTTATCACACAATATTTGTTGTTGGAAATATTCATTCAAGAAAGCAGGTAATTGCCAGCAGTAGTGATTGTGGCAGCGCAGCATTGTTTAACACTGGTTTTTCTCTTAATTTTCATTACATTTTTGAAGGGACTACCTGACAAAGTCAGCTTAAATAAAATCTCAAGACTCATCATGTAAAGATTGTCAGCGCTGATCTGATCTGGAAGTCATCTGTGTCCTAGTTTCAAATCCACCTTCTGTCTTCATGTTTCCTGTTCTCCTCCCTGTGGAGGTCAAACATGGCTAATAAATGTCTACCTCGCTTGCAGTGGAGCTGCTGCTCATGCATTATTCCTCCCTGTCATCCCTGCTTCTTTTCTTTTCTGCTTTTCTTCTCCTGTCATCCATGAGACTAGACAGGCTGTATTTCATTCTCCTATGTCATAGTCATTCTCCTATGGATAAAAGAGCAAAATGTTAGCATTTACCACCAGTTCACAAACTCACCACACTCTCTCTGCTTCTTGATGCCTTCACTCTCCGCCAGACTTTGTAAAATTATTATTTCCACTCTTCCACTCCCTTATTTCATCCTGTACTTTTACTTTTCACTGATTTAAATGGCTCTGGGGACTAGGCCCTCATAACATGGTTACTGCAGCATATAAGTACCAGAGATAAGCTGCCAATCAGACAGAATGGGTGAAGACCATAATGCACTTTCTGCTAATTTGAAGTTTGTCCAACACCAGTACATTAACTGCACACACATTAACAGCACAGAAACTTCAAGGTTATAAATATATATATATATATATTCCTCACTTATGATTCTCATAATTATTAAAGCTGAAATGGAGGGTAATGATCAGAAACATTTAATTGGTTGTCATCATTCATTATTACATCTGATATTCAAAAATTTTGTTCAGTTCAATTCAGTTTAATTTATATAGCACCAGATCATAAAAACATTTAACTCAAGGCACTTTACATAGAGAAACCCAACATTTCCACAATGAGCAAGCGCTTGGTGACAATGGAGAGGAAAAACTCCCTTTTAACAGGAAGAAACCTCCAGCAGAACCAGACTCAGAGTGGACGGTCATCTGCCTTGACCGCCTGGGGTGAGTTGTTAAGTTTTTTCATGCTGCAAACAAAGCAGGATGATGGAAATGCAAACACACACCAGCTTATGTAACCATGCATGTTAGACCATGGCAATTCACATAGTATGGTAAGCCTCTGTGTGCACTGTATGCATGCACAGACATGGTAAATGGACTGCATTTTGTATAGCATCTTCTGATGACCACTCAAAGTGCCTTACATTACACTTGATATTCACCCATACTTTTTATGCTAATCAATTCAACTTGGCAACTCGGGGATGACTCTTTGACAGATAGATAGATAGACAGACAGACTGACAGACTGACAGACAGATAGATGAACTTTATCGATCCCAAGCTGGGAAATTACAGTGTAGCAGCAGCATGACACAGAGACAATAACAACACAATAAAGAAAGAGAAAGTACCTAGACATATCAAGCAATATAAATTAAACAGTGTGCTTAAAAGGTGGAGGTCATTGGGATCCTATGCCCTACGTGCTGCGGTAACGTATTGCGTCACTTCCTTCCTGTCGGTGATAGTCCCTCACAGCTGTCTTTCTCTCTCTCTAGCGAAAAAACAATTTACGTACTTACTTCTCAGTGAGAAGTAAGTTCTCGCACACAAATTGTTTATTAAAGCACTTAAAGTCACTTACTCTCTGAAACTTCACACAAAGCACTAACTTTTTAAGCTAACTAGCACTTCGCTATGGCCTCTCCTCTTTCTCGCTCCCCCTCTCCCCTCCTGCTCTCTCCTGTGCGGTGTGTCAGATGTTTAGTTATTCCTCTGCCTCCTTTACTAGTAACGGTACTTGTATAAAGTGTAGTTTGTTGCTGCTATGGAGGCGAGGTTTAGCGAGTTAGAGGCACGGTTCCGCACCATAGAAGCTGGGACTTATGCTAGCGTAGTTAGCCAGTCACCGGTAGCCGGTGCGGGCTGACCTAGCGTAGCACCTCCAGCTCCCCCAGCAGCTCCCGAGCAGTTTCGAAGCAGTTTCACTACAGTAGGTGTCTGTCTGATGATGTTGTGGCTAAATTCAAAGAACAGTTATCTATCCGAGTGCCATATATGAATACAGCAGAGGATGACTATCTCAAATTTACTGCTGCACAGGTTGATCATGGTTTTGACAGCGTTGCATCTTGCCTACGTTCAACACTTGATGCTGTTGCCCCACTGAGAAAGAAGGTAGTGAATCAGAGGAGGAGAGTTCCTTGGTTTAACTCACAAACACAGGCTTTAAAGCAACAGTCACGGATTCTAGAAAGGAAGTGGCATTCAACCAAACAAGAAGAATTTTATGTAGCCTGAAGAGATAGTTTCATAGAATATAAGAGAGCCCTCAGAAAGGCCAGAGCCTCTTACTATTCTTCTTTAATTGAGAAAAACAAAAACAACCCTAGGTTCCTTTTCAGGCTGACAGAAAGTCATAGCTCTGTGGAGCTGTCTATTCCAGTAAACCTCAGCAGCATTGACTTTATGAACTTTGTTACAAATAAAATTATTGTCATCAGAGATAAAATTAGTTACCTCCTTCCCACTTCTGGCACTGATATTTCACCCAGTGCAGTAGACTTGGAATCAGCATTAACAGCTGACTTTTATCTGGACAGTTTTTCTCCCATAGATCTCTCTGAACTGACTACAACCATTTCTTCTTCCAGACCAACGACTTGTCTCTTAGACCCTGTTCCAACCTGTTGCTGTTTAAAGACGTCCTACCTTTAGTTGACATGTCCATCTTGCATCTGATAAATCTATCTCTAGTAAAAGGCTACGTACCACAGGCTTTTAAAGCTGCAGTAATTAAACCATTACTCAAAAAAACTCTGGACCCAGGTGATCTAGCTAATTATAGACCTATATCAAATCTCCCTTTTATGTCCAAAATCTTAAGTCTTTATGAGGATTTCCAGTCAGGGTTTAGAGCTCATCATAGTACAGAAACAGCATTAGTGAAAGTTACCAATGACCTTCTTATGGCCTCAGACAATGGACTTGTCTCTATTCTTGTCCTGCTGGATCTTAGTGCTGTGTTTGACACAATTGATCATAACATCCTATTACATAGACTAGAACATGTTGTTGGGATTAGAGACACTGCACTTTCATCGTTTAAGTCGTATCTATCAGATAGATTCCAGTTTGTTCATGTAAACAATGAGTCTTCCACATGTACTGCAGTTAGTCATGGAGTTCCACAGTGTTCTGTGTTAGGACCAATCCTCTTTATCTTGTACATGCTTCCCTTAGGATAAATCATCAGGAAGCACAATATAAACTTCCATTGTTATGCAGATGATACCAAGCTGTACTTATCTATGAAACCAGATGAAACTAACCAGGTCATCAAACTTCAGGATTGTCTTAAAGACATAAAGACCTGGATGACTCAGAATTTCTTACTTTTAAACTCAGACAAAACCGAAGTCATCATACTTGGCCCTGAACATCTAAGAACATCATTTTCAGATCACATAGCTAATCTGGATGGCATCACTTTGGCCCCCAGTTCTACTGTGAGGAATCTTGGAGTAATCTTTGATCAGGACATATCCTTTGTATCTCATATTAGACAAGTCTCTAGAACAGCTTTTTTCCACCTACGTAATATTGCAAAAATCAGAGGCATCCTGTCTAGAAAGGATGCTGAAAAGTTAATTCATGCATTTGTTACTTCTAGACTGGACTACTGTAACTCTCTACTATCAGGGTGTTCCAGTAACTCCATCAAAACCCTTCAGCTAATCCAGAATGCTGCAGCATGGGTATTGACAGGAAGTAGGACCAGAGATCATATTCCTCCAGTATTGGCTGCTCTTCATTGGCTTCCGGTAAAATCTAGAATAGAATTCAAAATCCTCCTGCTTGCCTATAAAACCCTTAATGATCAGGCTCCATCATATCTTAAGGAACTAGTTCCTTAATATCCTAATAGATCACTTTGATCCCAAACTGCTGGTTTACTTGTGGTTCCTAGAGTCTCTAAGACCAGAATTGGAGGTAGAGCCTTCAGTTATCAGGCTCCTGTCTTATGGAACCAGCTCCCAGTTTGGGTCCGGGAGGCAGACACCCTTTCTACATTTAAGGTTAGACTAAAAACTTTCCTTTATGATAAAGCCTATAGTTAAGAATGGTCCAGGCAGGACACGGGCCTGCCTGAACCATCCTTTAGTTAAGCTGCTATAGGATTAGACTGCTGGGGGACTCTGACAATACACTGCTCCTCTCTGTCCCTCACTCCTCACGTCTCTTTCTCTCCCTCACACTTCATGTCCTGATATTTATATTTATATATTACATATTTTTAACATCATCTGCTCTCTCTTGCAGTTGTGTACCCCCCATACCCCTTTCTCTTTTACAGGAAGTTTTGACTCCAGAGCTGTTGGACTCCAATTCTTTGACGACATCATCATTTTCATCTTCATCATTATTATTATTATTATTGTAATATTAATTGTAATGATAATTTTACTTTAACAACTACTTGTAACCATCTACTCTCTACTGTCTCTTCCTGGTCTCCCACTTTTCTTCCTCCCCCCTCCCCCATCCTCCTCCCTCTCTTTCCTCTGTCTCTTCTCTTTTCCCTGTTTTCATTTCACTCCAACCGGTCGAGGCAGCTGACCTGAGTCTGGTTCTGCTGGAGGTTTCCTCCTGTTAAAAGGGAGTTTTTCCTCTCCATTGTCGCCAAGCGCTTGCTCATTGTGGAAATGTTGGGTTTCTCTATGTAAAGTGTCTTGAGATAAATGTTTTTATGATCTGGCGCTATATAAATAAAATAAATTGAATTGAAATTGAATTAAAACCACAAAACCACATGTAGAGACTTGAGTAGTTATGACCAAAGTTTTAGCTTTTATTGTACAGTGTGATAGCATATGGCAGGAAAAATTTTCATGCATATGTCTCTTCGACTGCTGAGCTGGAGCAGCCTGTGAGAGAATGCACTCTGTTGTCTGTCTACTGTGTGATGAAGAGTGTGCTGATCATTGTCCTTGATGGATAACAGTTTATTCAGCGTCCTCCTCTCCACCATGGTCTCAAATGAGTCCAGCCTGAGCGAGTACTGAGCCAGCCTTCCTGATGATCTTATTCAGTCTGTTAGTGTTGCTGGCTCTGATGCTGCTGCCTCAATGCATAAGAGCAAAGAAAAATGGTGCTGGCAATGACAGACTGGTAAAGGATCTCCAACATTTTGCTGCACACATTGAAGTATCTCAGCTTCCTTAGGAAATACAGTCTGCTTATTCCCCTTATTGTATACAGCCTGTTGTTGTATACAGCCTTGGTATTGGATTTCCAGTCCAGTCTGTTCGGACCATTCTAAAAAGTTGTCTACCAGTGTCCTGTAGCCCCCCTCTCCCTTGCCCTCCCTTATACATCCAATAACATACGAGTTGTCAGAAAACTTCTGCTGGTGACATTACTCAGAGTTCTACTGAAAGTCAGTGGTGTGTAAGGTGAAGAGGAAGGGAGAAAGTACAGTTCCCTGTGGAGCTCCTACATCACTGACCACCACATCAGACAGGACACTGCCCAGATGGACAAACTGTGTCTGTCTGTCAAGTAGTAAGTAATCCAGGAGATCGTTCCACTGTCAACACCCATCACCTGTAGCTTCTCATCCAGTTGAGGAGGTTAAAGGGTGTTGAAAGCACGGGAGAAGTCAAAGAATGTGATCGTCACAGTGCCTCCTCCACCATCCAGATGCATATGGGCTCTTTGCAGCAGGTAGATGACAGCATCATTGACTCTAAAACTGACTCACTAAATTTGGCCAGGAGGCAAATAAAAGCATCCATGGCATTAGCATTCTGGAGATCCAGTGTTTTATTTTCTTTGGTGGAGCAGTCAACATATTGGTGAAAATTATTTAAGGTACTGTGAGGCATAATTAAAGTTGCCTGTGATAACCATAAATGCATCTGGGTGTTCAGTCTGAAGTTTAGCAGTTGCAGACTGATGACTTCATAGGCCACTGCTGCATGAGCTGACAGGGGATGTAAAAAGCAATAACAATGGTGGATGTGAACTCCCTCGGTAAATAATTCAGTCACATTCCTACAGCCAGCAGTTCAATGTCCATGGTACACAGCCATTCCTTCACCTTGACATGACCAGGATTGCACCACCTCTCACTCTTCTTCCTCCGACTTTTGGAACAGTCTCTGTCTCCTCGTACCAAACTGTAATTTGGAATCTCAGCACTGTTGTCCAGGATGCACGGATTTAGCTAAGTTTCACTGAAGCAAAACATGCTACATTTACGGTATTCCTTCTAGGTCTTCACCAGCACTGCTAGTTTGTCCATTTAATTCCCCAAAGACCTCACGTTTCTATTTATAATTGCCAGGACTGCTGGCTTATGTCTTCTTCTCTTCTCCCTCCGTTTGACTCCAGACCTGCATCCTTTCTGTTGTAACTCCTTAGGGACCACAGGTCTGTCTCCGGGCGGCAGCACAAGCCTACACAACGCAATCAGCTGCTTACGCGTGTAAAAAGTGCTCCCACTATGACCACTAGCAAAGTTCTCTGTTACAAAGAGTAGAAAAAGTAACGAAGAAGGAAAGGGTAACAAAACTTAGTCCAGCTATTGTAAAACAAAAACAAAAAGAAAGACAATAAATAAAAAAATATTTAAAAGTGACAGCTGCTGCGATGAGACCTGTCACATCTTGGTTTGTGATTAGAATAAATGTACTTCCAAATAAGTAAGTATCAAATGAGGCTATCATAAGTATCAAGACAATCATCATCAATAAGTATCAAGACAAGGCTACCAGGCTAGGACTTCAGGGAGCGTTAACCTGCTCGTGTGAGCGATTCATATTGGATTATATGTTTCCAGCTCTACAGGAAGTTAATTGACAGATTCACTCATGAGTAGGACTTGATGGATTTGCACTAATGAAGTTCTCATATTCATGACTCATGAGTTACTTAATGGATCTGCGTGATTCACCCGGCTGAGTCATGAATCAGCCAGTTCTTCTTAACTATGTGGCCAGGTATTTCTGGTTTTCTGCAGTGCAGCTGGTGCACCATATTGTGATGCAACAGCAGATGATGCTATCTACTGTGCTCCTGTGGAAACTGACCAATACCTTTGATGAAAATCTGGTCTCTTTATGCTTTCCCAAGAAGAAAAGCCTTCCTCTGGCAGGATGTGTTAATGGTCCATGTGAAGTTGCTAGACTTAGAACACCATCAATAATGTACAGTTGCAAGAGAGGCATCTCTGAGGTTATGAATAGAGCAGTGTGTACCAGTGGTGAGTGAGTAGTCGAGACAGAGTGGTTGAGAGGCGCTGTACAAGTGTATGTGTGTGAGACGGCGAGACTCAGTCTTAGACCTGAAACTAAAATCTAGCTTTGTCCCGGCAGTGGCTGATCTTCCCTGCTCTCTGACTATGGTCTGAAAACCAGGCAGGAGCAAAAGACTACGAGACAGCTGATTTCCAACCTAATTGTTTGAGGTAACCACACCATAAACTTTGTTTAATGCTTGTTTACACTGAATATATTCATCAATTTTTAAATGAAGCTTCTATTCCTTTAAAGTTGTATAAAAGTTTTATTTCCTTCACAATACTTTTAGTATTACTATTTAGTATCTACTTTAAGTGTTTTTTTAGAGTCTGTACTTTTTACTCCAACATGAGTAAAAAAATGAGGCAATACTTCAACTTTAACCTAGTATTTTTAAACACATGTATCTTTACTTCTACTTGAGTAAGAATGTGAATACTTTTGACACCGTGTGCATATATGATGTTTCAATAAAAGCAAAGTCCCTGTTAGGTGATTCTGGTGAGCTAAACACATCTTTGCTCCAAGGGCACACACACATGTGATATAGTCAAGGCCACCTACAAACACTCGACCTTAGTCCACAACCCACACCCATACACCCTGCCTGATCAGGCTTGTAGTTTTGCATGCTGTTGTGTTCTTGTGCTTCCACAGGATCCTTTGATGCATTTTACTGTAATGAAACCTTTTTGATGTTCCTAAGCTACACCACTCTACACTGTCTGGTGTATGAATGGCAATTAGTGTCTCTCTGTGTGAGTGTGTGTCCCAGCTTTTGATTTCTACCTTTTTTGTTCATCTGAAGATGATACGTGGGTGTCAGATAATTAGCAAAGCTGCAGGGAGCTGCTTGTTCATATTCAGCCACAGTTCAATACATGACATAACTTGAAAACTTGAAAATGTGATTTTTCCATTACTTTATATTAGGGCTGTCGGCGCTGACCTCTGACATGAAAGCTGGCGATTATTTGCATGAAACTGTCACTTGCCTGCAGTCAGAGAGGAGAGATGGAGTAGTTGAAGATGGACAGAGGTGAGGGATTGTTGGGCGACTGCCCGCCTATTAGCATAGTGGAGGACGGTGACCTCACTGATTCAGGCAGATTCAGGCAGTGTTTCCTATATAGTGACAAGACTGTGGTGCCCGTCACAGTCTAATTTGCTCCGCTATTGTTTCAAAATTGGCCCACTGATGATAAATAGAGCTTAGGGTTAGTTCTGGCAGGATACGGAAGTCAACGCTAACAATATCTCGCGTGACAGCTCAGCTGAGCAAAGGCCAGCCCACATCAGCTGACAGCTCAGCTGATTACTCACTTCACTTTTGATTGGCGAGAACCCAATAGAGCACCTTATTTAAATAAGTCAAGCCTGCCTGAAATTCCTGTTCCTTGCCAGCCTTCGCAACACCCTCGAGATTGAGAAATCCACTTGCCCTGCTGCTAATCGTGGCAGCGTCTGGCATCGATGGGAATCCCTGCCTCCCTATGCCTCCGTTTCTCTACCAGCAGCAGATGCAGCTGTCTTTTCCAGTTGAAAAAGGCAGGTAACAATATCAATTTTGTAAATATTGCTAGATTCTGAAACAATTAGCAGCAGTGTCGTAATCTGCAGTGATGTTTCAGTGATGCTGTAGCGACCTAAGCCTTCAACACTGGCTGATTTTAATGTTGCCTTGGAGTGTTGAGAGATCAAATCTATCCTTTAGGGCTGGAGCTGAACTGGGCACATAAAAGCATTATTCAGATCTGGCCATGGAGGAGCTAGTTTCACAAGTACAACTATCATTTTCTGCAACCCCATGTACTCCAATTTAGATTTTGACTTATTTTGCTATTCAGATTATACACTGTGCAGCATAACTCAGACAAGAGTCAGTCGAGCCTGGACTGGTCGGTCATGGTTTAATATTATCAAGAATTTTCAAGCCTGGGCTCCTTCATGCTCATCTGTGGTCATTTTTATTCCTTAATCTGTGCCTAAGTCATCTGCTATAAGCCAGTCATCCAGTTGTCTAAAGCCTCACTCTCAAACCCTAAAGGTATCCTAGAGTATCACTCAATTTCATAATAATGCATGCAATTCCGTAACAGTAAATAGATTCACGCTGCAGTTTGCAGAGATGGGCATCTCAATTGGTTCACCGAGTGAACCCGATTCATGAAATCGGAATCTGTTTCATTGCCATTATTTTCAGTACTCTGGTTTTGGTTCTGGTGTTGGTGCAAGGTAACGGGAAGAGATCAGTAATCATGCAAGTGAAGAGAATACAAGGGATCTATAATTACTTTAAATTAGGAGACATTAAATTTATTGTTGGCATGATAACTTTTGTTGTAAACATTATTTTCAACACTTGGAGGCGATAGTCTAAGCCACAGAGGTATATCTGGGTTGCCAGGCTGGCACCACCTAGTGTTTCTCATTGAGCTTCAACACTTGGTCAGAGAGCTATTTGTAGGATTCAGTTTGCACAACTCAAACCTGTTTGGGCCAATCAGCAAAGACTGCAGACTGCAGACTGCTGAGAGTAGCCAGAACTAGTGAAAGCATCATTGATTTAAGAAGGTTCGTAATTGGTCCACTCAATTAATCCGTTACAGGCACGTGGGAGATGCAGGAGCCCCACAAGATAGCCATGCCACCAAATGCAACTGTCCCTATAAATTGGACCTAGCATACAATAAAAGTATTTTTGACTAAAGTGTTTCTAACAGAATTGTCCTCCATGCATTACGGCACTTGTTGGCACTTGGTATGCCACCAACAGGTGGCATAGTTTTATCATGTTTTTTTTTTTTTACGTTGCCTGTGTTTTCATTTTTGTTTTCAGGTGTTACTTGTGTGCAGGGGTGGAGCTACCTGTAATATATCTGGGCTGGGCAGTCAACTGTGCCTTCTTTGGTTTTGCCATGTGCTCAGGTGGCCACCACGCGTTCTAGGCCTTGTCGTTATTTCTACTTTGGTGTATTGTATTTTTTTTTCTTTCAGTCTTCTTTAAATATTTTTGCAAGAAATACCCCCTTGACACCAGCCCAAGTGACTGAGCATCATTTTGTGTTGCATCTAGCAAAAGCAAAATTAACCTTAGAATTCATTCAACTTTTTCATGAATTTTCATGGTTCCAGACAATGAATGACGGGGTTGCCATGTGCCGTGTGAGTGGCAGCTGGTTTGTCAGCAATGTCTCATTTCTCACTTTTTTACTCATTTGACACTTTCATTAAACTTTTAAAACTATTTTTAACTAAAACCATACTTTTCTTGTGTTTTTTTTCCCGCCTGCTTTGTTTATGGACTATGTCACAAGAGCCGTTGAGCCATTGCCCAATTGTTTACACCTATGATCAGCTAATGCCACTGAGTTGCTCAATGATATGACCCAACGAGAGAACCCAGATAAGGAGGAAATTAGGGCTGGAGAAAAGTGCTGTGAGAGGAAGAGACGGTACAGACCATGTACAATCTCTCCCCAATAAAACAGAAGAACTCACAGCGCTGATAGGATACAGAGGGAGACCTGGCTCAATGGACTCACTCCAGACTCTCTTGTCGAACTGGATGGCTTTCAGCTAGTGAGAGTGGACAGGAGAGCTAAAGAGACCGGCAAGATGAGGGCCGGGGGGACTCTGATGTTTATCAACAAGAGATTGTGTAACCTGCGGCACATCAGTGTGAAGGAACAGCGCTGCTCACAGCACATTGAGTTGCTTGCTGTTAGCTTTTGGCCATACTACCTGCCAAGGGAGTTCACACACGTTATTGCGATAATGGTGTACATCCCACCATGGGTCGATGCTACAGCAGCCTGTGAACAACCTGTGTTTAGACACTGTGTGTCTCAGCTGCAAACATTGCACCCACAAGCCTTCCTCTTCATCTATGGAGACTTTAACCATGCTTCCCTGTCCTCTACCCTCCCCACCTTTACACTGTGGACTGCTCGACTAGGACAATAAGACACTGGACTTACTGTATGCAAATGCAAAGCACACATACAGTTCAACACCCCTGCCACCGTTGGGCCAGACCACAATCTCATTCATCTAGTCCCCATTTACATACCTGTGGTGAAAAAACAACCTCCCCACCATCAGGCATGTGAACATGTGGTCTGAGGAAAGCAGCATGGTACTAAGGGACTTCTTTGGGACTACTGACTGGGACTGGGGTGGGCAAATGATCTGAATCTGTTTTTTAACAGGTTTGACTCTTCCAATTCCACTTACTACCTGGCAGACCTCTCCCGCTCCCTCCACCTCCCTCAGCTCATAAGAGACACCTGCACCCTGTGGCGGAATACAGGGTGGTCATCAACGTCTTTGTCACCTGGTGTGGAAATAACAACCTCCGGATCAACACTGGGAAGACAAAGCAGTGGTCCGTCATGTGTGCAGGAGTCTTCTGACAGTTTTTTATGGCACTGTGGTAGCATCAGCTGTGTTCTTCACAGTGGTCTGCTGGGGCTGTGGCTGCTCTGAGAGAGACAGAAAAAGACTGAACAAGCTGGTGAGAAAGGCCAGCTCTGTTCTGACAGCCTTCTGTCACCATCAAGGAGGTGGGTGGGAGGAGGACATTAGGCAGGCTAAGCTGATGTCCATCATGGAAAACACCTCTACTCCCTACACAAGACTGTAGCTGATCTGAGCAGCTCCTTCAGCAGCAGACTGTTACACCCACGGAGCAAGAAGGAACACTACCGCAGGTCATTCATTCCAACAGCTGTCAGACTACAACGCTACCACACCAACCACCTACCACACTGCACTTTTCTTTTTTTTCTTTCTTTTTTCTTTTTTGTCATACAAGCTACTTATTTATTTATTTTTACATGACACTGCTGTCAAACACAAATTTCCCCCTGGGGACAAATAAAGGATTAATTTCTACTTTACTGATTCCATTCATGCTTTCCAGACCTCAGACTGTATGAGACAACCTACTAGTTTCCCTACAACTACAGATCACAGATTAAAGTGAAGGGCCCAACACTTTATCTCTGTACATCAGGAGTCCATCTGTACGAGACTCAGCCTGTGAATAACATAAAGAAACTGGGTGAACATCAGGTACTTTTTTGAAGGGGGGTTCTTTGAGAATGCAACTCAAAATAGTTGGTAAACTCTATCACTGGCACAAGAATGGATGGAATCTCTCAGATGTGGATCTTGAACTGAATGTGGTAAATCACAACAAGCTATACAGCATGTTGACAAGGAAAAGGTGGCAGGTACATCCTTCAGTTAGTCACAGGTATTGCAGTTTGTTGCACCAACAGGTCAGGTCAAGTCTGGGGATCCGTACTTTAACAACTACTTGTAAACATCTAGTCTCTACTGTCTCTTCCTGGTCTCCCTCTTTTCTTCCTCCCCCTCCTCTGTCCTCCTCCCTCCCTTTCCTCTGTCTCTTCTCTTTTCTCTGTTTTCATTTCACTCCAACCGGTCGGGGCAGATGACCGTCCACTCTGAGTCTGGTTCTGCTGGAGGTTTCTTCCTGTTAAAAGCAGCCTGTTCCTGCCTGCCGGACCATTCTTAACTATAGGCTTTATCATAAAGGAAAGTTTTTAGTCTAACCTTAAAGGTAGAAACGGTGTCTGCCTCTCGGACCCAAACTGGGAGCTGGTTCCATAAGAGAGGAGCCTGATAACTGAAGGCTCTACCTCCCATTCTGGTCTTAGAGACTCTAGGAACCACAAGTAAACCAGCAGTTTGTGATGGAAGTGATCTATTAGGATAATAAGGAACTATGAGTTCCTTAAGATATGATGGAGCCTGATCATTTTTCCTCTCCATTGTTGCCAAGCGCTTGCTCATTGTGGAAATGTTGGGTTTCTCTATGTAAAGTGCCTTGAGATAAATGTTTTTATGACCTGGCGCTATATAAATTAAATAAATTGAATTGAATTGAATTCAAATTGTGGCACTACAATGGTGTGACATGATTTCTAAGATGTACACTGAATTCAGAGCACATTTAATCTATGTCCTGTGTCCTGCAGAATATGACCTCCTTTTTTCCTCCTGTTTTATCCTTAGTTTATCATCACACATAACTTATTCTGTCGTAAAAATCTTTGTTTACCATGTTGTATCATGTTTACCATGATGATTTACTGTACACCTGACAAGGTAACTGCAGGTGCTTTCTGTTAATATTCAGTTTAATGCTTCTTAGAGAGACATTTATTAGAGAACCATGTACTCCCTCTGACATATGGTGTTTCTTTGAGATGCACAGAAGTACAGTGTGTGACAGATAATAACTTTAAGTGAAGGGATGGTTTTATCTCCAGTCCCTTCTGAAATCCAAAATTGCATCTGTTTCATTATAACTTTTCCATTTTGAGTCCTGCCATTATCATCATGCTTAATTTGGCATCTTTTTATATGCCATCCATGATCTCAGTGGTCAAAAAAAAAAAAAAAAAAAAAAAAAAAAACAGAACCCACATCTTTGTGGCTTTGAAAAATGAAAAGGGAGAAAAATATCTATCTTGTTCCATGTATTATTCACAGAAATTAGCAAGCTTCTAGTTTTCAAAGACACAAATTGTTGTTAATGACTGTAAATTATCTCTGGGATTTGAAATTAGTAGCGTCTGATTTTTCATTCTCCAGCATTTCTAATGGACTCATTTTAGAGGCGCTGCTAACAATGCAGTCCCCATTATGGGCAAATGGGTGGATAATTTCTGTCCACAACAAAGTAACTGCAAATGTCTGAGGGACAGAAATGATGGACAGAGAGAAAAGAGTTGGAGAGTAACGAGACCACACAGTCAACTCGATGTGACTGTGAGGTGAGGCAATGTCTTGTATAATCTTAGCCATCAAGTCATATAATATCAATCACATAATGGCTAGCGGTGTTGAGCCTACTTAAGCTAACCACCTAGCTTAGCTGATCCGCACTAGCTAGCACCATTGATACCAGTGGCAGTGCCTAACGCCAGTGTTAAGGTGGAAACTATTTCTTTGACGTTCATTTTGGACATCAATCTTGTTGTCGCCATCAGTGACAACTGATTGCTTCTAATTTCAGCTTTTTGTCGTCCACATCCAGTTTAAAATTTTGCACATAGCCTTCCATTGCATAATGCTGACCTTTCTGAAGGCTCCTCGACTAAATAAATTGATGTTGGCTTCAAAAGTTGTCTAGAGCCTCTTGTGGTATTTTTTTAACACTGACAGCTGCCATTGTAAACCTGCAGTCAGCAGCAACAGCTTGTCCAAGTTAGCAACAGTTGCTAAGGGGGGTGGGGTATAGCGGGGACTGAGCCAAAGGTCAATTAGGCTTTTTCTATAACATTCACACACATTAACACATGGAAAGAACATCAAGGGCAAAATGGGGTTTAACATCTTGCCCAAGGAAACTTCAATATGTGGATTATGAAAGTTGGAAATGTGGTCAACCCAGGAGGACCTGGTTAGACCTGGTCTTCTTAATAATAAACTTTATTTTATCTGGTAACATAATCAGAAAGGTCTTTGCTTTACTGTCTCAGCAGATGGCTATTAGCTCTTATGTATATTGTTGATTATAGCAACACCAACAACACAAAGCCTCTGGTGAGACACTAAATTACTTAAGGTCTCATTTGTTTATAATCAATTAATTCCTAACTTTTCTCATTTTGCTGAATGACCTATTAGGGACTCACCGCTGGAGCCATGAGAGTACTCAGAGCCTGGTTTGAAAAGTAATGAAGCTAACGTAGGCCTTAGAAATCCGAGAAGTTATTTGTCAGTTGTTAGTTGTCCCATATCTGCCACCTGATTAAAAACAGAGCTTCACCAACACTCCCTCTGATTATGGGTGAGAGTCTAATGTCCTCATTGCTGGCACCAATCGTGTGCAGGACTCTTCTGACAGCTTTTTATGACACTGCGGTAGCATTGGCTGTTCTTCACTGCAGTCTGCTGGGGCTGTGGCTGCTCTGAGAGAGACAGAAAAAGACTGAACAAGCTGGCGAGAAAGGCCAGCTCTGTCCTAACAGCCTTCTTAACACCATCAAGGAGGTGGGTGAGAGGAAGATGTTAGCTAAGCTGATGTCCATCATGAACAACACCTCTACTCCATACACAAGACTATAGCTGCCCTGAGCAGCTCCTTCAGCAGCAGACTGCTACACCCACGGAGTAAGAAGAAATGCTACCGTAGGTCATTCATTCCAACACCTGTCAGACTCTGCAACGCTACCACACCAACATAAATGTTGCACTTTTTTTTTTTTTTTTTTTTTTTTGTCATACACGCTACTTATTTATTTTTACTTGATGCTGCTGGCAAACAACACAAATTTCCCTGGGGACAAATAAAGGATTTCTGTTCTATTGTATTCTAATACCTTGGCCTCCAGTTCTACTGTAAAGGAACTTTGAGTTATCTTATTACAATACTGACCCAAATATAAGACGAACCCTCTTTTTCAAGACCTGTCTTTGGAAATATATTTCAAGACAAAATCTCAGTTTTCAAATATCAAATAAAAAAGTACGTAAATTGCAATAAAACATCAGTGCACTGAAAGAGTTTCCTCATTATCTTAAACAAACAAACAAACAAATAATAATAATAATCAAAACTGCCACCATTCTCTTACTAACCGCTGGTGGGTCACTAGCGAGGTGCATTCAGGAGCCCTCAGAGTACACAGAAGTAAAAATAGAGAACATTAAGTCAACTAAGTCAATTAAGTCATAATAATAACTAGACAATTACCCTGTGAGAAATCGTGAGAGTGGGGCTGTGCACCGTAGCAGTCTAAGCTAAGATGCGATGCTAAGGTGCTACAATTTGCTTTTTCACCTCATCTTATCCTTTTTCCATAGTTAAATTATGATGAAACTTCATATTATTAAATGATTAGTATCACGAATCACTTCCATTTCATTGTGGTAGGAAAGGAAGGATGATTGGTAATATGACTGGCAATGCTAGACGCCAAACATTTCAGCAATCATCATATGAGGAAAGGAAGGAGGAAAATGATTCGCGACGCCAGTCTTACCAGTTCTTACCATTTTATTATGGTAAGAAAGTAAGGAAAGAAAGGAAAAGAAGGATGATTGGTGAAATGATTGGCGACGGTAGGAAAGAAAAGAGGAAAGGTAGGAGGGAAATGATTGGCGATGCTAGTCTAGTGTCGCCAATCATTTCATTATACTAAGAAAGGGAGGAAAATAAGGGAAGGAAGGATGATTGGTGAAATGATTGGCGACACTAGGTATGGGAAATGATCAGATGAGATGAATAAGGAAGGGGAAGGAGGAAGGAAGGAGGGAAATGATTGGCGGCTAGCGTCGAATAATTCATATTTTAATGAGAAAAGTAATAGCACACCGAGTCCGATCGAGCCACACGTTTTGATGTATTATTCGTTTGTGTGCGCTCAACGGTGTGGGCCGCATTAAATGCCGAAAACCACATGGGAATGCTGCTGCGAGGCACAGCCCACTATTGACCCCTATAGCTTTGCTATAGAGAGGTCAATAGTGGGCTGCAAAGCACAGCCCTACTAATAATACTAATAAAATAATTTTATAGTTTTTTTTAATGCCGCCTCCTTTGTTTTTATAGATGACTTTAGAAGCCACCAACTTGTCTGACATATGTACTACAGTGTTTTTACATGACTTTTGAGAGGAAATTTCTGAAGACGCTGCTATGTAAATGCAAATGTTTTTAAAGATGCAAAGGAAAAATCTCAGTATTGCTTTTGTGTAAATGAGGCCTGAGAAGATTAAGCTCTGTCAAGACCCTGTGTGTAGGACCAGGATGCTATGTGTGTGATTGTGGCCTCTCCTCTCCTCTCCTGTCTTCTGTGCAATCAGTGTGTGTGTGGAGGTGAGTGTGCTCTGGGTTTCAAGACCACATGACCAAGGAGAACGTGTGCTGGTTGGTGGATGGAGGATATTTACCCAGACTGGTGCTGGCCTTCGCTCTCTCTCCCCCTCCCCCATCCCCAACCAAGGCCTGCTGATGATGTGTGGACATGTTATCCTTTGTTAAATCTTATGATCAGTATTTTATAGTAGCAAGAAGAGTGAGAAGCCCTTTTTGTTGAATCTATTTTCTCCTGTTTTGTGTTAGGAGTTAGGGGAGATCCCTGTGTTTTGTTTTCTTCCATTTGAGTAGGCAATATCAGGGTGATCAGCTCTTTTGTTTGTTGTGTTGGGCCTGTTTCTCAAATAAACCAGCCAATAAACCCTACTGATTGAGTTAAAAAAAAAAAAATAATAACAAAACTGGACTTGGCCACCTTCTTGGGGATGGGAGAGGGGCTCTGACTCATTTGACGCCACCTGTTTGTTTAAATTCCCAGGTCTTTGGACCCCGAATATAAGACGACCTGACTTTTTCAGACTTGTCTAGAGAAGAAAATACTGTCTTGTATTTGGGTCAATAGGTTATTATTATTATTATTAATAATAACAATAATAAAACAAAACACATCAAAATATATTGGCACTGAAAAATGACACAATGAGATTACAGGTTTACAGCTTTGATGGTTCAAGCGATTTAACTCGATTCCCATCAGTTTGTGTGTGCAGATGTGTGTGTAAGTATGAGTTTGAGTGAGTCTGTGTCAGACTGGTCTTCTTGCAGTTTACACTTTAGACAATGAAGTTTCAGGTAAAAAACATAAAGTTATGGGGTGAAATCCCCCTTTCCCTGGTTTTGATGACTAAAAATAGCCATGTCAACAAATCATTCCTTTAACTTACCCTCTTGATATCCTTGCCGAAGGTCTCGCTGAAACTGGAGCCAAGGATCTCAAACTGGACATGGGAGTTGGAGCCACTGTCTTTAAAATCCATCATTCCTGTCAGACCCGTAATGTTGCCCTGGAAGAAGGAAGTGGTAGAAAATCATGGGGGATAATCTTTCATCAACATCCTACATAACAAGATGACAGATCCAGTTCATGATGGTTTTTATTCTCTTCAAAGACTGTGAAACTAACGCAAAAGAGCAGGCATTAATAAAATGTATTCTTGTATGTCCAAAGAGAGGCTTGTGTTTTGACTGTGTTCACAGTAAGAAAGATGTGAGTTTTGACTGTTTATGGTATGCCTATTATGAGCCTTCTGTTTGCAAGTGATCGTTGTCGGTTTGTATCAACAAATTACATTTCGGTGTTTCTCTCACTGCGGGAAAATAACTGACTGTGTATTTATTTATACTTCAAGACCTTCTCTCTCTCAGCAACACTGTTTGCAGTTGTTACACCTTATTGGCCACTTTTTGATGATTTGGCACTATACAAAGTAAATTGAATTGAGCTTATCACGTTGACGTTGTGACTTCTCTCTCTCACTATCTCTCTCCCGACTGACCTCTCTTGTAGTGTAGTTTGTGTGTTGCAATGGAGGCAAGTCTTAATGAGCTGGAGTCATGTTTCCGCACCATACAGACAAGAACATATGCTGGTGTTAGTCAATCCCCAGTAGCTGGTGCAGGTTGATCCAGTGCAGCTTCCTAGACCTCCCCAGGGCAGCTAGGTGGCCATCTTTAACAAGATGTGTAGTCTCTAATGCAAGTCTCGTGTTCACATTCATGTTTCCAATGTTATATTTTCCCTGCTAAGCAACACACCTGCTAAGAAAACCAACTGTGGTCATTGGCACATCCATTTTGCAAAATGCAAAGTTAGCAACACTGGTTACTACAGTCCAATGTATTCCAGCATGGGGGTGTTGAATGATATCTGACTACATCAGCTGGATGTCACAAACCATTTTTTAACCACTTTTACAGTTTCAGTCAAAGTGATTACTGCTGAATACTAAAAACTGAAAGTTTGAAAGTTATCTAACAAGTTGAGAGGGGAGTTAGTTAACTTAAGCTAGCACTAGCTAGACCTAAAGTTAACAAAGGGGCATCTTTCAAAGTCCTTTCACAGAGGTTTTAACTTTTTTTGACTACTCTTTAATGGCACCAATCACCACCATCCCTAATGCTTGAATTGTTCTATCCTGAATGTAAAAATTACACAACTGGAAGGTAGAATTTGCACACTACAGACCAGACCCATAAATCAGTAAAGCTAATGGCCACCATTGTTTTTGGTACAGCAAGACCGGACGTAACCTCTGCTCAAGTGTCCAGTGTCTCAGCTCCCTTCCCTGCCGCTGTCACTCCCAGTACAGCATCTCAACCGGGGCCAGTGTTTCCACTGCAGCTGGCAGTCTCTCCTGGCTCAGTCAGAGTCTGCCTGAGTCTCCCAGACTCTGATTCTAACATCCCTAACATCAAACTGGATAATAAGTTTAACATCCTGCAGGGTGCAGGGTTTCTCTCCCCAGGGGGAATCCCAGCCTCATTGCTTATCTCCCCTTCCTGTGACTCCGTCTGGACTAGCTGCTTCTTTCACATTGAATCTGCACAGTGTGGCTCTAACTTGGTGCTGCTGCAGTTGTCCCTCTCTGGGAGAGCAGGATAGTCAAGGTTGTTTAAGTACTCCTTGATGCGCTGTTTGTGCTTGCACTTAGCTTTATTGATGCCTCTCAGCAGGGACTGCCATGCAGTCATGTTTTAGCTGCCAACATTCAGCATGTTGTCTAGTTTATCACATCCACGTGTGATTGACTGATTACCTCCTTCTCTTTGGTTCCATCAAACACTCCCACCCACTCTACTGTCCACCTCCTGTTCATCAGAACTCTCATCACTGACAGATCCTCTTACAGAAGACAGTCTGCCCACAGGAAATCTGTCCTGTGCTGCCAACGTCCCCTGGATCTGGTACTAGACAGTGAACCAGTAACTGTCAATATGTCACTTTTTAACATTACTGTCTGTCCAACAAAATTTTTTTATCAATGATGTGATTTTAGACAATAAGATCAACTGGGTATTTGAAATAGAAACATGACTGGCAGGGCTGGAAAAAAGGGTATTTTAGTAGAGGTGACAGCCAACATCGGGACACAAACCCAGACATCTTGTTTGACACTGCATCTATTTACTAGCTGAGCTAACAGGAACAATGCATATTGATGCAATGTGTACCAGCTGTATTGTCGGCACACCTTGACATATGGCAAGGTAAGTTTGTCTTGAAAATGGCTTTGCCAGTATCTGCGACTAAATCAATTTCATCTTCTCTGTCAGTCATTGTGTGTTGAAAAACAAAATCAAATCTTCATCAAATTATCAAATCATCTTGCTTTTGCACACATTTACTAACCCCCAGACCTATTTTAGTTGCCCCTACCTGATCTCACACCAAGGTTTTTGGAAAAGTTGTCAGCTCTGGGAAGAGGAGGCCAAGTAAATAAACATGTTCCAGATGAAATAAGGACTACAACTGTAGACCATGTTATCAATCATAGTGTTAAAAAGACTGAGGCTGATTGAAGAGTGAAGCCAAATGTGAAAAATACTGTGTCCTCAAGAAGACATTAGCACCATGGTGATTGTAAAGTATGCTACTAGATTGTGGACATACGAGCTGTTAGCAAGATCCTAGTCTTTGCACTAGAAAAAACCTACAGCGTAAACTGATATAACTGACAGCATGGCAAAGTTGTCTGACTACCTTGTTCATATACAATGACATATTGACTTGACATTCTGATTGTACTGACAGTTTCACTGACATAAATAGCTGCTTTTAAGACATAAACTAAGCATTTTGACAGACACTTTTTTTTTTTTTTTTACAGCTAATTAACTATGTGGTGCAGTTTGCACCTATTGTTTTGAGAAAAGCACTAACTGATGTGCAAATGTTAATAATGATTTGAGAAATGCACCAAAGTGACTGAGAAAAACTTTAAGATGTATAATCACCATCCACATCTGTGCTATGGTTATTGGTCATTTGGGAATGAACTGAAGCACATATTGTTCAGTTCAGTATTCAGAGTTCTCTAAAAGTTTTCATGTAATGTCCTCATTCTTTACAGTCTTTACTATAGAGTGATGTATTAGTAATAATATTTATAAGAACTGGAACTGATAAGCAGTAACGGTATCAGTATTGATACCGATAAAATCCAATCAATACCCATCCCTACTCAAGACCCACCTTTTTAAATTTTGCTTTTAAGTGTGTAAGTATGTTGTAAGTATGTCCCCTCTTGTCTTAAATTTTCTATTTTAGATTTGCTATTTAGCCCTACTTCTATTTAGCATGTTTTTTCTTTTTATCTACTGCTTTATATCTCAGTTATTTATTTATTAACTTTTATTAACAGAATTCATTTATCTCATATTTTAACATTTAATTTTGAATTGAATGTATTAATATCAATATTTCATATTGTAATGTTTAATTTATCCTGTTTTACTTTTTAGATATGTTTATATTGTGGTAGTTTATGCTGCTCATTTTTTATCTTTTTTTAAAAAATCTATTTTATTTTAGCTTTTAGTTTTTAACTAGTGTTTCCTCAGTGGGAGCCCTCTGCATTGTGTGTGGGTGTTTCTTCTGGTTGATGTGGCGCTGGCTTAGGGTCTGCCCTCCCCTGGTTGTGATGGGGTCCATGCTAGTAATGTAATATTCTGATCTTTGGAGGGATTCATATCATTCTGAGTCACTCACTGATATGAACCGGGTTGTGCAATTCAAGTCACCTGAGTCACTTGACCCAAAAAGGCCTGATTGTGAAAGAAAGTGTTTCCAGTATTAGCAAGAGCCTTGGTACATTCACTCACTTATTATTAGTATTAGTATTAAGTATTAGTTTTAGTATTGAGAAGAAGAAGGTCTAATATGATAGCATAAAAACTTATGAATAACATATCATCATCCAGTAGCTTACATAAGCCTAAACCTAAAGCTCAAAATTAAATTCACCACTATGAAAAACTATTTCTATTTCTTATGGTCTAAAATCAGATCAGCAGAGTATTAATTCACTCACAATGTAGACAAAAAAGCTTATATGGCAGTCACAAAAGTCAATAACAGGAAGAACTCATGCCTGTGTGTGAGACTGCGAATAGGTATGCAAGGGATTCACTCAGCCTAGGCTACAAGCAGGGAGCAACAAGTCAAGATAAATAAATAAATAGATAGATAGATAGATAGATAGATAGATAGATAGATAGATAGATAGATAGATAGACAGACAGACAGACAGACAGACAGACAGACAACACACAACACTGTTAGGTGCTGTTAAACACAGCATCACACACAGCCAGAGTTGCCCTCAAGCAGGGAGCCATGAGTAGCAGCCTCGGCGCGAGTTCTCTGGCACTTACAAGTCCTCTGGTGGTTATGAGTCCTTTGGTGGCAGTCATGAGTCAGGTAAGTTTGTTTCTCTGCCGAGTGAGTGAGTGGCAATGGTTTGCGCTGGTAGCGTGGATCCACTAGTAGTGGTCAAGTTGGGTACGTTTCGTTACTCTGCCGAATTATGTATGACATACATACATCTGACATGTAAGATGTTTTAATGGTGCCGTTTATTGATAATATCAATCAAATGTCTAGATCCATGACTCGTGAGTGATTTTATGGAGTCGGGTTAATGGTTAATTCTGGTCAGTTTCTTTTTTTTTGTGACAAAAACTGACAAAAACCTTTCACATTGACGGTTGGATGTACTAAAAGTGAACTGAACGTGAGAATGTATGTTCCCCACGGTAGCTTCTCCCCTCGTGTACGTACATTTCTTGCCTCTTGTCAGTTATGACGACACTTAGAAGCGATGCATTGAAATGGCAGTTATTAGGTGAAGAATGGACTCACAAGTTCATCTCAAAGCAGTAGGTGGAATCCATTATAAATCGAAACTCATATATGAATCTGAGAATTGCAAATACTTAAAACAGTACTGGCTAAATAGGATCACAGTGTATATAATTAGCCCCCAGGATATATAAGTGTGGGCGAAATGTGTGCTGCAATCATTGTTGAAGATGGCAGCATTGACACTACTGGAGCATATAGCAAATAGATGCATTCGTAAAGAGCTTCCAAGAGCTATCCTTTTGGAAGTCTGTGCTGGGTTGGGTCCAGTTTTGGAGAGAAATGGTGAGGAGCCACGCATTGCCAGTTCCCGTGCAAGTGCTCACAACACTGGGGTTCCTGGCAACAGGTACCTTTCAGTGAGAGTTGGCAGAACGGTCATGGGTCTCCCAGTCGGCCCTTAGCTGTGCCACGCCTTCCGTTCTTGCAGGGCCTGTCAACCATGTCAGCCAGGTATACATGGTTCCCAGTTGACTGGGCAAACATTAAAGGGCAATTTGCAGTGATAGATGGTATTCTTCATGTGATCAGAGCGAACTGCACACATATTGCTATAAAGGCACCATCTCAGGATGAATTTGTTTGTGTCAGTTGAAAGCATTTTCATTCAAAACAATGTTTACCATCACCATACACAAAGCCTATTTGTGTCTCAAAATGAACTCAGTTTTTTTTTGCCTTTTTCATAGGTGCATATGCAACAGGTGACTATGAGCCTCTGAGATTAAAAAGATAATACAGACATATGTTTTGTTTTTTGGTATTTTTAAAAATTTTTTTTTTTACTATAGGCATATTTATGACTTTGTAGCCGGTGTTGTTCAGGAAAATAAATGAGATGTTATGCAAACAATTGCTTTACCTCACTACTCGTATCTGTCTAATGTCCTAACACAACATAAAATACTACAGTTGAACAATACCGCAAAATATCATTATAATCATTATTATCATGACTTTCATTGAACATTTAGATGTGTTTAGTATCCTAAGACACATCAGAATATCAGCTAAAAGGTCATATTTCTACCAACACCAAACACAGCTACAGCTACAAAAAATTAAGAGAGCATGTAAACAAACTCCACAAAAAATGTCTACACTAACCGCAACCCAGATAGCAAAATAATTATGGCCCAAAACTGGCTTGCCATTTTGGCAAAATTTGGGCATGGCACATGGCGCATGGCGCAAATTAGGGATGCCAATATCAAAACCAAAGGAGGCCAAAATCCACCCAAAACCAATTATGGAACTCCAAAACATAGTCATAACTGCCCCAAAAAGTCCTGAATCTCCATAGTCCAGCCATAGAGTAGCCAAAAGTTACCCAGAGTGGCTATGCCAAATGATGGCTTGTTTATTTATATATTTATTTATTCAGTCATTTATTAATTCATTTATTTATTTATACTCATATCCTAGCACTCTATGCTCAGGTTATATTGTTATGTTAAATTAATTATGTCCTTGTGTCCTAGGCTCATAAGGTTTTATTAAGTTATATTGTATGTGTCTATTCATTTGTACAAATAAACAAAAAACAAGATTAAAATAATTTTATCAGAATTTATTTACAAACAAAATGGTCAAAACAACAGTCAACAGTTAAAGGTGACATTGAATGGCTGAACATGGTTTTGATCCTCGTTCTGTGATGTGACATATACACAATAAAATGTTGGATTGGAAGTGTAATACCTCAGAAGCTTCACAAAAACCTCTCTCAGAAAGCTATTTTACGGTGGGGATTTTAAATGTGGGGTTTTGCACCTATTTGGCATCATTTCAGGCTTACCTGGCAACCTCATCAAGAGATACAAGCACTTGACACAGATTGGCTGCCTTCACTGTCACTCGAATGTAACTTCATCGGGTTTAGAACAGGGACAGACCATCTCTTTACAGCTAATCATCTTTGAAGGGGCAGAAATTGAGTGGGGAGGCAGGAAGATACATTCTGTCACACACAACCGTTTTTTGAAATTGATCCATTTTCTAGTGGACATTTCTAAAAGAGGAATTTCTATGAAAAGGAGATGTTCACAATTTCAAGTTCCAGAATGTGAGCGGACTACTGTTCTACAAGAAAGACGAGGTAAAAACGGTTTTTGATTCTCTATCACCTTTAAAGTACAAAAAAGTTTAAATTTGACTGGCATGGGTAGGAAGCATGCCTTCCTTCATACCCCCTTTCCAATGCCTAGCCCAGTAACACCACAGTTTTACCGATGCTGTGATATCTGTGTCTGTGGCAGCAGAGCAGGCTGGGCTTCTCACAGCATCTGAAAACACACAGACAAAAAAATACAAACTGAATTACTCAATCTGTAATATATAAGTGTGTGTGTGTGTGTGTGTGTGTGTAGGGAAGAGGTACTTTACCGATTGTCTTCTCTGTGTATGTGTGTGTGTGCCTGCATGCGCGAGAGAGAAAGAGAACCATTGTTTTTAACCTTGCGTTTCGCGTTGGAAAAAATAAATTCATTGATTTGTAGCGGCCAGTGTTGATTCTGTAGTGGTCCACAACACATTGATCATTATATGTGAAACCCTGTGATCTTTCTGTTGCTTCGTTTTCTTCTTTGAATCTGCTGCTGAGTTTTTTTTTTTTTTAAATGGTGTTTCTGTTGACTGTACCGTCTTGAGTTATATAGCCAATTACCACAAAGTCACCACCATCTACAACCAATCACCCCTGACTAGGTAGTGATTGGTTGTAACTCAAGATACAATGTAACTCCATACAATGTTTATATAATGTTTATATTTTCTGTATATAATGTTTATTCTGTGTTTTTCTGTGGTTGTATGTTTAAACTATAATGGAGCGAAGGAATAGAACCACAGACAATTCCTTGTATGTGTTCACATACTTGGCCAATAAATCTGATTCTGATTCTGATTCTGAAGATGACGCAGTCAACAAAGAAGCGCTGTTTTTAAAACTCAGCAGCAGAAGTGTATCAATAAATAGTTTCTCTAAATAGAATAGAAGCCAACGAAGTGACACAGTTGAAACCATCAATGATAAATGTGTGGTGGGTCACCACAGAATAAACAAAGGCCGCTACAAATTAATTAATTTATTTTTGCCAACATGAAACACAACGGAGAATTCTGTTCTCTCTCTCTTTTACTGTCTCACACGTCTGCAGCATGTAGTTTATTAATAATAATGTGATGAAGTGATCACAGAGAAGACGATCGGCCCAGTTAGAGTTACAATTAGAGAACATTCCTGAAAAGTTTCCGGCCCCTAAATGTTACCAGGACCTTACATGGTGGAAAGATGGCTTATCTTAAAAACCCTGTCCTGAATTGTGTGTAGTTACTAAAATGTTCTTATTCATTCATGAATAAAACATCCATATATTCATTTTTGTGCTAGCTTCAGCTAGATGTTTATTTTTAGACACACTCTGTCTGACTTCCTAGTCTCTACTCACTCTACATAACAACATTAAGTCTATCAGTGGTCTACTGATGTTAGATCGCTCCCTATGGGAAGCTCCTTTGTTAGCACTTATCATTACAGTTACCGGTAGTATTATAGAAAAGTACACTTACCTCCTTCAGTGAACTACGCTGGAGCTACTAAAGTAGGAGTGTCATCCTCGTGGTAGTAATCTTGAAAATTCCAGGGCTTTGCTCAGTCTTTTGGCTGGCCATAAAAATGCCAAAATTCAAAGGCAAATACGTCACAATACTGTCCCGCTCTTCCCCAATGTTCAAGTTAACCTAACACATGCCATAACTCAGTTGTGTCACTGGTCCCTTTTAATCTTTTATGGTGTTATTCAAATATCCCTGTCTGTGACATAGATGATGTGGAGAATCTAAATGTACTGTTTAAGCACACGGTTTCTAACACTGGTGAATTTACTGTTTAAACAATTGAAAACTCACACACTGTGAGTTTGATAAAAGGCTCTCAATTGTTTAGAGGCATGATAGACCCATTATAGAAAAAAAAAAAAGTGTGATTTTTCTAATAATATGGGACCTTGAAAGGGAGATCAGAATAGTAACAGTAAATGAGCAAGAGAAGAGAGAGAAAACAGAGTGGATAGAGCATCATGGCATCCTGCATCACGTGTTCCTTCAAAATGCTCCTGCCCACTTTATCTTTAGTGTCAGGTTGAGTGTCATGATGCTTTGCAAGCTGTCATGAAGTGCACTGAACTAATGGAAATTACCATGGAAACCATCACTCTAGTAAGAGAACATGAAACATTCCTTAATTAATCAGCAGTTTATTCATTAATGACCAGCACACACTGCTTCTTTGCTCCCTTGTGGATTCCTCCTGCAGTGTTGATGCAGAATTTGCTGCTGCATACAGAAGCAAAACCAATGTATTAGATTGCTTATGAAATATCACTGGCAGAGCTGCTGCAATAAAAGGCTATGTATGAAAAGTTGTTTCATGACTGACAGAACTTCACTCTAGATGAAAAAGCAAAACGGAATATGCCTATTAAACTAAATATTCCTCTGTCAGCCTAAAAGGTCATTATGCACACCTGCAACAGAATGTCTGGTCATGTTTGTTCAGGTTTGTGAGCAGTTTGTTAAAAAGTCATCAATGCCTCGATTTTTTTTTTCCAGAGCTGCTCTCTGCCATTTGTGTGCATGTATATTATGGTGAGGAATGACATCCATGCATACACCACAGACACACGCACACAAACACACCTCCGAGAATTTATTTATAGCATGGAAGGATCAAAGGTCAAGTGCAAATTCAAGTGCATATGGAAGAGCTAATTAGTAGCTCAACTAAAGTAACCTGTTTTAATTGTGAAACTGAAACCTGCGCACATTGATTTTGCTTACCTAAATCAGGCTGTTAGTTAAATTGATGTAAACTAAATGTAAACACTAAATTATCATAATGTTGACAATTAATCTCATAAGAAACAAAACAAAAAACAAACACACTTTTGCACCAAACCCTGATGCTGCACTATAAGCTGCAAAGCTTGATTCATCAAAGTGAACCAATGTGACAATTAAATCTCTAAAATGATTTCATATAAACTCAATAAACTGAATAAAATATATCAGTGCAGCCATCAAATATCAAGCAGGACTGGACCCATTCTGGATGTGTTGTGGCTCAGTTAAGGTTACCAGATTTGCTTATGTCCTGGGTGTTTATAGGTTAGTTCCATCATTTTTGGTGAAGAGTTTGCAGCTACTTTTCAAGATTTCTCTTCCTTTCAGTCGTTTTCCATCATCACCTCATCATTCAGAGAGATAGCGATTGAAAAATTCTGACCTAAACAGCTATATCTAAATAGCTATATATAAAATTGTAGCTCATTTTTAATTTTAAAGTGCCACTGTGTTGATGTATAACCTCATCAGGATGGTTCATTTTTGTACTCCACTGTCCTTTCCAGGTTGAACTAACTTCCTGTCTTTTAATGCTTTTTTTTTTTATTGCCTTATTTTACTTTTCTGAATTTGAAATAAAAATATGTGCCTCTTGGCACCCCGATAGCTGAGTGGTTAGGGTACACGACTTTGGCACATAAGCTGTGCAGTGATCGCCAAATCCCGGCCATGACAATCATCTTCTTTGAGGTCACCAAACACTTTCCGCCCCTCAGCTGCACCTAGAAGTCCTGTCTATAAAGATTATGAACAGAACCAGTGACATAGGCCAGCCCTGGTGAAGTACAACACCCACTGGGAATGAGTCCGACTTATTGCTGGCAATACGGAGCTAGCTCTGATTCCAACAGTACAGACACCAGATAGTCCTCAACAGAGGGCCACCTACTACGTACTCCTGGAGCACTCCCCAGAGGGCACACCAAGGGACACGGTCATAAGCTTTTTCCAGTTCCACAAAGCACATATGGACTGGTTGGGTGAACTACCATGAACGGAGAGTTCATGGTAGTTCACTTAACCAGTCTAGCACCCTTGTCAGGGTTTAGAGTTGGTCCAATAGCGAGATATGAGCTTTTGTAATCTGTGGTGTTATAACAACAACACAAACTTCAGTCAAACCCTGAACATGATGAGGAAAACAGTTTCATTGTTGCCATACCTTCTGGATAGTCTCCAGCATGGACCAGCCCCCATTCCAAGGCTTGGTGGACTTCCTAATACAGTTGAGACTTGCCATACTGTGCCACTTCCTGTCCTCCAGCTTTCTGTAGAAGGCATTGGCCAGCATCAGCACACTGTCGTACAAGTAAAGGTTGGACACCTGGAGAGGGAAGAGACGTAAACAATGTATTCATTTTCAGGTCTTCCATGTTAAACTGAAAACAGTTTCCTTTGCTCCAGTGTACAATTTAAACATATGGACTGTGGGATCAGGCCCCACAAGGGCACATGTCTGCCACATAATCTACTTTCAGCTGAATGATGAATGACATGACATTAGTGGGGACAGAGATACTGATAGCAACGCTGAGCATCTTGCACATTCTCAGGAAGATAACGGTCATCGTATCCACGTACATGGTACTGTATATGCAAGTGCTGACATCATCGACTAGGAGCCACACAACCAGAGGACCAATCATCACGAATCACCTGCGACCAATCCAAATAAGCAACTTATTTCTTATCTTTGTGCAATGCATTTCTTATCTTTGTATAAAACTACTGGGTCAGGGAAAACACAGTCAGTCAGACTTTGTGAACTGACACACTCTGTTGTTGCCAGGGACCGAACTCTGACCCAGAGCTCTGTACTGCTTTATTCATCTACTGCCTATTAAATTAAGGATGGTCCAGGTGGGACACAGGCCTGCCTGAAACATCCTTTAGTTAAGCTGCTATAGGATTAGACTGCTGGGGGCCTCTGACAATTTACTGCTCCTCTCTGTCCCTCACTCCTCATGTCTCTGTCTCTCCCTCACACTTCATGTCTTTATATCAATATATTACATATTATTAACACTCATCTGCTCTCTCTCGCAGTTGTGTCCCCCCCACCCTCCTTCTCTTTTTCAGGTAGTTTTGACTCCAGAGCAGTTGGATTCAAATTCTTTGACGACATCATCATTTTCATCTTCACCACCACCACCACCACCACCACCACCACCACCACCATCATCATCATCATCATCATCATCATCATCATCATCATCATCATCATTATTATTATTGTAATATTAATTGTAATGATAATTTTACTTTAACAACCACTTGTAAACATCTACTCTCTACTGTCTCTTCCTGGTCTCCCACTTTTCTTCCTCCCTCCTCCCCCGTCCTCCTCCCTCTCTTTCCTCTGTCTCTTCTCTTTTCCCTGTTTTCGTTTCACTCCAACCGGTCGAGGCAGATGACCGTCCACTCTGAGTCTGGTTCTGCTGGAGGTTTCTTCCTGTTAAAAGGGAGTTTTTCCTCTCCATTGTCGCCAAGCGCTTGCTCATTGTGGAAATGTTGGGTTTCTCTATGTAAAGTGCCTTGAGATAAATGTTTTTATGACCTGGCGCTATATAAATAAAATAAATTGAAATAAATTGAATTGAAAAAACAAACGTCTCTAGTTGTTTCTGATTCAACTTGCTAGCTACATAATTCACCACATGCAACACAGCCAGGTACGCCAGTAGTAGGGGTTCCATCACTTGGTTTGTGGTGAATAAGCTAGACTATGCAGGGTAGTAAGAAAGTATAAATGTTAAATGAAATGAAGAAGGTATTCACCAAAAATCATCAAGAAAGAAGAACCAAAACCATTCACCGACCATTCAGATGGTTTCAGGAATTTATCTCAATTTCCCTTGAAGTGGAAACAGCTAGTGTTAATGAGATAATGTTCAAACTTTGCTATTTCCATCAACAGAGAAATATTCTGCATAGGTATCACTGAGATATTGTATTCACAAAGAGGACGTATAAAAATATAAGAAGGCAGAAAAGAAAGACAAAATATACAAAAGAGAGAGGAGTTAGAGACTAAAACTGAGAATACCACACAGCAAAATGACTAGGGAGAGTGTAGGTTTGAATAATAAAAGGCAAACTTACACAAAGACACAAACAAAGGAACAAAGATGACATTCAGTATAAAGATAATAGACAAAGAACAAACCAGATCAGTTCATTATCAAAGACATTAACACGAACTAAAGAGAAAACAAGATAAAAAAAAATTGAGTAAAGGAAGACAGAAGGGTAGGAAAGAAAAAAGAAACATAAATAAGGAAATTACTGAGAAGAACAGATAAATGAGAAAGGGAGACAATGAGAGATGAAAAATGAGAGAAGATAGAACAGTGATTGAAAGTGAAAAGAGGGAGAAACCAGAACCTGTAGAATGTGTGACCTTAGTGTCATCAGTCTGCTGTCTGACATGTAGTAACTACACAAAAGTCAAGACAAGACAAGACATTGTCAAAAAACATTTGTCAGATGAATTACAATAATTGTTCTGTTTGCTGTTTTTAAATGTCAACCATAAATCATTGTGATATTTCATAACTGGAATTAATAGTTCAGATAGGAGAGTGTGTTGTAACAAATGTCTTCCTGCCAGTCGTAATAGTGTGCATTAGTTGTCCATTTTGAATTCATTGTTAATGAAAAGACAAAAAGTGGGTCCATAAACAGAAAAAGATGAATGTTGACAAAGACTGTGTAGCAGACTCCTCTGATTTTATCACACTTAAAGAAAGTAGATGAAACAACTCATCCACAGAACATGGATCTCCTGTCATAAACTACACTTGGACAGGCCAGAGAGACAAAGCTCTAAGTAACCCCACAAACACTACTGAGAAAACAGAATCCTCAGTGACCATAAAACACCCTTTTTCCTTATCTGATCGAAGCCCCTCAGACCAGTTGGTACCACATTCCAAGGTGCAAAGAACACTTCATGTGCTCATATCGAAACCTAAAAGACTCAGCTGCATTTTTATATAACCATCCAGACTTCAACTATGTATTAATGTAATATTATTTGTCTTTATTGTGTTATCACCTATTATGGTTATTCTATTATATAGGGAGCATTCAGTTGTTTTGAGAACTATTTACCTATGCATCCATAAATGTCTTACTATTGTTTGTGTCACATTGCAAATAACCATTTCTTCCAATAAGGTCACAGTCATAATTCAAGTATCAAGTGGAATATGACATTGTTGTAGAGATCACAAATGCTTAATATTAATGTTTAGGACTTCATAGTCCTACTGGGTCATGGATTGCAGGCTCCAGACTCCAAGCATGTGCAAAACATTGTAAATCAGAATTTCACACCAACTGAAACAAAGGAATCTTAGTGCGACTAAGAGTGAGTGACATCACGCTCCCCATGTTAAAACAGACTGCTACTCACAGTTCCCTTCACTTCTTCACTTTACTTTGTCTTTTGGATGCATACACTCTCTTCTTTTTTTGGCACCCTCTCTACACACACCTTTTATAGTTATCCTCCACAGTTCTAGTCTTCTTCTTATTTTACCTTTTCCTTAAGTTCTTCCTTGAGTTCTTACTGTAGACCAGTCCTTCCCAAATAGTGGGACGCCCCCACAGTGTGACCCCAGGGAACATGCGTTTTTTTACAATACTAGAATAGAGTTTAATTGCACATCCACTACAGTATGTGGCAGGGTTTTTTGCACTAAGCATGCACACACACACACACACACACACACACACACACACACACAGCACAGAGCAAGAGATATGAAGTGCTATAAACAAACCTTCAAGAAAAATGGAAAAATATTTAACAATGACAAAAAGAAAGGTGGAGAGACAGAGACAAACGAAAGTCTCCCGAAAGCTAAGACGAGGAAATATGACGTATATAAGTGTATGTAGCACTAGGCTTCACTGTGAGAGACGAGGAAAGACTGATATGTCTGGTTCAAGGTGGTCAAAAATATGTTTATAGTTTGAATAAGGATTTATTAATTTTGTTTTAATTTCAGGCAAATTGATGCACTTTAAATGTAGTAGTTTTAGTAGTTTAGAGAGTTGCAGTACTACTACATGCACTTTAAATCTTTTCTGTTACAGATTAAAAAACAATGTTAATAGTTATTCTTTGTTTTAAGTTGATCTATATCATTTTCTTTTTTCTTTAATGATAGTAAGGATACAATGTTATGCTGAGATGTACGTATAATACATTTTTTATAGACAAATGATACTATTTATAGTCGTGGGAAGGGTGTGTGTGTGTGGGGTGGGAGGGCGTTTACCACACAGATCTACTCTGGCAGCTTCAGTACACTGTGTGTGTCCAGTAGTTGTGTGCGTATGTGAATTTATAAATGCACACATAAATTTCTGGATGTATATCAGTTATTTGAATATTTGACCTTCATGCATGGTCGTTGACCAAAGCACTGATACCAGGACTGGACTGCCTTGAGCACTGCACCGCAGCTTCTCCTGGATAGTTATCATAGGTCCAGTTAAGGGTGATTTCATCACGTCAAGTCAAAGTCGAATGTAAGATGACCCGTTTTTCAAGACCCATTTTTTTAAGAATACTTTAAGACAAAATCTAAGACAAAAAGACATAATGAATCTTTTCCTACATCATTTTGTTTTCAATCAAATATCAACAGCCATTATTCTCTCATTAACTGCGTTCACTATCGAGGTGCATTCAGAAGCCCTTGGAAAACACAGAAGTAAACATTGAGAACATGAAGTCAACACAATGTGGGTATAATTACATTTAGAATTATTATATCATTTATAATTATATAATGTTTGCTGTGATCACCTTCTTCTTTGTTTTTATATATTACAGTGGAAGCGCGACAGTGCCACCAACTGGTCAGACATATGTACTATAGCATTTTCACTCAACTATTGCATCTTTGTGTAAACACGGAAATTTCTGAAGATGGTCCTGTGTAAACACAAAACTTTTTCAGACGCAAAGGGGATGACACTTATGACTTGATTTATATGTATACAGAGAAATTAACACATATTATATGCTATATATTGCAATGATAGCCACCCTAATAATCAATAATCAACACAAACACAGCAGATAATAATAGGGACTTCATCTTACCCCCATGCTCAGCCTATTTGTCCAAAATGGCCCATACAGCATCCATAGAGCCGCTGGCCTCCAGTTCCCTGCTTCTTTTCCTACTCCTCATGTCCCATGCAGTTCTATGTCCTTTTGCAATCCATGACCTCACGTATGGAATCGGGTTGAACCGGGTAAGCAGCGGGCCGACAAGGCAAGGGAAGAGTATGGTAGAGGGTAAAGATGCCCTGTTTGCCCTCTCACACTCTGCACTTCAGATGGGAACAGTGTTAACCACAGCCAAGAGGTCCTTCAGTCCACTTTTAAATCATCATTTAGCTTATTGTATCCTATTTGTTCTTTTCCATTCAGATTTCTTTCCAGACTCCAAAAAATGTCCTCTGGTTCAAGGTTTTGTCAGTGAACCGTCCTGCATGCACTGGCACACCAAGAAAAGAGTCCTCCTCAACCCAGCTCTGGCTCATTAGGCTGTGTCAACTGGGCCATTCAGACATGGCCTTGAACACCCTGATCTGTCGGCAAATGGCTTTGTGAGGCATTATGATATTGCACTCTTGTTTTTGGAGCTTGAGAGACAGGTCTGACAGTTCTTGTAGTGCATAATATATCAGTCCTAAATTGATAACAAAAGCATGGGTTGAAAGACGCTTTTCCAGGCCAATGTAGCGTTCCCTAGTAGTGCTGTTTTTTGAAAGTTTTGTTTTCTCCCACAGACCACTGTGATATTAAGCACACAAAATTCCACAATACAATGAATTGCTGTTCATGTCCAAAAAGAATTGGTAATGATTATGATCAGGAGCGGACTGGCCATAGGGAGCATTAGGAGAGTTTCCAAATGGTCGGTCTGTTGCTGGCCAAAGTGGCTGGTGGTCGGAACATTTTTTTAACCCATAAAATGCAGTCATAGTTAACCGCAGTAGCCTGTCCTTGCAGCCACAGATGGCACAGAATCCAGGATCAACTAGCCATCTGGCAAACTGGACATTGTCCCAGTGGACTGACGTGCTGTTTGGGCCAATAGTCACAATTGTACTTGTATTTGAATTGCTGATAACGAGTTGTTAGTCCCATGTATGTGGTTTAGTGCTATAGTATGAGTCGTTTCCTGTAATAGGCTGCATTTTAATTTGTCTAACCAAGCTGTGAATGCCAAGCCAATAGTTGTTGCAATGGGTGTTGTTGATGCAGCACAGTTGATAATGGCTGTGTCAGTCAAAGCTGTGCTATGTTGACAGACCTAACATGCCTAAGCTGAATTTTAATCTTGGTCGTATGGCACCTCAAAAACAACAAAACAAAACAAAACAAAACAAAACAAAACAAAACAAAACAAAACAAAACAAAACAAAACAAAACAAAACAAAACAAAACAAAATTGATGATGTTGCATACTTGAATAAAAGTCCTCAGCTGTGTGTTGATTAAAGTTTTTCATTTTATTCATTACACGCAACTGCTGTGTTTTCATTATCATTTCCTAGCTTAAGTTTTTTTCTTCTTCTCTGCCAGATACATAGAATTATATCTAGGCTTACATTGCCATCTACTGGTCAAACATTGTAACAATGATGTAAGTTAGGGAACTAAAAGACAACAAAAAGACAAAAAGGGGTGTACACTACAGTGACCTCACTGAAAGATTGAAAGATTGATTCATATACCCTGATACAAGACAGCTTTTTGCATATTTTTTATATACAGTACTGTGTAAAAGTTATAGACACCCCCCATGTGTTTTGTTTCAGCATTGCTTTAAAGACCATAATTTCTATCTCTCACTTTCTTTAAGCAAATGTAATAAGAAAATACAGGAAATTTGTGTAAAGCATTTAAGAGCACATCAAATGTACTAATAATTCTGGATTCAGACTCTGGTCATCCCCAGATTTATTGCCCCAGCAGTGCTTCAGTGACCAACAATCACAAGGAATAAGCTGACAAGAAAGTCATTGTTCACCCCAATCACCAACAGACATGCCTAGCCTGTCAGTAACTGTTGGCAGATCCAGATGACATCACAGCAGTCTCGGGATCAGCTGCTGACAGTGACAAGCATATTGGGAAGACATTATGAGTTGGGGCCACCCAAAACATGCTTTAGGTCTCTTGTGACCCTCTTTATTGTTCACCAAGGGGGGAAATTCTGTCCTAGTTTGCCTCATCAGGAGTCTTTGGATAATCCGCTCTGGCCATTGGCTTTTCCCATTTTGACCAAGGTGAGCTGTTAAGTAAGAGACACTGATTACTTTGATTACAAGATTACTTTGTAAAAGATGAAGATGAGGATGAACATGACTCGGCCCTGGATGAATCTGATGAAAAAGGTGAGTTTTGTCATGAACTACACACAGTGTAACTAACAGATAGCTTAACATGACTGTACCTATGTTAGTGTACCAATGTATTGAATAGTGATTCAGATGAAAATAGGTGAAGTTTATTTACAGATTTGTGAACAGATTTACTTGGTGATTATTTTTTTCTGCCATGATGCATATGAAATCTATGATAAATCTCTTAGTTACTTTTCTTCCCTGTTGCCTCCATTACCGGGGCAAAGTGGGTCAGATCCTATTTCACGGCGTGAAATGCCACCTCTGTTACATAAATCTTGGCATGTTTAGTATCCTCAGAATCTCAACCAAACGCTCATTTCAAACAATTTCTACGACGCAAAGGACATAAGACGTAAACGTCCTAAAAGACATAAAGAAAAACCATGACACCCCCTCTGTCTTCATACAGTGCTTTGAAACCAACAAAGTCTCTGCTAAGAGCAGAGGACTAGTAGATTCTAAAACTACAAATTTACATAAGAGTTTGTAATTGCAGAAAAAAACTCAGTTAATTATGGACATGCATTTTTCGAGACGGAACCTTTAGAAATACCTTCAGGGAAGAAGAGGTTGAATTGAGCTTACTTAGCCTAGCTTTTAGTGGTTGTTCATAGTGACTGAGCTGCTTCCATCCTCTCTGCATGTACTCCCCTGTTCCTAGCAATCACTCTGCATGCCTTAAGCCAGATCATGCAGATCCAGTCTGACTAAATATAATACAGCAGTTTTCATATTAAAAAGATCACATTAATTGCTCTATTGTTTAGAATTGAAATTTTTTTTCTGCTGCCATCCACAAAATGTATACTGAATCTTTTGAAGCCAGTGGTCATCGAGCTGCAAGTGAACGCACATTTTATCATCTCTGGAAGAAGTATGTACAAAATGTGCTGCCAATGAAACCAATGTCAGATCAATGCTGCGCAGTGCTTTATTGCATAAGGATTCAGAAAAAAAAGACTTAGAGGAGAAAACGGAAGCACATGCAAAAGCTGACAATCATCTGCTGCAGATGTAGATGTAGTTGAAGAGTAGAAGTTAGAACATTGACTTAAAGAGATATTAAAAGGTACTGTACAGTAATGTTATGCCTTCACTGCAGTTGTTTAATTTTACAGGAAGCATGATGCATTGACAAATTGAGTAAACAGTTCTTTATTCTTTTCAGGTTCACTACAGCTTTGACTTTGCTCAGCAGTTACATTATCCACACAACCCCATGCAGCCAAGATGCATCTTCTTCAAGACACCTTACAAGTGTGCTATTTTTGGCATCATAACAGAAGGCCTTAAACAGATGGAGATCAAGGCAAGGCAACTATACAAGGGGGCCAACTGTGTGATAAGCCTTCTTGACTATTTTTTTGACAACTATGATGTAAATGAGACAACAAGACCCTGTCACAATCAGAGCCAGTCACACACAAGTTGCTGAAGTGTGACCCTGATGATGTGGCTTGTGAAAAATCTACTGCTCTGCATTGTGAAGGGCTTACAGTACAGATCAACGTGCTCCGGTGGACACACCATGAAAATGCGTTATCTCCCTTCTGTGGCCGGACAGTGCCTATAAAAAGTATTCACCACCTTGGATGTTTTGCTTTTATAAATCAATCATGTTCAACATAATTTGGCTTTTTTTGAAAAAAATGCCAAATGACAAAATATCCTCTTTAAATGTCAAATTGAAAACTGAAGTCTACAAAGTAATGACAGTTGAATAAAAATATGTAACATAAAATAAATAAATGCATAAATTAGGTCAGTCACTTAAAAGTGACTGACCTACTTTAACAGAAGTCCAGCCAATTGATGCTAGTAGTCTCACAATTAGTGGAATGGTATTCACCTGAGTCAATGAACGGGTCTATTTTCATACATAAGGCACACCAGATTATAAGGTGCATTAAACTATCAGATAAGACAGATAAGAAGCACAGCACATATTACTCCGTGAGGCTCCTGACTATGATAGCCGTAATGCTCTGACAATCCATCAAGCAATGCGGCTTCATAGCTTACCAAAGTCATACTAAAACATTTTGACAGATTTTTGAGCGCCGTGTACCACATAAAATCGGTTCAAGGTCAGTAAGCACAACCAGAATTAATACATAAGGTACACCAGATTATAAGGCGCACTGTCGATTTTTAAGAAAATTAAAGGATTTTAAGTGCCCCTTATAGTCCATAAAATACAGTAGTCAGTATTCCTGGCTACCATTACAGCATGAAAGCAAAAGAAGACTCCAAGCAAATCAGAGAAAAGGTTACTGACAAGTAAAACTCAGGGGATGGATACAAAAAACTTTCTAAGGCACTGAACATACCCTGGAGTTCAGTTAAATCAATTATCAAGAAATGGAAGGAATATGACACATGTTAACCTGCCAAGATCAGGCCGTCCTCACAATCTGAGTGACCGTGCAAGAAGGAGACTAGTGAGAGAGGCCACCTGGACACCTATGACTACTCTGAAGGAGTTACAAGCTTCAGCAGCTGAGATGGGAGAGACTCTGTATAAAACAACTGTTGCTCAGGTTCTTCACCAGTCGAAGCCTTATGGGACAGCCGCAGCGAGAAAGCCACTGTTGAAGAAAACTCATATTAAGTCTCGACTAGAGTTTGCCAAAAGGCATGTTGGAGACTCCATGGTTAAGTGGAAGAAGGTTCTTTGGTCTGATGAGAACAAAATGGAGCTTTTTGGCCATCAGACAAGACACTACACATCAACACCACACCACACAAACACCACACATCACCACAAACACACCATCCCCACTGTGAAGTATGGTGGTGACAGCTCTGGGGATGCTTCTCCACAGCAGACCCTGGAAGGCTTGTAAAGGTAGAAGGTAAAATGAGTGCAGCAAAATATGGGGAAAATCTGGAGGACACTGATTCCATCTTCCAAACAACTATGGCTTGGAAGAAGATTTATTTTTCAGCAAGACAATGAACCAAAGCATACAGTTAAAGCTACACAGAAATGGTTTGAAGACAAGGTAGATGTCCTGGAGTGGCCAAGTCAAAGCCCAGACCTCAATCTGATAGGGAATTTGTGGCTGGACTTGAAAAGGGCTGTTCACACCCAATCCGCATGTAACCTGACAGAGATTGAACAGTTTTGTAAGGAAGAATGGAGTAAAATTGCAGTGTCCAGATGTGCAAGTCTGAGACCTGTCCACACAGACTCTGTTCCATAGCCAAAGGTGCATCTACTAAATACTGACTTGAAGGGGGTAAATATTTATGCATTCACTTACTTTATGTTACATGTTTTTATTTAATTCTCATTACTTTGTAGAATTCAGTTTTCAATTTGACATTAAAGAGGATTTTTTGTGGTCAAAAAAAAACAAATTACGTTGAACATGATTGATTTATCAAAGCAGTAAAAGGGTAATACATTTAATACTTTTTATAGGCACTCATATATATTCATTGATACATCAGAGTTTCGGCGCAGGCCTCAAGCTCATATAACTACATGCATTTTGAAATTGCCTGTGGTTTACTACAATTACACAGACCTCAGAAATGATTTCAATGGTGTACTGACAAGTTCTGTGTGGGTAATGGATGTAGATTAGATTTGCTTTCTATTTTCATTATGATGTTTGGATAGCCTTTGCCTCAAACTAATCTAAAGAACTCGGATTAAAGTAAACTGAATGTATGACTTTTCCCATTCACCAGTTCAAAATATTGCTGGATTAAACTGGTTTTAACTTTCTTTTACAGAACAGGTAACAAGGAAATAGCTGGTGTTGTTATGCAGTTTTTATTTGTGATCTTTATGCATACGATGTTTCACATAAAGGGCTGAAATAACTGCTTAATTGCAATTCCCTTTCATGCATGACACTTGCGCAAAAATCAAACACATCAATGTTGCATTGCACAGAACTGAGGATTGTACAGTTTTCTTTGGAGACAGCTGAATGAAAACAAATACTTTGAGACAAATTATGTATTTAGGTAGTCCATATTGTATTTAAGCTGTGCTGTGTTTGTTTTAGGCAACACTTTTACGTAAGGAAAAAAACTGGACCTAATAGCACATAATGGTAAAAACATCCCAACAATAAATGTAGGAAATTTAAAATATTTGTGTCTGTGTGCCAAAACTGTAGCTGGATCAATGCCTTGTCCAGGTAGTCACCAGCAAAAAGCCCTCACCCATAAGCTTGCCAAACATCTGGATGTAGTGCTCAATTCCTCCTCTCCTTATTACAGCCAGCTCCATTCCAATAGCTCTCTATTCTTTGACTGGCACTACTCCCTGTCAAAACGCTTGACTGGCCCACTCTGCCGTCTCCATTATTTTGGTGCAAATACACTTGCATGTCCTCTCTATGGCCCCTGAATAATAGCCCCCAATAACACGCAGGTCACTGTCTGTGAATGTAGCTCTGAGTCAAATAATTTTCCTGCTAAACCTGTCTATGCACCCATTTATGCAAATTCCATATGGGCTTAATTTGTCATACGAGTTGACATGCTATATGAAATTAAACTATATATACTTGTCCCACAAGACAAGTATTGTCTCCTTAGGAGTTGCCGATGGCAATACTAGGAGGCTTCAGGATCAAGCTCCCTTAGGATAAGGCACACATCGTCTTTTCTGACCCACAAACTGTTTTCTACACATTAACTGTACATCCAGCTGGGGCTTTGGAGTTGGTCCAAAATAAAATCAATAACGGGACCTAAATCATCACCATTCACGATGGTGAAGACCGCTTGTCCTCAGCATTCTTTTTAAAGTACTTAGATTTAAAATTATACTATGCTGGGTCGCTAGAGTTGCCAATATCTCTTGGCCATGGTAAACCCTTACTAGATCCATGTTACACAAATTACTTTATCTAGCCCACAGTGTCTGGCAATAATACTGTTATCATTAAATTATTACATGCTCACAATATTCTATATCACACTCGCAGTTTATTCTAATGTGAGCATGTGTTATATAATGTCCCTATTATATAATGAGCATGTCCCTATTTTCCTTCCCCATTATTATAGTTATGTCTCCAACAGTGGGATACATCAAATTTTCTATTTATTAAAGTTATCTTTAACATGTCTTTTTGTCCTCCATGAGGAAGAGGCAAAAAGGCACACCAACTGGTGATTATTTATTAAACTATTGATTGGTCATTATTAATTAAATGTTGATATTAACCTCAGGTGGCAGAGGAGCAAGAGAACACACCACATGTGAAGAGCTTTCTGTGTCAAATACATGTTGTTTGATCTTCTCTAGGGGGCTTAGGAACCCAAAAAGAATACTAAAATGTAAAAAGCTCAATTAGTAAAAAGCATGGACAGTTGCATTCTGTCAGCCATGATTTTTTCTAACAAAAATGACCCCAACTTCCACTTCATAACGCTGAGTTCTCAGTTCTGTGGTTCTTGGTTCAGAAAAGGCTCAGACTGCCACCAGTATGATCCTGGTGGCAAACGGGAACAGGGTAATATGACAAGCATTGAGAACCATTTAGATGAGAAAGTTTTGGCATCACTATAACCTCATGCCCAACCAACAACTTTATCTGTAAACTAGCTTTACTAGAACTGTAAACTAGCTCTACTTTTAATAATTGATGGTGTTTTAAATGATGTACCAACATTTCTCAGGAAATCCTTTACAAAATGTAAGGATCTGTAGTTTCGTATAGGTGAACATGTGGACACCTTGGATGTTTAGCGTGTGTCAAAACCTTCTTCAGACATCTTCTTTACCATTGTAATTACCTCTTGCAGTCCAGCATACAGTACCAGGGTGTTGGTACTGAATTCAGCAACAAATGGCGCAAAAATACGATTTACTGTGACAAGCCACCACTCGTACAGGTCAAACGACGGAATTGATGACATCTTCAAGGCAGTTTTCGTGACTCTGTACTCGCTTAGTCATTTACTTGAGGCAAAGATAAAACCACATGTGTGGCAGCATTCAGTTTGGCCCCATATTTCAACACCATCATCCCAGACATCTTTCACAACAAACTCACCCAGCTCTCTGTCCCAGCCCCCACCTGTCAGTGGATCACAAACTTCTTGAGAGACAGACAGGAGGCAGCAGGTGAGGCTTGGGAAAATCACATCCAGCACCCGGACAATCAGCACAGGCGCCCCCCAGGGATGTGTGCTCTCCTCACTGCTCTTCTCTCTCCCAGCGACTGTACCTCGGGAGATCCATCTGTCAAACTCCTGAAGTTTGCAGATGACACAACTGTCACTGACTTCATCCAGGATGGTGACGAGTCTGCACACAGATGGGAGGTGGGACAGCTGGCCCTCTGGTGTGGTCAGAACAACTTAGAGCTAAACATGCTCAAAACTGTAGAGATGACGGTTGATTCCAGGAGAATCCCCCCTGTACTAGCCCCATCACCATCCTTAACAACACTGTGACCAAAGTGGGATCCATCATCTCCCAGCACTTAAAGTGGACGCCCAACATAGACTCCATAATCACAAAAGCCCAGCAGAGGATATACTTTCTGCATCAGCTCAGGAAGTTCAACCTGCCCCAGGAGCTGCTGATCTAGTTCTACACCGCTATAATCCAGTCTGTTCTCTGCACATCTATCATCGTCTGGTTTGGTTCCACCACCAAACAGGACAAGAACAGACTGAAACGGACAATTAGGATCATTGGTGTTGATCTGCCCACTATCCAGGACTTTTATACATTTATAGTCAGGAAATGGGCAGGAAACATAAATGCAGACCCATCACACCGTGGTCACAACCTATTTGAACTTCTCCTCTCCGGTAGGCGACACAGATCACTGTACGCCAAAACAGCCAGACATAAGGAACAGTTTTTCCCCCAGGCCATCATTCTGTTGAACATTACTGTACCCACCTAACTCTAATACATTGTACATAACTCTGCCACTCTGACTGTCTGATCCGCAATTTGCACTATGTACATAAAAAACAACACACTGTAAATAATATTTAATATTTATATACATATACATAAATATATATTTAATATCTAAATAGACCGGACAGATCGACACACTTCTATTCACTATTTACATTAATTCATATATATTCTATATTGCAGTCCTCCAGCTCAATGTCCATATAATGTTTATATATTTTGTGTATATAATGTATATTCTATGTTTTATGTTTGTATGTTTAAATTACACTGGAGCAAAGGAAAATAACCGTAGCCAAATTTCTTGTATGTGTTCACATACATGGCCAATAAAGCTGATTCTGAGTCTGATTTAAAAAAGAACTAATAGCCAAAGTCAAGTCCAGCTTGGGACTGTACTAGGCACTGCCCTCTAGTAGATACATTGCTTAACAACAACACATTTATATATATATATTTATGTGTGTGTGTGTGTGTGTGTGTGCGTGCGTACGTACGTGTGTATATGTGTATTAGATGTATTTTATTTTCTGTTAATCTCTCATGGTTTTTTATGCTGCCAAATAGATAAATTTTCCCTTGAGGGACAAATAAAAATGTATTCTATTCAATTTGTAGAAATCAAGTCTGATGTGATCAAACTCAGTAGATGATAGTCTAGGCCTTTTTGGTTTTAGTCTAGGCCTAAAACCTGAAAGCTCAATTTTAGGGGGTCAACAGTGACATTATCTCCATCAGACCCTCAACTAATGAAGTTTCTAGCAACAAAAGTGACCCATCAGCATGTACCGATTTATCTCCTTACAGTTACAGTGTAAAATAATTTCATATATAGGAATTTTTCCCTATTTTTGGAGAATTACCTGGTAATGTAAATACATCTTCATTTGTGCAATAGTCCAGTTTTTTTTTTCTCCTGACCCAGACTATCATGTCCCTAATGCGTCTTTCTGTTTCCCAGGAGTGTGTGCAGGACCTTGACCTGAGAAACATGATTTCTTTCTCAATAGTTGGCCCAAATGTGAACTGGAAGTTTTTTGAACTGCTCCATCAGGAGCATGCAGAGGCATTTGGAGGTTCCCAACTGATACTAGTGGGAAGCTGTGGGCTATATACACTTCGCAATGCATTTAAAGGTGGATTTGTTGTCTGGCAACTGGAAGAGGTGCTTCAAGCACTGCATACAGTGTTCCACAATACCCCTGCAAGAAGAGAAGACTTCACCACGTTGACAAAGTCATCTGTCTTTCCATTAGCATTCTGTGGACATTGCTGGATCGAAAACCTACCAGTCATGAACAGAGCGATTGAAATATGGCCACAAATAGAAATGTATGTGGATGTAGTTACCCAGAAAAAAACTTCCAAGTCCCAGAACTTCATCCTATGACTGTCTTGCTGAGGCGAGGAATGACCCTCTCATCGTTTCATTCAAGTTCTCAAGTTTCATTTCTTCATTGGGCTTTCTATGATCTTCACCCCGTTCCTGACAAAGTACCAGTCAGATAAGCCTGTGCTGCCATTCATCAGACAAGATTTGGCTGTGCTCATCAATGTATTGAATAACATGCCATAGATTACACAGTGTATGTTGTTTCAATTCTGTTCTATTAACCTGCTGTGGGTCTAGATGTGTACTTGAGCATAGCACTGTATATGTCATCTGAGCCTGCTAAAGTGGTTCATTAAGTCAGTGGTCCTCAGTAACATCTCTCCACTTCAGCTTGTCAAACTGGACTCAGCTGACAAGTCAACAAGCGTGCCCCTAACTATCGAATATTTTTGGGGGGTTCCTAAAGTTCCACTGACAAAAGAGTTCCTGGGAGCTGCTGGCCTCAGGTCTCAGTACCATCTGCACCTTGAAAATGAAAATAAAAAACAAGCACAGAAACAAAAAAGAAAGGCTGCTGAGGACCACTTCGATGAACAAAGAAAGAAGAGGGTGACACTTAATGAAGTGGCTACCAGCCTTGAAAAAGCAGCTGACAAACTCGGCAAGCAAGCAGGGACCATCATGGCCCAGCTGTTCACAAAATCAAACGTATGTAGAAATCGTTTCAAAGAAACAGTATCAGAACTGAAGGGAGTTTAGAGCGAGCTGGAGCATAAAAAGGCAGAACTTAGGAAAATGGCATAATGTGTGTGTGAGAGTAAATGAGTATTGTATTGTGTTATATTCTGTGTGTGTGTGTTTGTGAGTCACGGAGAGTATTGTATTGTGAGAAAGTATTGTATTGTATGTCATTACAATCAGATAAACAAAACATTATAAAATAACCTCATGGTTTTGTGCTTTATTTTCACATTAAATAGTTTGTTCAAATCTTAAATTGTGTTTGAAATGGTATTTAAAAAGTCTTAAAAAGTCTTAAATTTAACTTGTAGACACCCTAAATACAAAATCACTTAAACTAGTCAGCCTCCATACACTGAAAAACTACATAGATAAGTGTGACAGATTTTTTTCTAAAATATCAGCTTTCCTTCAGCATGCTGAAACAATCTCATATAATCACTCAGATTTATTCAAGAAAGAAAGAATAAAATAAATACCTGCAGTTTTCGGTTTAAAATGAAAGCCATAGTTTACTCTGGACAGAAAATAATAAATTTCCACGAAGTGATGAACTGCCTCAACCTTAATCAGTAACTGAAACTGAATATCATGGTTCAGCTAGCTCCCACCAATAAGCAACAAGCAAAGCACTGACCATAAAAGATTAACAGTAGTGTTACCTCTAGGTTCTGCAGGTATCCTTCCTGAGGGTCGCAAAGCAGTGAAGAGATGCGGTGGTTGTGTCTCATGCAACGGCTACTGCTGTCCCTCCACATGGGGAAGATCTGCCGAATTACTGTCATGCGGCCAAGTGCACTGTGGGTGAGCTCCAGGATCTCGGTGTCGCTGATCTCCTGTGGTGGAGGACATTGACAAAGACATTGACCTTGCTCTGTCTGCCATGGAGGTTTGAATGGAGGAAGGTATTGTGTATGTGCTGTAAATCAGTTTGTATTTCACCCAGTTTCTATGTCAACCATGTGCCTTGATAGCCAAGTGGTTATGCACACTACATTGGTGTATATGCGATGCAGCTGTTCCACTTTGGTACTTAGGTACCTTTGCTCTAATGACCGACATTTAAAGGAGAGTTATTCTGTTAGGTAAAAGTCCAGATGAAACAATTACCAAGTCAGCCATATTAATGTCCACTAAAAGTGCAAGTACAGGTTCAGAGTTTTTAGAGTTTTTTTTTTTTTTTTTCTACAGACAGCACCATTTGTTAAAAAGTAATATCCTTTTTGCTTAAACCAGAAACACAGATTTTATTCTCACAGAACAGGGGAGTTGTCGGTCTACTGCAGCCTGAATTGGTTAGCATGTTTGTGTTTAGAGTGGTGTGTGTACGCTAATTTTTTAACATTTAAGAATTGACAATTCAAGTGATTTAAAGGTGGGATTCAATTCAATCTACTGGGTAAAAAATCATGATGTTGTTGAATGGACTTTCTGTCTGTCATTTCGACAAACCTTTTTGCTGACATGTAACACTTGAACTCATTAAAACTGTGTACAATACTGTACAGTTCCACTGTTCTGGTTTCTGCCTTTTCAGCAGATGTATGACCAGGAGTTGGTGATGTCCAACACTGATGTGATAAAGGCTCAAATGTGTTTCAGACAAAGTGCTGTTTGGAACCATTTAATATGATTCAAATTCACCCCCTTTTCTGTGTAAAGTATCTAAATATAGCACTGCACTTTGTGTAGTAAGTAAACAGGATATCTTTCTCAGGATGCATTCACACAGTTCGCTTAAAACAAACTCAAGCTTGTTTCCAGACCACTTTAATCCCTGGAAGGCTGACAATAGCATGATAGGTGCAGATGAAGGTTTTACCTTACAGCCCTTCTGCAGCATGTCTTCATTTTTGTAAAATTACAAGAATTGCATTGTGAAGGTGACATTGCATCAAACTCTCTTGACGCTCAAATATGTCTGCAAACATCTGTAACTGTAGAAACTGTGTCACTATAAGGGCAAGAAGAGCAGCACGCAAAATCTACATGATGTTTACTGTCACTTCGAGCTTCAAATTTAACCCTGCCCCAGATATTTCTGTCTGATATTTCTGAAACAACTGTAGCACAGATGTGGTTTTGTTTACAGGTTCTGGTCCACTTACAAGAAGTGCAATGTAAAAGTGACCCACACCAAACAAAAATAAATAAATGGAATATAATTTGTCCAGAACAAAGCAAGGGAAACTAATTGAATTTCCTGGTGTGAAAGTGATTACTATACATCATTGAGCACACAGCACACCATGCACACAACAAAATTAACGCATTTAACCCATCACCAAAGTGAGCAAGGGGCAGCCTGGACAGCACCCGGGGAGCATGTGTAGGATGATACCTTGCTCAGGGGTACCTCAGTGGGAGGCCTGTGAAAACACCCTCAAACTCTTGATTGTCTCAACCAATGTTTGGTTCATCTATCAGTGCAGCCACTGATTTGAAGCATATTGAACATTTAAGACCTGGTTCCAAGATGGTGTTATGGTCAATCCAAAATGGGCAGAAAATGAATGTGATGTAATGGCGTGTGATAGGAATCACTACAAGACTTAGATAAGGAGTTTAAAGGGTGGTTTCACTCTTAGAAACACAGACAAGGGTAATGTAACTTCCACGAACAGGAAAAAGCACCATTAGGATGTTGACTGAAGACACTTAATTGTGCACAATTTACTGCAGCTTATTCAGAAAATTGTGTATGGCATTTCAGAGGGGCAGAGTTAGGTAATACGGTAAAACGCAAACAGCAAATAGCTCAATGCCCTGTGAGCTGGGTGGCTCAGTAACATTGATGTGCCCGGTGTTACACTGTCTCACTCATTCATAAACACCACGATCCTCACATCCTTCCTCTTGCCGGTCTCGTTAGCCTCCCTGTCTGCTGACGGGTCTCAGTGAGACAGATGATGCTGCTCTCCCGGTAGATACTACCTCTCTACGGTCTTTTTCTCCTCACAGCACTTAACTCCTGCTCTGCATCCACCTTATCTCCACCAGGATGTGGTGTTTCTTGTCAGGTATGTCTGAGCAGTGCCATCAGCTGATCACTGTGTAACAATATGCTAACAGCTCAATGGCTACATTAGGCTGCATACATTTAAAGATAGGGCTGACAGCTGATGCACTGTGCATGCACCGTGCCTGTAGGCATACCTGGTATGAATTACACACACACAACAGCGCTGCTCACGGACAGCTTCCACCCCGCACTGCTTACGTGCTGTGTGAATCAGGCCTTAGAGATAGAGTGAGGAGTTTGGACATCTAGGATAGGCTCAAACTACAGCCACTGTTCCTCCATGTCGAGTGGGCCAACTGAGGTGGCTAGAGCATCTAGTTAGGATGGCCCCTGGACGCCTCCCGAGGTAGGTGTTCTGGCCATGCCCATCTCAGAGGAAGCCCCAGAGGAGTCCCAGGACACACTGGAGAGACTATGTCAAGGCTGGGCTAGGAACACCTTGGGTTCTCCCTGGAGGAGTTGGTGGAAGTGGCCAGGGAGAGGCCGGTCTCTCCTCGGTCTGTTGCCTCCACAACCCAGACGCACTGGATAAATACAGTCATATATTAGAATCCAGTTTTTTTTTTTTTTAGATTTATTTGGTTTATGTCTTGGTGTCTATAAGAAATACTTGATACTTGATAATGATACTGTGATATGATTATTGCACATCTAACAGACAACTACAATTCTGATGCATGAATACAGGGGATATGACACAAACTGCATGTGACCAAGTAAAACAAAGCATTACATAAATTGAAACAACAGATTTCTCTAGGTTTGGATGTTTTGAGGTAATTTTCAACAAAAAATAACATTTTGTCGAATAATGGTGTGACAGGGTTAGATATAACTTTGCAGCAGTGTGAGTGACCTTAGATCACTGAGTATTTGTGTGGATGTTTCCGATCTGACAGCTGTAAGATTAGATTTCACTGTATTTATCCCAGCAGGGAAATTATTTTGTTGCTTAACACACTCTGCCCAACCACTAGGTTTCACTGCCACCCACCGAGCATCTTTGCTGTCCCATCTCTGCCTAGCCTTTCCTCCTCAAGCTGTCCACAGCTCTCCCTACCTCTCCATCTTATGACTGAAACAATGGGACTTGCCCTTTGTATGTTCTTCTTTTCTCTCTTTTATAACTTGTATGAGCCTATCTCTCTACCCAGGTTTTTTTTAATTGGCATCAGCAGTGTTGTCTGGTCGCAGCTGTGTGTATTACCAGCAGACAGAGGGTGAAAAGGACACCTTTCCTCTGTTGACAATCTGACTTTGCGCTGGGCTGCTACACTGCACAACAGACCACACAACACCACTAAGGAAAAGGAATGGCTTTGATGGTTTGGTTAGTTTGGTGGTTAGTTTGTTTGTTTTTCTGAACATTTTTTTTTAATTCTTTTTTTTTTTAAGTTATTTTCCCTCCCCACTAATTGATCGTCAAATTCATAGGTGAGATCTGCCAACAAGGTAGCATCTCTAAACAATCAAGTATTTATTTATTTATTTATTGCATTGGAGTTGCAATCAAACCTACATTGCAAAACATATTTATTGGCAAAATGTGCAGTTTTTCAGCTGTTTGCTGTAAAAAATTCAAACAAGAACAGGGATGGGATGTCTGGGATGTTTTTTTCTCAATACAATTCGATACATGTCTTTGTTGACATCCTTTAGCTTTCCAGCAATCAGACCTCAAACCCAAGAGCAAGGATTAAACTCAACCTGTTTCAGTTGGCGGTTCAAGGGCTTTGCCGGACTCGGAAACTGACGCAGCAGCGTGACGTGTCCCAGGTGGAATCTCTCGAGACCCGACAAACCACGGCGCAGATGATTGGTCTTGGGCATGTGTGAGTCGGACTGACTCAGTGTCCGACTCCTGGTGGCGACCGCTGCCGATGCTTAGGCTGGTGGTGGATGCTTGGATCAGATGTTCTGATCTGCTCAAACTCTTTGCGGGCCGAGGATGATGATAGCAGGTCTGATCAGTGAAGACGTTTCTCGATCGTAGATGAAGAATTTGAACGTTTGGCCGGACGATACAAAACTCCAAAAACTTTCCAAAATCGACGCAGTAACGTAATAATAAAAATTATTATATTACAAAAAGACGAACAAAAGTTTTTAATGTTGTAAAAAGACGAACAAGGCTAATTAATGTTGGCTGGCAAAATTATGAAAACTTTAGGTTGCATTTCAACTTAGTTACTAGAAAATTAAACTTATGGAAAAGGTTGTCTCGAGAACTTAAGAAAGTAAAACAAGAGCTAGAACTGAAAAGTTAAAGGGCAGTAGTGAAGTAGAAGACGTGAACTGAACTAAACTAGAAGTGAAGTGTGAGAAGTGCACAGCAGTCGAGTGTAACTCTCCTTACACCTTGAGGTATGTGACGTCATCCCCAAAGATGCAATAAGATCCCCTTTGTTTCAGTTGCCACGAATTTCTAATTAGCAGCACAATGTACTTTACATAAAACTGAGCTACTTCCACTTCCCTTACCCATACCCCTCCACCCCTAATCCTTATGAATAATATAACATGTAGGGAAATTATAAGAACAAACTAGACAATTACCCTGTGGGTAATCGCGAGAGTTGGGCTGTGCACCGTAGCAGTCTACGCTAAGATGTTATGCTAGGGTGCTACAATTTCCTTTTTCACCTCATCTTATCCTTTTTCCATAGTGAAATGATGATGAAACTTCATATTATTAAATGATTAGTGTCACGAATCACTTCCCTTTTCATCTCAACTTATCCTTATTTGTCCATTTCATTGTGGTAGGAAAGAAAGGATGATTGGTGATATGACTGACGACGCTAGACGCCAATCATTTCAGCAATCATCATATGAGGAAAGGAAGGTGGGAAATCATTTGCGACTGGCAATGATCCTTTGACGGTAAAGCACTCCAACGTACAAATGCTAGGTAAAGTCAGCAAGTGTGAACTAGGTTGTTAACTAGATTGTGCATGGATGTGTGGACCAACTGACTGCCCAGAAAAATATATGCTTACATATGCTATGCTATGGTATAATTATATGTTGCTGTTACACATTTGACTGCCTCCGTAAAAATGTGTTTGTTTCACTACAGTAGGTAGTAGTAGGTATAGAAGATGACTATCTTAAATTTATTGCTGACAGCATTGCATGTTGCCTATGTTCAACACTTGATGCTGTTACCCCACTGAGAAAGAAGGTAGTGAATCAGAGGAGGAGAGTTCCTTGCTTTAACTCGCATACACAGTCTTTAGCAACAGTCAAGGCTTTTAGAGGGGAAGAATTTTATTTAGCCTGGAGAAATAGTATCATAGAATGTAAGTGAGCCCTCAGAAAGGCCAGTGCCTCTTATTATTCTTCTTTAATTAGTTATAAGTTAGTTATAACATTCTTCACATTTTAGTGTATATAGATAAAATACACATAAATAATAGTAATAACATTAAAATATTTTTTCTTTTTACCAGCAATACATCACAAAATAAAGCTACATCCCCATGCTCTAAGATTTTCGTGCACCTCCTCTTCAGTTAATATTTTTGTCCGTGTTTTATCTGTTATCTAGGTGGCATTATGCACAACTTTAATCCCCCTGACCCAATATGCTAATACATATTTCCTTTTCTCTCAGTGACATGTATGTGGCAGTGCAAATATTGTGTCACCAGAGAGCACAGTAGGTACAAATTACTTCAGCATCATAAAATACATCATTATGGAATAGGCCAACATTATCTGTGCCTATATGAGAATTGTCCATGCACATTCAAGACATGGAGTGGACTAAACATTCATGTATATAAAGTTCATTCATCTCAGCTTCCAGTTCAGTAATTTTTAAATGTGAGTTATGTGAATGCAGTGACGTCTTCTCAGAGACAGATTTTTTTGTCCACATTGGAACACATCTGCAAAGTAACGAGACAGCTAACTGTGTTTTTCTTGGTTGCCCTTTCAAGACAAATATTTATAATACACAAAGAAAGAGAACGTATCATCCACACACAGTTAAAGATTTTAAAGTCAATGTAATTACACTTGTGGACCCAGTTCAAGTGACAGAGTCCTCTGATATTATAAGGTCTAGCTGTTCTGCAGATATATGATATGGTGAATTTAAAAGTGAATCAGTGATAGAATGTGATGGTAGTGCTGTTAAAAGTCAGCCAGAGCTAACTGAATAGAAAATAGCAGAAATATTGTTGAAATTAGAACATATATTTCATATTCCAGCAAAAAGAGTAGACAAGGATGAGTTATTAGAGGAGTTACATTTTCTGATTAGTTCAGCTAGTGCACCTCTAACAAAGCTTACAATTACAGACATTTTTAAAAGCCATAACCTCCGTATTAGTCAGGCTGTTATTGAAGAACTTGCCAATTCTGTGTGTGTTTCTAACCGTGTGGCTAAAATTTTGGGAAAGTGTGGCCCTCTTGCCACTTCTTATAAAAGAAAACTATACTACATACTACATTTTAGGGTTGTTGAGCCTGTTGACTATATTTTTATCTACAGACCAAATCTATCTGCTGAGAAGTTGAGAATTTCCATAAACCTTTTTATTGATGATTTTGAGGTTTGTAACCCTCTTGGAACCTCACGCAAAAAGCTTTGTGGTGTATATTGGGTCTTGGGCAATTTATCTTCTGGCTCTCATTCTGCCCTTTCATCGATTTATTTGGCAGTTCTTTGTAAGTGAAAGTGAAAATTTGAGGATATTTGGGTTTGAAAAAGTCTCGGATCCCCTCGAAAGATCTGGTAATTTTGCAGCAACATGGTATGTTCATCAGTCAGTTGAATGAGTGTATTAAAGGAACTGTGAGTCGTGTCATAGCCGACAACCTAGGAACCCATGGGCTGGCACGTTTTATAGAAAGTTTTTCTGATGAATACATCTATAGATTCTGTACAGCTAAGAAATCAGAAATTCAGTCAGTGACTTCTGGGATTTTTGAGTATAGAACACAGGAAGTTAACAAAGCATATCTGACGCGTGCACTAGAAACAGCAAGTTTGTGTTGTGGAGTTAAACGCAGTTGTATTTTGAGTAAGAACCTCAGCCACTTTCATGTCACTGCAGGCTACCCTCTAGATTTAGTACATTATCTGTTGGAAGACATAATACCAGTAGAACTTTTTTTTTTTCTCTTTTGAGCTCAAAAAAGTATTTCACCTCAGAAAAGCTTAACAACTTGATCTGAAATTTCGGGTACAAATGGGCAGATAAAACCAATCAGCCTCATGCAATACCACAGACTTTGAATGATCTGTGACTGATCAAAAAGTATTCAACCTTGCAAAAAAGTTGAATGATACATCCACACAGGAGGCTTTTGTCTCCATTTGACAGCTGGAATGATGTCTCGAGGTGAAAGTATGCCAGAGCTGTAGATGTTTAAATGTTTGTGTGTTTTTTGACTTTCTCCCATTAGAAATGAATAAGAAAATTTCAGTGAATTTTTCGCAACTACGTCATGAAAATTCATATTCTGTAGAGAAAAGTAATAGCACACCGAGTCCGATCGAGCCGCATGTTTTGGTGTATTTTTTGTCTGTGTGCGATGAGGCGTTATTGAGTTATTTCAAATCGAAAATCATATGGAAGATGAAAAATAAGAAGAAGACACGCGGTGAAGAACAATAGTTTGCAATGCAAAGCACTGCATCACTAATGATAGTTGTCCATGGGCAATTATTTCTGCCAGAGTTTGCAGAAATTCTACAGATTTTCATTTTGCAAGGCAGGATACACTTTTTTGTGAAAAAGTTATCTGCTTCGCAGAGCACTTCAGAGCTTTTGAACTTGACATGTCACATGTGAGAGAGGTATCTCTGATTGACCATGGGGAACTACTTGATGACTACCCGTTAGCTGCCTATTCAGTGGAAGGCCTGTGTCTGGTTACTCTGAAGAGACACATTAACTGTTAGGGTAAACAGGACGCATATTTGTAAGTATTTTCCCCCTATGTCACATGGCAGACCAGCTGCTGCTTAATACTGAAATGGCTGGAAGATTAACCTCAAGTATAATGGCCAGTGTCCAAACCCAATGACCAAACTCAGAGGCCTCGGCTGTGCGGAAGTGATGGTTAATTCACTAAAGAATGAGACAAAAGTCAGGCTGCACTGAATGTGAAAAAGCCTAGAAGGGCAGAAGTCAATTACTGTCTGCAGCATCCACAAAGAGAAACCACTGACAGTCTGGAAAAGGAAAGAACTGTCCTGCTTTCAGAGATTCAGAAGAGAGACAATGACCTTATAGTGACAATGAAAATAAAGAAGACTTTCTCATACAGAAGGCTAGAAGTTACTCAAGGACAGTTCTTGATTGCAGATGGCCAACTGGTTACTCAGACAGAGATTGATTGCACTTCATTTCCCTTTTTACTATTTGTAATGCGTGCATCTGTTTTATTCTCTCTATACATTTCCAATTGTACAGATTAATATGTGCTTTTATTAATGACATTTATGACATGAGTATTTATTATTAATTATTTTATTAATGATGTAATAGTATTCACTTATTAATGAAATTGGAAATGTTTTCATAATTTTATGAACAGCAGTTAGCATAGTGACCTTTTTTTGCTTCCAGTCTTGTGCCACCCATATCTAGACTCAAACAAATGTATTGTTGTATTGTTGATGCTGTATGTTGTTAAATAATTAATGGATATAGCCTACTTAAAATGGAGCACTAAGTTACAAAGATTTGATATATTTTAATATTAGCAAAAAGTGTCCTAGCAACATTACAGTAATGTTTCATTACTTCTGATTTTGTTTTTGTCAAATCTTTTTATGTCAAATCTTTAGGTTTTGCACAAATCTCAAAACATTGCTTTAGGGCTATTACTTTTTGTTGGGAAATTGTTGTTTGATTTAAGATTAATTGTTTTAAGATGTAAAAGCAAAATAAAAAAAAAGATAAAGGATTTTGCAAGCTGTCCTTTATATCTGTTTTAGTAATTTGATTAAATTTAATGCTGACATTAGCAATGAAAACACTGACTAAAACAAGATTGACATGAGTATTACAGACATAGGTTACATTAGTTCATTCAACAAGATTAACATTGGTATAACAGACAAGACATATACTAGGTTATAAAACAAGGCTGACTTTTGTTCTAAAAAAGTGTTCAGTCAATGCAAAATGAACGTAAATGAATTTAATTAGACTAACTTAGTACAAACATTTTAATTCAATAAAAGCCAAATTAATTGAATTGAAATGTTAACATTATGTTGAAATAACACAATCAAGATAGATTGATTTAACATGGTTTATTTAGTTGGAATATAGGTGGCAAGATAAAATTACAGTCATCCAGTGAATTGTTTTTTTTTTTTTGAGTGTATGATTGAGAACCATGCTTACACACACGTAACCTTCCGTTTAAAAAACTAGCTTATTTTTTCCAGATGTTGTCACCCATATGGTAACAACATCAGGCTAAACTAATTCAGTCAGTCGGTTTTTGCTTCTATAAACTTTTTGTCTTCATCCTCTGTGTTTCTCCCACCTGCTGGCTCACTCACATTTGCATCTAAACCCTCTCAATCATCTCTGGTCCCTGACCTTTGCCCTTTACCATGGATGCATGAGCGTGACTAGTGTGCCAAACGTTCATTATAATAAACTAGTGAGGCCCCGATAGCTCCAACTCACAACATAATATATGCATTAAGCATGCTGTGTGTAGCCCCCCTTCACCTTCCCCTCAGTGCCCTCTTCCAGTTTCTTATGAAACTGTCACATTACGCCAAGTGGACCAATGTGATATTCTTACATTTTGGGATGAGACTGGGTAGCCGAACTAATTCTTATGAAAGAATGAAACCAAATGCAAGTACTCTCTTTTAGGCCTTTTCCACTAGCACCTACTTGACTCTACTCGACTTGACTCTACACGGTTTATAGTATTTTCCACTTGGTGCTAGTGCCTGGCACCAGGTACTTTTTTAGTACCTACTTGGCCAGGGTTCCAAGCAAACTGCTGATACTTAAACTTGATGTGAACAGAATGCCAGCCACTGATTGGTCAGAGGGAGTGTCTTCACAAGTGCGACCAGACTCAAGCAAGTTGAGAGAGAGTCAAAATAAACAATAGTAATAATAAACAACCGCTATTTTCAAATTAGAGTGATAGTGATTGTCATAGCCTATCCTGTGATAAGCTAACCAAGCAAGTAAAGCACTGCCTCCATTAATGATTACTAATGTTTGTGTGTCACAGCAGTTTCGACCCACTCAACCTGATTCATGTCGAGGAGGTCCCAAATTATAATAGAAAACAACGTGCACGGTATCAAACCGAATAGAGTCAAGTTGAGTAGCACTAGAACGGAATAGTGGAAAAGAGATATTTGTCCTTGTCCAAACCCATTGAGTTCTGTTCTGGAGCCAGAAATTCCAAGGATCCAGTCTTTGTGTTCAGAGCCAACATAAAAAGTTCTATAGCTTTAATAATGTATTGTCTGCTCCCAACTTCTGTTGTTGGTATATTGTTGGTGTTGTTGGTAAACTAAATTTGACACCTAAGTAAAATGCTTTTCTAGTAAGTACTTTGTGTTTTTCATTAAAATATTTTGCCATTGATCCTCCAGTATTTAGTGGCCTATGTGCAGCACGTGATGTGCAAGGTGTGGACAGAGGTGAGACAGGAGGGTATCCAACCATATGGGTATCATGTGTTGTGTGTTGTGTCATCTTACCTCATTCACAAACACCCAGTGACTGTCTTTGGAGGCCAGGTTTGTTTCCACTGCCTGCAGACACACAGAGGAACAGAAACAGGTTTAATAATAATGGTTTAAACTTGATTTAATCACATGTAGCATTTGTTTTTTTGTTTTTTTTTTGTTGTTTTTTTTTGAGATATTCAGAGAGGAGCTGTCATTGTTCTAACTCCTATTGTCTTTTTGGACAATGGAAGTTTGAACTTATGAAATTTAACACACAACGATTAAAGAAAAAAAGGAAAAGAATGCAGGAATCTGCAGGTCACCCTGAACCCAGGTAGAAAATTCACTGCAGGGCTTTTACGTTTAAATGTGAGCAATAATTGTAGACTAACGAATGGAGACAGCAGTAAAAGTCCTGTTCTTGTGAATAGAGTCCAATGGTGTAAGAGAGTAATTGAAAGGCTGTTTTTGGTTTAACACAAAGCTCTGTTACTGTTGGAATCTTCTCCATAATGTTGTCAGACTATAACAATCTAATCTGTTAGTAACATAAACAAGCACAATGGTCATCCATTACAGAGAATACAAATACAAAGATGTATTTTTGAACTTTGGACAGGCTAACCCCATTTAAAATCCCTTCCATGTATTGCACGTCTTCCTTTGTTGAGCGACTTTGGGTATTTTGAAAGGCGCTATATAATACCAAGTCATTATTATTATTATCATTATTATTATTATTATCATCTTGTGTAAATGTCAGATAAAATAAGCAAATATTTGTGTCAAAAAATGTTCCTGTAAATGCTTGAAGTGTTGAACTGTCCTGTAGAGCCCCAGGGCTTTTTCATATGTGACATCTTGTAAACTGTGGACAAAAAGTGTGGGAAGCAGGAAATGTGGACTCCGTGATGTTTAAATGAGATGTAACTAGGTGTCAAGTAGAGTATATAAAATAAGACAGGAATTGACTCAAGACAGCTCCTGGGGGGAATATTTGCACAATGTCAGAAAATGTCTTTTCATTGTGCTAGTATAACAGCAATTTAACAACATAAATCTTTTTTCACAAATTGTGCAGCTGTAAATCTAATTCATGCCCATAAAACAGCAAAAAAATACAGTAACTATTGTTTTCAACACTTTATAGATACAATCATATGGGAATAGGTGTGTGTGTGGCCCCACATGTCAGCATATGGTGTGGGTATACAGCCATGTGGGTGTTGTGTTGTGCCTTCTGGCTCCATGTGATGCATATATTAGCAGATATTAACCAGCATAATTCAGGACTATTTGATGATCTATTTGATGACCACCCCCCCCCCCCCAACACACACTCACTAACACACACACACAAACACACCGCCACCACCACCACTGCACTAGGCAATTGATCACTTCATAGTCTACACTGTGAGTGTAGCACACCCACTATCATCTGCATTATTTGTTGTTGGTGTACATCATACTGTCATTCATGTGTCATTCTGGCTATTGCACTATTAAGTATTCAGAATGATGTGTAAGTGTGGCATATTAATTGAACTATGTGTAAGTAACAGAAAACATCAGCAGACAAGACACTGCATTTACAGTAGACAGGTTAACCAGTTTAATTTCTTTGGTTTTAAAATTTGGAACAGATGTGCAAAAGTCTGCAAAACATGCACAATTAGGCAATGTTGTTTCTGGTCACTGCTCCTCGCTTTCATGTGCTGGTTCATGTGTCGTCCCTCAATTCCGGATGCTTGTAACTGCCCCTTTCTCTCAGGTGCTGTTAGCTCAACAGAGGATGAACCTGTGGTGAGAAAACAAAAAAGAAAATAAGCCAACCATGTACAATGTGTCATGTCACTGAAAAATAAATGCAACTGTGTTTCAACAACATTCTAAAAACACAAAAGTGTGATAATGTAACAGCATGGATGTAGGTTGCATCCTATGCAGTCTAATAGCTCTTAATTGAGCACCTTGACCGCTACTTCCTGCAGGTGGGTGCTACCTATAAATGCAGCAGGTCACACTGCACCTCTTGTCTCTTTCCCTGCCAACATGTCACATCCGGTCGGACCATGTAGCTTTCGGCAGGTAGGGTGGCGTGCTGCTTCACCCTCTTCCTACTGTTGACTTTCCTGGTGTGATTATAACGATCATGTGTTACTGTAAAGCGGCAGAGCTTGTGCGCAGCGCTTGGGTGTAACGCCATGTCCCATCTGTTCCGGTGGTAAGTGTCCTCCCTCTCTGCATTATTCTGTTCGGGGCTCCTCAGCTAACGCTAGCATGGTCACAGGTAAACACCATTTAAAAACACAGTTTTAGCATCTAATAATTATTATACTACTTTTATTTCTTTTTAGATGAATGGCATTAACCTGGCCGATTGAGGAATGCTGCTGTGTTTTTTTTTTTTGTCCCTACTGCTCCGCCTCTGGGTACATTGCTCCACCACCGTCACGCCTTGACGGCTCGGTGTGTGGGGTTCCCTCTGGGCCACGCACGTACCGACCCAGTGTTTCGGCGCTTCTGACCTTGCACTTGAGGCCCTGTCTGCTGATTGTCGGGCCTCTCTTTTCTTGGCACCGAATATTGTTTTGGGGGAAGCATTGTTTATTTTTTTTCTCTAAACCTCTTGAGTTGATTTAATTTTGTTTCTTTGTTTTTGTTATATATTATTTTGGGGTTGTTATTTATTTGTTATTTAATAATTGTTTAGGGCTGGGGATTATTTAGTTTCTTTATGAAGTTGTTATTTTTTCATTTACTTTATAGTTATTTACTTTGGGCATTTGGTTTTGTTTGATTTTGATTACAAATAATTTGCCCTGTGTGTGATTCTTTTGTTTTTTCCTTGTTTTCAGTGGCCGGGGCCAGTGGTGTGGTGCTGGTGATCTGGGTTGCAGTGTCCCTTTCTTCGTTTTCCTTGTGTGTTGTGTTCCCCTGGGATTTGGGTATTAACGGTGTGTGTGTGTGCCTGCCATGTGTCTGGGTGTTTTTTTATGTTTAGTTGAGACCCCTCTTCCCCTCACTAGTACTCTCCAAGCCTCATCCTTTAATAGTTTTATTTTTTTTTCTTTCCTTAATTTGGTATGAGTGATTGGGATGTTTTTAAATGTATTATAAATAAAGTGTACACATTGTTCAAACTTCAAACCACATCTCACTTGCCATCATTGTAGAACTTACTTGTGTGTCCTGTGAATTTGAGTGATTGTGAATTTGAGCGATTGTTACCGACAACGCCCAAGGTGGCATTGTCGGTGTGACTCAACAGGCTACGAGCAGGACCTTGTCGGCCACACTACTTCCCACCACACAGGCCGAGTACATTGCTGTGTGGTTCTTTTTCTCACTCGCCACGCCAGACTAAATTCATGATTTGTGAGTAACCTCTGTTCTTGGTTGGGCAGATGGAGTTGGTCGTGCTCCAGAAAACTTCAACAGCACTCTTGCAAAAATAATATTACACCCATATATCATTAATAAATGCATTTATATAACCATCTTTACTCAAAAGCAATCAGTTGCACACATATCTGGTGACCAAAAGTTTTCCTACATTTTATTAGCATAACAGGACTTAAAATTACTTGGTCTTGTGATATAGACCTGCTTCATTTGCAAAATACTAATTACAGAGAACAATTCTAATTTTAAAATCCTAACAGAAGCCTACATTGGTGGGGTGAAATTATTTATTGCACCTTGTACTTATACACTGTTGTTATGTTTCTTCCTTGTGAATGTTGTGTGCAAGAAAAGTTTACCTTTGGCATGAAAAAGTGAACAAAACTAAGCTAAACGGAACTGAACGACCCTGTTATCCTGTGACTATCTAGCACACTGAGGCACACCACCACATTTAAGCTATCTTTTTTTATTGACAACAATAACACTGTTTTTATCTTACCGGAACACATAAACATGCTTCGACTTACGGTTGTGTGGTGGTTGTAGAAATGGTTTATATGAGCTTTTCGCTGAGATTCTGACGTTTCTGAAGATAGTAAACTTGTGTTTAACATAGCCGGTGTTCCAGGTTAAGAGAGACCCATGTGAGTGAGGACGGAGATTTCGCTGAAAAAACGTGAACACCAACGGTTAATGAAAAAGTAAAAACCATAACAACATCAGCTACATATATGCGAATTGTTCTGGCCACAAAATAAATGAAAAACAAAAATACAACAAAACAAAAACATCTGGCCAGGGCAGCGTCTGGATTCAAAACAACCTCAGTCGGTAACATAAAACTTATTTTGCAGACTTCCATACTTTTCCACAGAACAGCCCGACAATGGTTATGTTTTACCTGAAGACATTTAGTGTAGTCCGTCATGACATGTGTCAATCAACACATTTTAACCCAGGGGATACATCCATGCCTCAGATGCACATCTGAAATCGCCGGTTGACATGAAAACCAGTTAACCTGGAATACCAGTTACCTCAACAGTGTTGTTTGTTTACCACATAAAATTACTGAACAGTCTTGACATCTTACAGCAGTAAAATTAATATTTTAACAGGTAACATCTTGATTTTGTTTGGTAGCATAGCTTCCAGGTGCATTGTGTTAGCTATCCAGCTAACCTAGCCAGAAAATTAACTAAACCAAAGGCTTAATTATGACATAGTAAAATATCATTGAACATTCAAACCTACCTTATTCTTCCTCTAGTCTCTTCTTCTGTCTCTTCTGGGCCCAATTTCTTTTTTGAGACATGGATGGGCCATCGGATGCATGTGTATCCAGTGGCAGCAGCCAGCACCAGGAATCAATCAACCCAGTATTGTACCAACTATGAAAATGATATTAAAATCAATTTTTCGTGTGAAATACTATTATTATTATTATTGTTATTGTTTGTTTGAAAATGTTTCATCATGATGTCTTGACAGTTCAAGTGGTCTTGGTAGCCCCCTAGTGGCATTGGCGCCCTAAGCGGCTGCTTAGTTCCCTTATGCCTTGGGCCAGCAGTGAATTCAGCTGTGTGAAAAATGACAGCTGTCCAATTAACTGTGATTTTAGGTCCATCACGTCTACGGCCCCAGTTACTGCAAATTAAATCCTCTATGCTCAAAGGATGGGCAGATTCTTCTAAAAGACAATGTCCATCAACGCACAATGGAAAGAGCATATTAAAAACCTTTTTAAACCATGACAGCTCATCATCAGCCACATCCCCCAAAATTTCATGAGAGAGGACATGGGGGAACCTCTCACCTTAACTGAGGTTCTCAATTCTGTCAGGTGCCTTTAGACCAACAAGGTTGTCAGTCCTGATGGGATTCCTGCAGAAATCCTAAAGGAAGACGGACGGTTTTTAGTCAGGGCTGCTGACTCTCACGCTATAAGTGTGAGACATGCTTTTGACTGCCTTCACGTACTCTCATGCCACACCTCCGATTTCTCACACTGGAAAAAAAATTTGTTTATTAATAATGTGATCTAGGCGTCAAGCTTGATAAACACCACTTGCGGTCGTTTAATGATGCCTTGTTCTCAGCTGAACTGGTACAAAGAGTATAGAAGTGGTGATCGTTTCTTTAACCCCAATTTTCCCCAGATGGGTGTGTGTTGTGTCCACTCAGAAATGTCTGCGTGAGTGTGTCACAGCTGCCGCATTATTGAGCCACAACTGATCTGCAAGGCTTCTATTTTTGCCTGATGACAGCACAGCTGATTGTGCGGGACAGGATGACGTGGACAGAAAGATAAAACAACCAATTAACTTTCAAAGTAAAGTGCATCATGTTCAGAGAGGCAGGCCTGAAGCAGGCCTGAGGGTTTTCAGACATCATTTCACCCTGTTCACACAGGTGACACACCCTGCCGTATCATGTGACTGTGTGTGAATTTGCGAGATCTTGTGATGCTTGCAGAGCTTAGATCAGAGACGCAACGCAACAGTTCCACAACTGACATGCATCCAGTGGAAATTTGGGGTCAGTGCCAGGCTGCACAGACCTCTGGTTTTAGAGGGCATCTACTCACTAACTGAGCTAACAGGTTTGATGTGTATATATGCAATGTACTGGTTTTATTGTCTTCACTCCTTGATGTATCGCAAAGTACGCACCACTGTTGACTGTGTTGATCGAGTGTTGATTGTGATTTCCGAAGGGCTCAACGGCTGTTAGAACGTTGGATGTGTACCAAATAAACAATGCGGTCCAAGCCACAATCTGAATGTCTGTGTCCAACTTTTCTCTCCACCATACACCTCGATCCAACACAGCACAACACACAATGCAGAGTCCAGGGTGTAAGCAGGCTCCAACCAATCTACTGGCTATTGTCGCTCATTGGATAATAAAATGGGCTATGTGCACCTTCTGAGGTCGACACAGTGTTACGTGAAGACTGCATATGTTCTCGCATTACAGAAACATGGTTTAACACCAAGATCTCAGACAGTGCAATTCAACTTGACAGCTTACTTGCTACTGAGCAGACAGAGCTCTCACTTAAGATAAAAAAACCTGAAGTAGTGGGCTGTGTGCTTGCATCAACAATGCCTGGTGTTTGCATGCTGTGGTAGTGAACAAGCACTGATCATGATCATTAAGTATCAAACAGAAATAATGCACTGCTAGATTCCTTGGAGTGGTTGGTAACGTAATGCAGATGATGCAGATGGAGATAATTCATCCAGTCATGCATCTCTCCAGTAGTCTTGAGCCTTCTGCCAGATGGTACACAGATCTCCTGCAATCTCCTGCTCAGCGTGGCAAAAAGGAGATTAGGATCTTTATTGTTCCTCGCCTATGGTTCTGAGCTTTGGGTGGTGATCCAAAAGAATGAGATCACAGGTATCTGAATCATTGATTATTATCAAGCCTAATGGAGATGCACCCTGACAAGTGCAATAAGTAAACAGAGAATTGGGGGTTTCTTTGCAAATAAAATTTTCTCTGCAGGCATGTTGACATGTCACAGCAAAATAAAAGTAAAGGTGTTGATTATAAAATGAGTGACATTTGAGTTTGAGTTCAGATGCTTCACTGTCAGGATCCTGATGTTGAGCAGACAGCTATAACAGAGCTATCGTTGTGATCAGTGTGCTTTGACACCAATGACAAGCTGAATCGTGTTAATATTAAACAGTGTCAGTCACCCCAGTCAAGACAGATGTCTTTTAACAGGTCCTCATTTGGCTTCTGCATCATTACATACTGATGTACAAGTTTAACTCAACATAGAAAACTCGCAGGAAAACAACTGCTTCCCTCTACATCTGCAGAAAAAGTTTAAATCAAAATTTGTGTGTGTGTGCAGAAGATGTTGTCAGTGATCAGGTTAACCTAAAAGGTTAACCTGAAGGTCATGGCTCTACTCTCATAACACACTTCAAATGACACTTCTATTCTAAGATATTACATGTCATTATAACCTTTACTGGGCCCAGATGGACTATAGGTATTATCGTCTTACCACACACACACACACACACACACACACACATAGGGATAGAGAGAGAAAGAGAACACAGATCAAATCACACAGATCTGTAACACCTACTCAGACTACCATTATTTGTCATTATTATCTCTCTTACTCTTAAGGGTTGTCCATACCACAACTGTAACTACGATGTTGTAGGGATCACTTTCAGAGTGGTTTGATGAACTATAAAAACAAAGAGAGCCAATCAAATCGAAAATGATTCACTTTCCTCACACTACAGATGTGCCCAGTTTCTGCTGATACACCTGTCAGTGGGTGAACTGTCCTGAACTGTTAAAATAGCAGCAATTGCTTTTACATGCCTTGAATACAAATGATTTCTACCATGTTGTCAAAATATAGCCCTGTCTGTCCTCTTTGCATATCTCAAGATATCGTGGACCCATTCCCTTCCGGTTTTTGTTTTTCTCAGTTCTCTCCGTTTTTCTCTCTAATTCTCTCGGTTTTCTTTCTAATACCATCTTATAATCGGGTCAATACAGTATAAAGTTAGCACCCAGGGCAGAGGAAGAGGACTAATGCCTGATGTCCTTGAGACACATTATTTATTAGTGTAAAATCAATAGCTTTGCACATAAATACAACTGCTAATACCTTGTACATAGATTACCTACAATTTCTGCATTGTTGCACTAATCATGTACTATCCTCATAGCTATATTTTTCTTTTTTTTGCTACCTCTGTAGATGTGAGATTTTTTTTTCCTCTTATAGTATTGTACACTGGAAACTCAATTTCCCTGAGCAAAACTCCCTAAGTGATCAATAAAGTTTCATGTCTCGTTTCTCTCATTGAGTTATCTAATGAAGTAATATCATGATGGCGATCCTGCATATCACTTGTGTTCTGTGAGATAATATTATCACTTTTATCTATGGAATCTGGTGGCTGTGAGCATAATTATATTACAGTATATAATGATTCCAAAGGTTTAAAGGTTACACTGTCAGATGTTTCTAGAGACTGTTGACCCTCAGGATACATGAAGTTGCTGACTAAAGTGTCTTCAGTTTTCATCATGTGATCTTATGGGATGGTATGATAAATAGCATGTCACTTTATAGGACATTTAATGCCAAGTCCATACATTTTATGCTTTTCATGTGCAGTTTTATATTGTTTGGAGTTAGAAGCGAGACTTGGTGTGAAATTAAATGGGTAAACCTAAAGTATCCCATCAAACTTGGGGATAGTGCTGCTGCCAAATAAATTAACAGGCTTGAGTTAAAAACATCCTACAGAAATACCTTAATAAAAAGTGGCATGTGCACTGCTGAAATCACAGCATGGTTATTGTTCTTTTTATTGCCAATAGTTTGCAAATAAATATTCAGCACACAGGAAGAGCAGCAGTATCAGAGCCAGCAGGCTATAAGAAAAGGAGCTACACTGTTTGACCTGTTGCATGTTTGTATCCTCAGCAGCACATCAACCTAAAAAAAAGCTGATGAGGTATTGATTCACCAGGCAGAGATACTGGGGGACAGAACTTAGTGTTTGTCTTCTGTCTTCTGGGCAAAGACATTGTTATTTATAGTATCATTTTTTTGGACATTAACACAATATTTTTTTCCCCCAAGAAGAATGAAATAAAACCTATTTGTGTTCATGAAGAATCAGTGAAATTCTGTATTTTTTCCTAAATAAAAGGACAGAAGGGTTTGGAGCCTATCCAAGCTGCTTATGGGCAAAGACAGGGTACACCTTGGAGTGCCGCCAGCTGGTCACAGGGCCACATATAGAAGAACAACACTTATTGACAACAACCATTCGCACTCACATCCACACCTACAGGCAATTTAGTATCCTCAATTCACTTATCCCCAATGTTGCATGTTTCTGGCGGTGGGAGAAAACCAGAACTCCTGGAGGAAACCCATGCAGACACAGGGAGAACATGCAGACTCCACACAGAAAGATCCTGCACCTGGAGTCGAACCCAGGACCTTCTTGCTGTGAGGGAACAGCACTAACCCCTGTCCGCCACGCTGCCAGATGCAAACTAACAATAAACTAAGTCTATTGTTTACTGATTTCCTTGCTGTTTTCAGAGATTTATTAAAAACATCAATGAGTCACAGAGTTGTGTATCCTCTCTCATACTGGCTACAGATCAATAGAGCTATAGTCCCTAACAAGTTTTTTTTTTTTTTTTTTTTTGTGACCTGTAGTATTTAGACATTTTAAAGACACACAATAGATGTAGAAGGTAATATAGCCGCTAGCAGCAACAATGGGTCCTGTGGTTCCCCAGGGTCCCCACCACCACAATGTAAACTCAGGTATGTGAGCTCACACACAGTACCTAAAACCACTTAAAAAATAAATAAATATATTATTACTGAATCAGGTAATAAACTGGAATATTTTGTGCAAAACAAAGCAATCCCTGTGGAGTGCACCAAAGATTAATTTTCAGTAGGAACCATTAGGCTTTGGTGCAAAGCAGGGAATTCAGAAAGTGTTTAGATATGTCCTGATACACAGCTGTTTTAGTCTTTCAGTTGTGCCTTAATTTCAGTTGTCGATTTGTTGTCTTGTTTGATAACATACTAAAAAATTGTGTGGAAAGTGGAATAACAATAAAAAATAAAACAATAATATGACTAAAAAAACTAAATGATCAAAGATAAAGTCAGGTGTATTCTCACTTAATTAGTATAGGGGGATTCAGGCGTTAGCTGGTTTATATTATTCTTTATCACTAATGCTCCACTCCATCCAACACCCAGAGGCCCACACACAACCTACAGCCTCTGGACTTAATAGTCATGATAACCAAAATTAAGAGGCTGCTATTAACACCATGGAGGGTGTTAATAGCAACCTCAAGGGTGATTCTTGCCAGAGAATGTTTCTCATAGGAAAAAGGCACAATATTGACTTGTTCTTATGAGATGATTACTTCCCCCTCCTCATCAGCTCTGCTGTACTTCTCTTTTCTTTTCTTATCCATGTTGTCTTAGAAGCTGCAGACATCTTAATCTCTTTGTGTCAGCAGAACGTTCTTTGTAATCTTTATAGGAAAAAAGTTGCTCTTTTTTCCCCAAAAGAATCACTAGAGGTAAGGAACTTCTTCATTGGTTGTAAAGAGCCGTTGTATTTTGTAGAAGAAGCTTAAGAGCAAAGACGATAGTTTAAGGTTCTTCAAGTTTACAGGGACAATAAATTCCAGAGTACAAGGAGGATGGACATGATGATGATGATCGATGGTCTTACTCAAAATGATGATGGAATGTCACTAACCGGTGGGAGTATTTTCACATTTGTTAATCATGTTGAACTTACTGACCACTAAACTCAATAATAGCTGAAGCTCTTGGCAAACGACTACCATTACCATTGCTTTTCTTCCAAAAACAAGTAGACAAACATTTCCTCTTTTCTCTTTTTGTAAAATTTGATAACCTAGACTGAAGTTGACTCTGACTCAGAACTTTCTTGTTCAAAAAACAACCCGTCTCTGCTGCTTTTGCACTACAATGCTAAAGAAAGATCGAAACGTCAGTATGACAGAGCTCAGAAGAGTTGAGCACAAACACCACATCACCATGTTTTTCAGACTAACAACAAAAATGTGCTAAAAATCATTCAGCTGCAACATTAAAACATGTCCTGGGCTGACTTTGCTGGATTTATTTTGGTCGGACCTGAGGATGAACAGCCCATGCAAAACTCACCATGAGAACCTCCTAACCACCTTGTTATGTGTGCATGTCAGGATCCCCCCCCTGCTCTGCTGGATCCAGATCTGTGCCAAGTAAAACACGTTACAGCTAAAACTGTATTAGTTAAAAGATTTATAGTTCACAGCTTAGAGATTTAGGATGATTTATGTGTAACAAAGCAACTAATTAAAGATCAATACACATTTATGAAACTTGATTTTAAAGGGGTTCATGAATCTCTGACTTGTGAGCTGTGAGTCTTGTGCATTGTGAGGCACATTCCATCCCTTACCCATGGACATGAGCTTTAGGCATTAATGAATGAGATCACAGATACAAGAGGAATTAATTTCCTACACAGGGCGTCTGGGCTCAGCCTCAGATATACTTTAATTCAGAATATGACATGGCTGGTCTCAGAATTTGTACAATGTCATGTTACGTTTGGATATTTCAGTCTTACTATTTCCCAATGAAGATGTAAAATATATTGACTATTTTTATTAGGTTTTTGAGAGCACAGTTTAAACTTTTAAATGACGTTTGAGGTATTTACATCAAATCTAAATCAAGGTGACTGTCAAATGTGTTTTCTCAAAATCTCTTGAAATGTGTGAGCTAATATGCCTCAGTGACAAAGCGGAAAAATGAATTCAAAATACAATGTACAAAAAGCCAGATACATAGTGTGAGATTCAATTTATCACCCAGCAAAATGTGAAAAATAAGAACCTTTAAGATGAGATATTTTACATGGAGACAACACATTTTTTTTAACCTCACACAATTTTAGTCTTTTACATCCATGCAAAAAAAAAAAAAAAGTTGTTGCAGCTTGTTTTGCTTCTCAGGAGCAGGTCAAGGAATTTGAGATGAAAAGAATAATTTATGCGACCCAGAACTCAGAGCACAATGAAAAAACCAATGTGCTCTCAGATGTTCAGCCAACAGCTAAATCTTTAAAAAGTCATGATGTTCCATGTTTCCTTCAAGTTGTTGGTTATAATTACAGCCTCTACATAGCCCAAGAATTAAACCAGTTAAAGTATTTATGATTTTGTTCAGTTTTCAGCTGTCAGACGCCAAAAATGATTTACACACCAAACACTTGAAGATGAGGACACTATGATCATGTCAGACTTTCTCCAGATGGGTCAGGTTCAGGCTGCCGTTTGAGAATTGGATTATTTAACACCTGGTGTCAAACTAGCACTGACCATAATTAGATTAGATTTATTTCCTTTTATAAGACATCTAGTTTCCACTCTTGAGAGCATGTGTGAGAAAAAACACCAGTTGTCATAATAATTCATGCTCAACAGTGGTGCTCAACAGCCAGACAGTCTTATTGATTGGGAATTTTTTTAGGTGTGTATTTAGTTGATGATTTACATAACCAATCACTGGGAATTTTTCATGATATGAAAATTGTGCATTATTTAGTAAGTCTTTAGTAAGTTATTAAGTAAGTCTATCCATGTTTGTGCTGTGATGCGGTAGCGACCAAAAAAATTTGTTTTACAAACGGCAGAGATGAGTTCCCTCCTTCCCTTTATGAGGTGGTTCATCTGACCTAAATACAAGTGTGATCCATAAATAATGGGCTACAATATGTAAAAACCCCATTCTACACTTTCACCCTTGAATTTGACTTTGTTGTTGGAGCTGGAGTTTGAACACCTTCCATTCAGCTTCCTTTCCATTTCCATTCTTCAATTTCCCTGAGGGAACCTCCCAAAGGGATCAGTAAAGTTGTCCATCCATCTATTCATCCATCTATGGATTCTAAGTAATCATCTAAGTAATTTGCCTTCACAGTTCTTTGCCCTGTTGATGAACTCAAACCATCATCAAAAGTTTGCTTCTTGAATGTTTGACTGTTCCATAATATTCCATAGTGATTAGCATTCACCCTCTGCAGCGCTCCCCCTAAACAGAACACATATTATTTTACACTAACAATGTACTAATGGTTACTCCAGAGCATGGCTTCAAAAAAGCGATTTTGAGAAAATGAATTGAGAAGATGTATGATGCAGTAATTGCTTTATTAAAAAAAAAAATTGCAGAGGAAAAAAAAAGCCCTGAAAAAAAAAAAAAAACCTCAATCTGTGATCAAACAGCTGTGAAGCCAATTACTAACCACTCTCACATCTGAGAACTACCAGGTTTTTTTTTTTTTTGCCTTTGAAATGTGTGTGGTGCAGAAAACTTGTTCCCTATACTGTCACCGTTTATATGGCATTTCTGGGGTGTAAATTAGAGGGAGATGACTGCATTACTACTCTTGATAATGGGAACTGTAGGGAGCTTTTGGAAGAGGGCCTTCACTAAAGAAGATAGCAGTAGTTGGGAGGCTGGCAGCTGTGCAGCTGAACGGTAATCACATCAAACCCTCATGCTGGTAGGCAGATAGACTCATGTGCAAGACATATGTGATAAACACACAAATATTGCTGTATCTGTATGTCTGCCTCCACTCATAACACATTTACTTACAAGTCTTGTCATTATTTCAAGCCTGATGTTTTCAGACAGCCCTTAGTTTTAGATTTGTTGTCAGAAATAGAGTCAAGAGATGAATGCTATGCTCATATCGTATTAAAGACAAACAGCTACATGTGAAAAAAAAGTTGTATATAGACTATAGAAGACACTCATATTATATGTATATGTATATATATATATATGTATATGTATGTGTATATATATATATATATATGTGTGTGTATATCAAAAGTGTGGACACACAGGTTGTGTCCAAACGTTCAAGTTCATTTTCTTCCCTACATTGTAGATTAGTACTGACGACATCCAAACTATGAAAGAACATATATGGAATCATGTAGTAAACAAAAAAATGTTAAACAAACCAGAATATGTTTTATATTTTAGATTCTTCAAAGTAGCCACCTTTTACCTTGATGACAGCTTTGCACACTCTTGGTATTCTCTCCATGAGCTTCATGAGGTAGTCACCTGGAATGGAATTAACAGGTGTGCCTTATCAAAAGTTAATTTCTGGAGTTAAGAGTTAAATTTTTTCCCTTCTTCATGTGTTTGAGACCATCAGTTGTGTTGTGCAGAGGGAGGGTTGGTTCAAAGGTCTATACAGTGAATAATCTTATTTGACTATGGTTCTTATCATTTTTATGGCAAGAACCACTCAACTAAGTAAATAGAAATAACTTTAATGTTTTTCTTCTCTATTTTTTCTGTTCAAGTCGCAAGTGATTGGTCATCAACACAATGTGTTTGTTTGGGACTGCCACTACACATGATGCACCATGTGTGCACTGAGTAGGTGAGGGAGGGGCAGGGGTTCCTGACAGGGACACTGACATCCCACACTGTCCTCATTGGCTCAGCTGGTAAGCCGTTGGATTGGGTATTTGTTTTTGTATTTAAAAATGTATTTTTTGTAGCATTCTGTTCCATGTTAAATATAATAAGCAACATAACATACACAATTGATATAATATATGTTTTGTACATAAGTAATCCATGTTACATATATTTTTACATTATTCTTGGTAATAAATTAATTTAAGCAACAAAAAATCTGAGGAGCTTCTTGGAAGCCAAAAAAGCCGGCTCTTTTAAGTGAGCTGAGCCATAAAAAAACTGACCACAAATATGAAGAACATCAGTGTGATGAAAACTACATAAAATCACAGAAACATTTACT